>JAOPSE010000276.1:600000-964224 GCA_029449295.1 Zea luxurians | reverse complement strand
CTTTGCTTTGTTCTTGTTAGGGTACTCCTTGCGTCCTTTCAATGCGGTCTTGAAGCGCTTTATGATTAGGGCCATCTCATCCTCGTTTAGCCGGCCGCCTCAACTTGTGCCACCTTGCTAGGTAGCGCCTCCCTGCTACTTGTTGCCTTAAGAGCAACGGGTTGAGGCTCGTAGACGGGCATTGGGCCATTGAGAGCATCATCCACGTACCGCGCTTCCTTAACCATCATCCGCCCGCTCACAAATTTCCCAAGAATCTCCTCGGGAGTCATCTTTGTGTACCTGGGATTTTCACGGATGAGGTTCACAAGATGAGGATCAATAACAGTGAAGGACCTGAGCATGAGTCGGACGACGTCGTGGTCCATCCATCTCGTGCTTCCATAGCTCCTGATCTTGTTGACCAGTGTCTTGAGCTTGTTGTACGTTTGCGTCGGCTCCTCTCCCCTGATCATTGCGAACCTTCCCAGCTCGCCTTCCACCAACTCTATCTTGGTGATCATGGTGGCGTCGTTCCCCACATGAGAAATCTTGAGGGTGTCCCAGATTTGCTTGGCGTTGTCCAAGCCGCTCACTTTATTGTACTCGTCCCTGCACAAGGATGCTAGCAAAATAGTGGTCGCTTGTGCATTTTTATGAATTTGCTCATTAATGAAAACGGGGTTGTCAGTAGTATCAAAATGCATTCCGTTTTCAACAATCTCCCAAATACTTGGATGGAGAGAAAATAGGTGACTACGCATTTTGTGACTCCAAAATGAGTAGTCTTCTCCATCAAAGTGCAGAGGTTTCCCAAGTGGAATTGAAAGTAAATGAGCATTGGAATTAAACAGAATATGAGAATAATCAAATGAAAATTTTGAGTTAACCGGTTTCTTTTTCTCGTCGTAGTCGTCGTCTCTTAGGGAAGAAGACTCGTCGCTGTCGTAGTAGACGATCTTCTTGATGCGCCTCTTCTTCTTCCCGTCCTTCTTCTTATGACTTGAGCCAGAGTCAGTGGGCTTGTCATTGACCACCATCCCCTTTCCCTTAGGATCCATCTCTTCGGGCGATTAGTCCCTTTCGTGAAGAGAATGGCTCTGATACCAATTGAGAGCACCTAGAGGGGGGTGAATAGGTGATCCTATAAAATTCAACAACTAATAGCCACAAAACTTGGTTAAGTGTTAGAATGATAAAACCAAGTGGGTGTAGAGCGAGCTCTTGCGAGTCACAATTATCACACAGAAAAGCAATCACAAGAGACACACGAGTTATCCCGTGGTTCGGCCAAGTATAACACTTGCCTACTTCCACATTGTGGCGTCCCAATGGACGAGGGTTGCACTCAACCCCTTTCAAGTGATCCAATGATCAACTTGAATACCACGGTGTTCTTCTTTCTTATACTTTCTCCCGTTTGCGAGGAATCTCCATAACTTGGAGCCTCTCGCCCTTACAATTGATGATCACAAAGAAGCATGAAAGTAAGGGAGGGAAGAGCAACACACACAAGACTCAAAACCAGAGCACAATCACGCACACAAGCCACAACTTGAGCTCAAAACACAACACAAGGAGTTCTCTACTCAATTGGAGCTCAAGTCACTATCTCAAAAAATTGAATGCGCGAGAATGGAGTCTTGGTGCTTAGGAATGATCAAAGAATGCTTGGGTAACTCCTCCATGCGCCTAGGGGTCCCTTTTATAGCCCCAAGGCAGCTAGGAGCTGTTGGAGGCAATCTTGGAAGGCTAATCTTGCCTTCTGTCGGGTGGCGCACCGGACAGTCCGGTGCACCACCGGACAGGCACTGTAGCATGTCCGGTGCGGATCTCCTTCCTAATTTGGTGCAGCTGACCGTTGCAACTCTGGTGTTGGTTGACGCACCAGACACTGTCTGGTGCACACCGGACAGTCTGGTGCCCTCTGTCGACCGTTGGAGCGGGCCACGCGTCGCCCGCGGATTTGGTGGCCGACCGTTGGTGAATTATAGCCGTACACCACCGAGGTTTTCTCGAGAGTGGCCAGTTCGCCGGAGACCAGCCTGGCGCACCGGACACTGTCCAGTGCACCACCGGACAGTCCGGTGTGCCAGAATGTGCTGAGTCTTGGCTTCACACAGGCACTCTCTTCCAATCTTTTTCTTTTCCTGTTTCTAGCACTTAGGTAACTTCATTAGTACCCAAAGCAAATGTACTAAGTCTAGAAACATACCTTCTTGGTTGATTTGCACTTCATTCATCATTTGGCATATAATCACCCACTAAAAATGTGATGGACACTTAATCACCAAAATATACTAGAAATGGCCCAAGGGCACATATCTCTTTCAACATTCTAGATTATTTATTTGCATAGGTTTGTTCTAGGGATTTATTTGTGGCCTAGTTTAGAGATATTTTTTAGAAGTCTTAATTCACCCTTTCTTAGGTGTCACTGTTTTCTACATCGTGCTCCCTGGTCCGTGCTTTCCATGACTCTGTGTGGGCTTCATGAGGGCGTGAGGAGGCTTAATAATCCCTAACTTTTTTAGATATTGGATACCAGTCCAGCTTCTCCTCGTTTGGAGGATTAGCCAACACACCAAAAGTTTTTACATGAAGTAGTCACACGACTAGCCACATATGGAGGGACAGACCTCCCGAAATACACCATAGAAGACCACGGTTTGATAACCAAAAAAGGCACACAATCCATAGACAAAACTACGAAGCAATTCGATTTGTAAACCTACATCCATGTTGAGCAAAAATCTATAGAGTCGTGCACTCTAACCGGCGACAAGCTTCCTTTATTTGGATACCCTCTTCTTGTTTATGAAGATCAGCCCACGTCCTAAACCAATGTGTCGCCCTAAAGAGTACCTGCAAGTATGTTAACATGGGTTTTTTGTCAAAAACTAAATCATTCCTACTTATCCAGATAGCCCAGATATAGCAGCAACACCTGAAATAATCAAGTGTTTAGTTTTCGAAGGCATCCCAAAAAGCCAATTCCCAAAAGCGTGTCTAACTGATCTCGGTTGATTGAAACCCAAACTCCAAAAAACTAACCTCCACATGAACTGAGCATAGTGACAAGCAAAAAACAAGTGTTGAATCGATTCATCCGAGTGACAAAAGGCACACTTTCTATCTCCATGCCAATTACGTCTCAGGAGATTATCTTTTGTTAAAACCACCCCTCTAATTAAATACCACATAAAGTTTTTTATCTTCAAAGGTACCTTCAAAGACCATAGAATCTTATTATAAGTCACATGATTATTGTTAAGGAGTGCTCTATACATTGACCTGACAGAGAAAAGACTCGTCACAGATAAATCCCATTTGAACATATCATTTTCCCCACATAGCTCAACCTGAGCTACTCTGAGAACCAATAGATGCCATAACCTCAGGTTTTCACCCACCAATGCTCTTTGAAAAGAAACATTAAGCGGAACCGTTTCGAAAACCGACGCTACAGTAGCACTTTTTTGCGCGCTATATTATACAACGATGGATATTGGGTCATTAGAGGTTGCAACCCAACCAGCAGTCCTCCCAAAACCTAATCTGAATCCCGTTTTTGAAGATAAAAGAACCTAAATTTAGGAAGGTGTCCTTCACTTTCATCAAACCTGCCCAGAAATGGGAGTCACGTGGTTTTGAGGTTACTTTTGTGAGCGTGTATCTACTCAGATTTTTTCCTAAGCAAAGTTTGCCACAAACCATCCTCATTCAACAATTTAAAGAACCATTTACTTAGCAGACACTTGTTTTGGACGTCTATATTCTGTATACCCAAACCCCCTACTTCTTTTGGATGGCAAAGAATTTCCCATTTAGCAAGTCTATATTTCTTTTTGTGATCACCTTGCCAGAAGAACCATGATCTAAAGTAGTCTATTTTTTCTAGGACTCCCTTTGGGACCTCGAAAAAACAACATGAACATTACCAAACTTGTTAGAACATAATTTAACAGAACTAGACGACCTCCAACCGACATCAGTTTCCCTTTCGAGCTACTTAATTTCCTTTCAATTTTGTCTTCCACTACTTTCCAGTCAATATTACTTAATTCCTAAATGCATTGGGATTCCAAGATACTTGAAAGGGTATACCCCTTTTTTGCATCCAATAGGCAAATATAATTGTCTTACTCATTCTCCGCCTGGCCAAAACAAAACAACTCACTCTTATGATAATTAATCTTTAAACCCGACACTAGTTCAAAGACTAACAACAAAAGCTTTAAGTTAGATGCCTTGGCCAATTCATGATCTAGAAACAACAAGGTGTCATCTGCATATTGCAGAATGGATAAACCACCGTCAACCAGGTGCGGGATAAGACCTTCAAATTGTCCATCATTTTTTGCCCTGTTAACCATAATAGCCAGCATATCCACTACTATGTTAAACAGAATCGGAGAAAGAGGATCCCCTTGTCTCAAGCCTTTGTAAGTCTGAAAATTTCCTCCTATCTGGTCATTGAATTTATTCCAACATGACCCCTTATCATGATTGAATTAATCCAATTACACCATTCGCTAGAAAATCCCTTCATACATAGAGTATATTGCACAAAAGCCCAGTTCACTTTATCGTAGGATTTTTCAAAGTCGATTTTAAGAATGACCCCACTTTGTTTCTTACGATGGAGCTCGTGGATCGTTTCATGTAAAATAATGACCCCCCTCCATTATATTCCGCCCCAGAATGAAAGCAGTCTGGGTGGGAATTAACTTATTAGCTATATCAGAGAGCCTATTTGTAAGTACTTTTGTAAAAATTTTGAAACTTACATTCAGTAAACATATAGGCCTATACTGCTGAATAGTTAATCCTTGCATTTTGGGAGTAGAATAATCGTTCCAAATTAAGACTATATAACGGAAGGTTTCCCATGAAAATCCCCAAATAAAGTCATAAGTTTAGTCCTGATTAGGTCCCAAAAGGCTTGGAAAAATTCGGCCGGGAAGCCATCAGGGCCCGGCGCCTTATTATGCTGCATTTGGAAAATCGCTTTCCTAATTTCATCTTCACTGAACTCAGAAGTAAGTAAGAATTTTCCTCCACTGAGACCTGAGGAATATCATGAACCAGGCTCTCGTCTAGAGTAATCTCAGAAGTCGGCGCCGGTCCAAACAACCCCTTGTAGTAAGAAGTGATATACCTCTTTAGTTCGGTATCACCTTCAACCACTTCATTCCTGTTCCTGAGCTAGAAAATTCTAGACTTTGTATGCCTTCCACTTGCGATCAAATGAAAATATCTTGTATTGGCATCACCCTGAAGCAAATGAGTTGATTTTGCTCGTTGATACCACTTAATCTCTTCCTCCCTCAACAACTCAGCTAATCTATTTTGAAGGCACTGCTTTAAATCTAACTCGTGTGCTAACAAAGTTATCATACTCTGCCTTCTTATCTAACGAATCCAGCTTATTTAAAATATTCTTCTTTTCCTTTTTATAAGCACCACTGGTGTTTTTTGCCCAACCACGAAGATGCTGACGTAATCTTCTTATTTTGTTTTGCCACTTCTCCATAGGTGTTTGACCGCTGACTTCATTTGTCCAGATGTCATGAACCATATCATGAAAACCATCACTAAGCAACCAACCTAATTCAAATTTAAAAGGTTGTTTGCAGGGACAAGATGTGGCTTCCCCTGAGTTCAGTAACGATGTATGGTCGGATATATCACGGTTGAGGGCAACAACCGAAGATAATGGAAATTTCTGATCCCATTCCGTTGTAACAAGGACCCGATCTAATTTCTCGTATGTGGGATTCGGAAGGTTATTTGCCCAAGTAAACTGGCGACCCAACATCTCTATCTCTTTTAAGTTAAGACCATCAATTACGGCATTAAAAAGGAAAGGCCAACGTTGGTCAGTCAAAGGTTTATTTTTCTCGTTTTGATTCCTAAGAATATTAAAATCACCGCCTATGGCGAGGGGTAGAGTCGCATGACTAGTAAACCACACCAACTCAGCCAAAAAAAGCTCCTTCTTATCCACTTGTGCAGGTCCATAAACCACTGCCAACACCCATTTAAAGCATCACTCTTATTACACAGAGTAAACTTAACATAAAACTCTCCCTCGTCAATTCCTCCAATATCAAACACATTCAAATCAACACCCAACAAATGCCTCCGACCATCTGGCTCCTTACAGTGCCACAAGAAGTTTTTACCTCCACTTAAATTGCGCAAAAACGGATCAGTAAACGAACGACGTACTGTTTCCGAAATGGCAATGAAGGATAGATTTTGTTCCTTAATCAGGTCAGACACAAATCTATGTTTTTTGGGGTCTTTAAAACCATCTAAATTCTAGAAAATGCCTTCATTTTGAAATACTAGAGAGTTTAACTGAATTTGTACCAAATTTTGACTTATGATGAGACTTCACTGTACAAAAACCTCATGCTCACTATGTGCGTCCATCACCTCCTCTAAACCACGCTACATAGATTACTTAACATGAGCTTATCAAGCTCTGCTTCTTCTAACAACTCTCTCTCTCCTTTTTCTATAGCTCTACTAAAACATCATGACTAACCTGCAAACTAGGTCCAGAATTTTTATTATTACCCAAAAATTCTACAAACTTGCGTAACCCAACAGATTCATTATGGAAAGAAAAGCCTAATGACTGTAGGTTTGAAAGAACTTCATTGTGATCAAATTTTGTAACAGAAGATGAGTGCACCATACCTTCACTGAACGCAGTGTCCAAATTCCTTGCAGCCTTAAGCTTGGAAGCTCTCACAATGGAGTCACATGTGCTTGATGCTGCTCTCCTCTTACTTCTCTTCATGACAGAGGAGCCAACCACTGCCTCCGGCACTGCCGCAAGTGCTAAGCCTTCAGGAGTTAACAAACTTGAAATCTTGCTAACTACAGCCCCATCACCAAAGGACAAATCTGGAGCACCTGAGTCTGGTACCAGTTCGGATCCTCCATCTCACTGTCCATGAGTACCTCTGTCTCTTGCCCTCCTAGCAGCCCCACTTTCTTGCGTTCACATCCTTGTTCTTTGGTTCCCCTTCAATGTTGCTAGCTGACCCAATGACATTGGGAGCAGCTCCCCCTTTATGATTATCTGGAGCACTATTATTTGATGAGTTCGCATTATTTTCTCCACTATCATAATCATCCATATCCATCGGCACAGGATTATCCTCCAACGTCTTCTCTTCCACCCGGAACTGCAGTTTGTGGATGTTGTAATAATCCCTAAGGTTGCGTGAGCTCAAGAGGTTCTATAAAAGAATTTCACCGTAACCTCAAGTCCTCAACTACCCGATCGATGGCGTACCACGCCAGGCGGGGCAAGAACTTCACCGTCCGCTTCCCACGCGCCGGCTCCGTGTACACCGCCAAGGTCACCGGCTCGGGGCCGTTCGTCAGAGTCGTCGTCGCGCCCAAGAGGCTGGTGTTCAGCAGGCTCCTCCAGAGGCTGTCGACACGGATTCGTATGGATTAGAGGGGATTGATATGGATTGAGACAGATTTTGACTTACTAGAGATTGAAACCCTCTCAATCTCCCTCAATCCATATGGATTGGGTAGAAGCGAACAAGCTAGGGGAAATTGAGGGCACTGCTCTGCTTGGGACACTGACATTGCTACAGCTAGCAAATAAACAATGCTGGTGACAGTGTTTAGATGTGTCGTTGGGGGGAAAAAATCCGGCAGTCCTAGATGTACCACCAATACAGGTGACGGCAAATCTTGGATTCCCAAGATCTCAAACTGCAATGCATCTGAAGAATTATTCCACTGGCATACATTGGGTACCCGTTACTATGATAGATCAAAGAAAAAACGCTCGATCAACCACCAGTCACATGGTGAACAAACCACCTACAGCAACTCACTGCTTGTTAAACAACCCCCAGTAACTTTTTTCCGTGCTTAAATTGAAAGTAACTGTAACCGTCTGCACGTAAAATGGCGTTCATCCTCTCTCTTAGAGAGAGTTTAATAATAATCAACCGTTGACTACAAGAATTTTTACAGTTCTTATAGCGATATGTAATGGTTAGCCTTCTATAATTATTATTTTTTATTATGGAAACAAGAGTTCCGGCTTTAGCATACAAATGCGTACAGCCATTATATGACGATTATTGCACCATAGAGCAGTTGCTTGAATAATTAAACTAGCTCAAAGAAAACAAAAATGCCATGACTATAGAAAACACTAGCTATCTTCAATTCTTGCATTCGAGCGCCATCCATGCATTGCAAAAACTTTTATCGCCACCACCTCCAAAGCTCGACAGGCATTGAGAATTTGTTGGTGCTTTTCCTCCTTCTGTAGAAGTCTCCAGAATCTGAACCAGTGAGTAACCCTGAAAATAACCTGCACAATTGATGGTATTGGTTTATGATTAAACGTCACCTCGTTTCGATAGAGCCAGATGGACCAAAATAAAGCTGGTATTCCAGTCAGTAATAATTTTTTGTAAGCCAGAGCATTATTAGATTCCCAAGACCCGAGAATATGATTAATGCTAATGGGCATGTCTATTTTTAAAGCAAAGTAAATTATTCTCCATATACTTTTGGCAATGTAACAGTCAAAAAAGAGATGATGTATACTCTTATTGTTGTTGCAAAAGCTACAGGTCAAGCTACCATTCCAACGCCTTCTAGCTAAATTATCTTTAATGAGGATCGCTCCCCGACATAAATTCCACAGGAAACTTTTATTTTCAGAGGGAGCTTAAGTCTCCAAAGCATCTTACTCCGATTGTTGTTAGGATTATTCATCAAAAGATGGTACATCGATTGGACAGAGAAAATTTCATTCTTATGATCGTCCCAAACAAAATTGTCCCTAGCCGGATTCAGAGTAACCGTAGTTAGTAAGTTTAACAAGTTGTGTCATTCCACCATTTTAATTCCCCTAATTGTTCGGCAAAAAGATAAATTAAAATTTGAATATGAAAAGACATCTACAACCAAGACCGATTTGTTACGCACTATATTAAAGGTTCGGGAATTGCTCACTAAGAGGTCGACTGATTAACCATATATCCTTTCAGAATCTGGTAGCATGACCATTCCTCACTTGAAGTGACCCTATCTAAGAAATTGATCCTTAATATTCATTAGACCTACCAAAATTGATCCTTCTACAATTACTACATGGTCTACTTGTCTCTTTCACAAAATTTCTTAATTCTTGAATATAAACGGGTTGTTAGTTTGTAGCCGGCTTCCAGTACCTTCTCTCTTTTTCGTATCAGCATTTAACCAGCTTGTAGCATGATATCATACTTGCTCTTAGATTTCTGCAGGCAGCGCGCTAAAATACAATTTGCCCGGTCCTGCAATTGTCGTTTCGGCTTCTGATAGTCAGAATCGGCTTCTGGCTACTAAATGTTTTTTTTTTTTATTCACTTATATACAATTGTTTATGTTAAAATCATCGAAATCAACAAATACAGAATCCACCGAGTTGTCGCCACGACGAGAACAATTTGTCGCTTCCTAAACACTGAACTCTGCGGACCCCTTCATCTTCTTCTGCACCTAATTTTTAAGTCCCATATGTACGGATGGTAATGGATTACAATCCAAATGTTTCTTTACAATAAGTTAAGACCCTGTAATAAATTTTAGTCCAAAAATAAATAGGAGGTCTGAAAGACAGTTCTTGCTTGGGAAAGCTTTTCCCTGCCACAACAAGTGGATTTGAGCAACATCTCCAGCATTAGACTGGTGGGAGAAGACGGAAACTCTCTTTCCGCAAGATCGCAAAAGGGAGTTCAATGGCCTAGTCATCTACACTATATGGAACCTTTGGAAGGAGTGCAACCGAAGAATCTTTAAGCATTGCTCGCTGTCACCGCTCCAAATCGCAGGGAGAGTGAGAGTGTGTCTTGCTCTATAAAAGTGCGTCCAGCCGCCTTAGCTTGTACTAGGATTGCCTGTCGTGTTCCTTCTTAGGTGCCCCATCCTATGGCCTAAGTGTCACCAACCCTATGTACTCTAAACTTTTTTTCCCTCTCTTAATTGAAAGACTCTATGTACTCTAACTTTTTTCCCTCTCTTAATTGAAAGAGAGAGCTCCTGCCACTTCGTTCAAAAAAAATGTAAAATTCATTACCACCCCTACCCATATCTAGGAAGTCTCATCATATCTAGATTATTGTGACAGCTAAATTATCTAGAAATCTAAATTTTCAAAAATAAAAAGATTTTCAGAAGAAGAAATATGTACCAAAGGCCCAAAACTAGCCGGGCACGTTGCAGGAATCGTCCTGGCGTTCCAATGCTGATACCCAACAAGGCAACGATGCTGGGCGGCCATTGCAGCCACCAAGAGAAAGGACTTGCACATGGGTTCACCAGCACCAGGCCATTTAACAACTGGGCACGGACCGACCAACGAATGAGTGGCAAGCCAAGCCATACCATACCATACCATGACACGGACCATCTCTCCGTCTCAAGCATGTGAGCCACTACTGATGCTGCCCATGCCGCAACGGTAAACACTGCACATGCTCATGGCATATGCCTCTGCCTGTGCAGCTATTATGCAATCGCTGCTACCACTTCAGATTTAGAGGAATCAGGAATAATAGCACAAAACCAGCAAGCATCAAAACACCCAAGAGCAGAACCAAGGAAACAACAAACAAGCAAGAAAGCAAAGCAAAAATGTACTATATCATCAATTCATCATCATCTACTAGAGGCTACAGACTACTATACCTCATCTCTCAATATCAATGCCTGCCGGTGGTGCCGGGGGTGGTTAATGCCACAGCATACAAGGGGTGAGTTGAGGGTAGTATGGTCGAGAGTTGGCGACAGAAGCACCACACCGACATCATAAATATTACCATCATTCATTTCCCGCGAACCACAGCCAATATATAGGGTTCCTTCCTTCATCCTTATTGCTACCTAGTACAGATTGTATAGTATAAGAAGAAGAAACCTCTATAAACCCCATCGTCGTCGTCGGTCAGTCAGTCACACAGTGTAGGACTGCTGGATGGTCTCGATGTCCAGACCCTTCTGCTTCACCACTGACTCCATCCTCCCCTTCAGGGTGCTCACTTCTCGCAACCTGCAACAAAATCACCAAGGGGGGCACAGCAGGACAAGTCAGTGGAGACGCTCAAGAAGACTGACTAGTGACTACATTTGAGCTATAGATGGGGTGGAAAGGGGTATCTGAAATGGCATGTACCTCGCCATCTCGGCTCTCCTGCGGGCCTCTTCCGCCAGCTGGTTCAGCTCTTGAATGTCGTCTTGTTCTCGAAGATGGATGCCTCTGGCGGCTGGAGCCCGTGGAGAGTCCTCTGGCATGCGCCCACTTGCGCTCCCTTTCTTCCGTGCCGAAATTCTTCTTGCTCGTGAACGCGATCTGAACGTGTACGCCAGCAAGATAGATGGTTACACACGTTTGCGAGGCAACAAGCACGGATAAGCGCGCGCATTTGACAGCAAGAAAACTGAACGTCGGAAGTCAACGATTGTTCGTACCCTCTGCTCAAGGACGAGGTTCCATGCCCTCCCACTCAGCGCATAGCGGATGAGGAACTTGATGATGTCCAGCGGGAAGTAGAAGACGATGTTGTAGAGCCAGATGACACCGGCCCAGCCCCATCCAATGCCCTTGATCGCAGCGAACGCCCAGTTGGCATATACAGCGATCAGAGTGGCGATCTGCAGGCACCACAAAAAATGTGAGCGAAACGAGACGCGGAAAGACGGCATGGAGCTGGGATCAGATCACTCACCAGCTGAGCCACCAAGAAAGCGAAGACCAGCAAGAACCCAGGACGCTCCACAAACGACCAGCTGCGCGACCGCGTCACGAAGATAAGGGCCTGACTGATCGTGCTGACTTGAAGGTACACAGAGGCGAGCTTCTGAAAGTCATCCTGGGCGGTCTTCTCGAGGCTTTCGACGTGGAACAGCCGCTGCAAATTAGCAACCATGACAAGGATGAGCGCACCGCAAACTATCCCACGAAACTTTAAAATAATGCTAAACCAACCACTGGTCCATACCGGAAGAGTCAGTCTTGTATGCAGCCCAGAAGAAAATGACAGTCATCATGGCCAAATAACCACCAAGAACTACTCCAGTTGCAAAAATCTCAGCTAACTTCCAACTGTCTGGTTGTGGAGATGGTTTTACTCTGTCCTTCGAGATAGTCATAATGGTACCTACTCATGTCGCGAGGTTGATGTTGTTAGGTAACCTAATATGCTACTTACACTAACAATATGAAGCGAAAAAAAAATAAAGATCAACTACATATTTTACTCTCATCATGAACTGTGACTAACTAAACCGAGGCTTACCGTCATTGAGGATGGCAATGATCAGGACCATAAATGGTGGGAAGTCAAACTTCCATATCAGCGCAAGAAGCATAAAACCAAGCTGTTACAACAAAGTATCTAGGGGTCAGATATATTATTTGTCCAATCAGTCAACCGAGCATTATTTTCTAAAAATGAAGCAGAAGTACATACATACCACAATACGGATGGTAATCGATACAGCATAGATCTGCGAACAAAAATAAACTTTGAAAATACTGGACAGAAATGGAATGCTAAAAGACTAAAATGGAACTGCAGAATTGGCATACCGTGTAATTCTTCATCCTTTGGAAAATTGCCCGACTCGTCAGCACAGCACTAATAATCACACTAAGGCCAGGTTCAGTTAGGACAATGTCAGAAGCACTACGAGCTGCGTCAGTAGAATCTGCTACTGCAATACCAATATCAGCCTTCTTCAAAGCTGGTGCATCATTTACACCATCCCCAGTCATGCCACATATATGTTTTCTTGCTTGCAAGCGTTTCACGATCTCATACTTGTGTTCTATCAAAATAATAAAAAACAATTAGACATAAGTACTGCATATAGATGCTGAAGAACTGTTGAGCCTATCAAACAAGAGTAATCGAAAACAGGTAATCTGCATAGTTGTACCTGGAAAGACACCAGCAAAGCCATCAGCCTTCTCAATCAAATCATCAATTGGCAAGGAAGCAATTGACTCATCCTTATTCTGTCCGAGTAAAGCAGAAGAAGGGTACATATTAGTACCCATTCCCAAACGACGTGCAGTTTCCTTCCCAATAGCAAGTTGATCACCTGAGGCGGGGAAAAAAGGTCAGTCAGTATTACAGTACAGCGGTTCAGTAGCACTAGCCAATCTGCAAACATATTACTACCAACAAGCTAGCAAGGAATGGGATGAAACTCCAGATTTAGAGCAATCAACAAAAGGTGGACAGTGATAAATATGGCAAACCTGTAATCATCTTGACATTGACACCAAGATTGAGTGCCCTTCTGATAGTTTCTGCACTATCATGGCGTGGGGGGTCAAAAGAGGCAAGAGCCCAATGAACTGCCATGGTCCTCCAGGACTCTCTTTCCTACCATCTGGCACTTCCTGTACATGAATTTTTGTCAGTCAAGTACAATAGACATCTAGTCAAAGAGTGTAGCAATAGTGCACGTCAAAGGGTCATAAACCTGGTAAGCCACACCAAGTGCTCGCAGACCACGCTCAGCAAATTTGTCGATCACAGCTCTGACCCTTCTTTCAATATCCGACTTGTTGTGGGCAAGATGAAGGATCTGTTTAACTTCCACAGTTAATAACAGAAACGACTGTCACAAATCTAGAGTTCCCAATATGTTTTAAGGAAAATAGTACCTGCTCTGGTGCTCCCTTGCTAACACGATGCATTCTCCCCTCTCCATCAAGGTAGGTTAAAGCAGTTCTTTTATCAGTTGGGTTAAATGGAAGAAAATGGATCTCTTGAACACCAGCACGAGCCTTTTCTCAAACAATCAGAAGAAAGAGAAATAGTTAGAATAAAAGTAAAATTAGCTGCAGCCTACACACCACCAACTCCTGACAAATCTGAGTACCTCCTTTGGATCAGCCAGCATACCAACTATTGTGGCATCTATGGCATCCTGATTTTCTGTGCGAGAAGCTCTGGCAGCCATCAAAATTACTGTATCTTGGTCAACACCTCTTTGGAAAACCTGATACAGTTAACAAGCAGTTTACGATGGCTGCAATGATCCTTACAAAGAAAAGATATTGAACTTCTACTAGTAACAACAGCCTACCTCAACAAGACTCTTGTCCACAGTCAACTTGTTTAAGGTTAATGTCCCAGTCTTGTCACTACAAAGAACATCCATGCCAGCCATTTCTTCAATTGCTGTCATTCTCTTAGTAATTGCTCCCTAAACCAGCATGCAGAACTTCAGCATCCAGTTCCTTTATTGGATTGCATGAGAAACAAAGATCATTTTTTCCCCATTGTACATGTGCATACCTGTTGAGCCAAGCGATGAGCCCCGATTGCCATGGTCACAGAAAGGACAGTGGGCATGGCGATTGGAATTCCTCCAATCAGAAGCACCAATAGATTGTCGATTCCGGGTCGGTAAGCCCTGTGTTGGATAGCGTACATGACGACAAGCTCCACGAGCATTCCCACAGCAATTGAACAGATGCAAAAGTTCCCTATGGCAGTGAGAACCTGTATAGTGAAACAACAGATGTTAGTCACGTCAAAAAAAAATCCAATGACGAAATTGAGCAAGTTCTGAAAAGCGGGATTAGAAGCTTGCCTTCTGAAATGACCAACTTGGTTTGTTGAATCGACAAGATGTGCAGCCTTGCCAAAGAATGTGTGCACACCGGTGGCAATGACAACGGCCTCAATCTCACCCTGTTTGCAAGTGGAGCCAGAGTACACTCCATCACCAGGGCCTTTGGTGACCGGAAGGGATTCGCCGGTGAGTGCAGACTGCGAGCAACTCAAGTCAGGAGAAGCACAATTTAATATCATCCCAAAAAATCCACATAGAGAGGAACGCTTCAATTTGCATTACCTGATCGATTTTCAGTGGATCCCCTTCAAGCAGACGAGCATCGGCTGGAATGATGTCCCCAAGCTTCACACTGATGATGTCTCCTGGCACAAGGATAGCCGATTCCTCCTCGGTCCACCGGCCATTTCTGAGAACCTTTATCAAGGCAAAACCGAAATCAGTATACCCTCCAGGCAAACAACACAGCTCCACAACCACACAGCAAAACAGGATCCTGTCAGTACCTTGGCCTTGGGGGCGAGGCGTGCCATGAGAGCGGCAGCGGCATTGCCAGCATTGTTCTCCTCAATGAAGCTGATTGTGGAGTTGATAATGAGCAGAGTGATGATCCCCACGAAGTCCTGCCAGTCGGGCGGCTTGTTCTGAAGACAAAAATCAGCAGAAACACACATGAAAACCTCTGACGCCAGTCTCCAGAACGCCCGCTCTGAGGGCTGAAGGCCATGTCTACACGGTGTGGAAAAAAAAAGAAGCGGCAGAACTTACTCCCCCATTCGCGAGCGCGATGGCCATGATGGCGGCCGCCTCCATGACCCAGGACAGCGGGTTCCACATGAAGCCCAAGAACTTGAGGAACTTGCTCTCCTGCAGACACATAGACACACGCACACATCCATCATGTAAGCTTGGTGCGAGACGGAGCACCAGGAACAGAAACGCATGGAAGCCAAGGCGGCGGGTCCCTTCACCTGCTTCTCCTCCAGCTTGTTGGGCCCGAAGATGGCGAGGCGCTGCTCCGCCTGCTCCGTGGTGAGACCCTGGGGGCTGCATCGGAGGTTCTCGAACACCTCCTCGATCGGTATGTTCTCCTGCGCAGGCGCAAAACAGCACCGCAGCAAAGTGGTGAAGCAACAGACAAGAACCACCCGAGTTTAGTGTTATCGGGAGACCCGCGTAAAAGAAGATCAAGAATTGGTGCGTTGAAGCGGCGGAAAACCACACGCACACAAAAAAAAGGCAGACAGGACGGTAAAAAGAAAGAAAGAAAGAAAGTAACAGCGAGCAACTGGGAAGAAGAACCTGGGTCGAACGTAACCGCACTACCGCAGCGAGATCAAGCGCCGAAACGCCTCGTGGACGGGGGGGGGGGGGGGGCAACCGGGAGCGAATCGCGGCCGCCGAGTAGATCACGGAGCCCCGCCGAGATCGAGCGGGGAGCACGAACGGGAAGGAAGCCAGTAGTACTAGTTCACCGCCAGCGCCAGGCACCCAGAAAGAAAAAACTCCATCCATCCGCACTCCGCGAGCGAAAACGAAATCCGCGAAACGAGGGATGCAAGAACGGAGCAGGGAGCCACCTAGCAGAGCAGCAGCGGGCGGCGGCACTGAGCCCGAGAAGCAACCGCGAGAGCAGAAAAGGCAAAACGGGGAAGGAGGAAGGGAGGGATCAGAGAGTGGCGCGTACGAGATCGACGGCCTCCTTGAGCACGGCGTCCAGGTTGGACGCCTTGTCCTCCATCCTTTCCCCTCTGCTCGGCGTCCCAGAGCCCGGAGCTTCGTCTTCTCAGTGCCGCGGGCAGGCAGGCGGGCGGCCGGGCCGGCAGGCGGGGCAGGCTGGCGACTGTCGCACAAGGCACACCACAGTCCACGAGCGCACGCGGCGGCACGGTCCTATATAGCAGCGCAGCGGAGGGACGGCGAGCGAATCAGTGGGGGATCTCTGCAGACTGCAGGCGGTGGTGGGCACTGCTGTGGAGACCGGGCTGGACAGGAGGTGGGAAGTGGGGCCCGGATCCGGTGTGGGCGCCAGCCGAGTGGCAGCCGCTGTGGCCGTCTGCGTGTCTCCCTCCCTCGATGGATGGACGATGCACGCACCCTAGTACTACAAGCGGTGCGGAGACTGCGGGTCATCAATGCAGGAGACGAGAGGGGTGGTCAGTGGTGGATGCATAGGTCGCGGGTCGCCCAGAAGCAGAGAGGGTTCTTGATAAAAAAAAATTACTATTTTTTCGGATGGAAATCCCAACGCCTACTTTATTGCTACTGCCTACATTTAGGCTAAATATCTTGTCGGTTCCCCTATGACCTATTTGGAACCACCGATTTTTAATAAATTAGTTTATAAAAACTGAGGTGGTCCCAAACATACTAGTTTATATTTATGACTTATTTATAAAAAATAAATTCATAATTCTTTAAAACCAAAAAACTAGCACCTTCTAGCTAAAAAATAAAAACTGATTTCTTAAAACTGGATTGCTTCCAAACATTACCTAGTCACCTAAAGTTTAGTCATTAAAGTACTCATTTAGTTTCGATAACTAACCTGACTAAAAAACCATTAATTGGTGCGAATACATTACCTCTATTAGTTAGTGGATGTATGTTGCACTAAGAAAGAGTAGAGGCAAATAAGGTAAAAATTTACTTTAGTCTCTTTTAGTCACTCCTTATTGACTAAAGAACTTAAGTTTAGTCACCCCACTTTAGTCACCATGTTTGCTTCTTAGAAACCTAAAAGTGACTAAAGTTTATTCATTAAACTTTAGTCACCATAAAATCAAACGGGCCTAATAAGAATTTCATAACACACTTTCTAACCACCGTAACATAAAAATATAAAACTAAAAGTGACATAATGAGTGAAAATTTACTCACTATTTTATAGACTAATATATTAAATATTGTAACTAAATAGTCATACATAAATTAGTAAATATTTGGTTTTACACGGTTTTCAAGACCTTCAAAACATATTGACATATGGTTTCATCCTGTAAAATTCATTTCTCCTAAATGCTATGTGATGTTATTTAAAGTTGTGATGTGACATACTATTAAATATGTATAAAATATGTGAAATTAGCTATTTAGAGTATACTTACAGCCACGGCTGCAGCTATAGTGAGTAGGATCAAATGTTTGTTTTTAATTTTTATGACTAGATAGATATAGTATAAAACTAGAATTAATTTAGTTATTATTATAGTTACTTATTGTCATAAATAACACTGTCTTTTATGTGCGTGTTCTCAAAACCAGAGTAGATTTAGGGCCCCTTGAAATACAGGGATTTTATAGGAACCGTACAGAAATTTTACGAATTTAGTTCATTTTTACATTAAAAAATATAGAAAACGGGAAATTTTTCGTATTCCTAAGGGGCCCTTGCTCGGTTAGAGTTGCATTTTTTAGGATGTAGAGGATATTATTTTACAATTATAAATTTGTAGGCCAACTAAGGAGATAGTCAAACCCAATCATCTTGATTTGGCTCTCCAACTTAGAACGGGTGCTTGAATTTATATATCCAATCATGTTTTAAAATATTAAACGATATGTCCGTGGTGATTTTGTTAATCTTAAAATCTATAACGCAGCATTTTCTGGACGTACAAACAACTAGGATCAAATGGGCCTACGGATTTTTTTTAAGTTGTGGACATATAATCAATTTATTAGTTGTTGAAATAAGTAACGATTTTTGTCGTGGTTTCAGAAACCAGTGACAATATGATTTGTATTCGGAGGAAAAGCTAGTGGACTCACTCTAAATGGTGAGCCATTGGGACTCGAACGATGAGCTTGAGACAGTGGGTCAGCGGGTTTATACTGGTTCAAGCTTGTACCCTAGTCTAGTGTAGTGTTGATAATAGTATTGTTGGGAGGTGTGTTACAACTTGTGTGCTCATGTGTCAAGAAATGAGGCCCTATCCTCTTATATCTCAAGATTGGGACTTTACGGTTTACGGACTTGTATTCTACTGGAGGGAGCTCGACCCTGTTGCCCGTACGTGGCGTAGTCCTCCTCATATCGTCTATAGGGTCGTGCGCTGTCGTAATCCTGGTATGGCGTACCACCTCATCCGTCTAGCATACAGGTCCCTATAGCAAGTTCGACGTTGATGTAGAGGGCACTTGGCAAGGTCTCGCAGGGTAGACTTATGGTGGGGTTTAGGGATGCTTCTGGTACGACTTCGTCTTTCGTCATGAACCCGGCGTCACCCTTCCAGCATGTGTAGGTATACACCCAGTATGGTACAATCGTCACGTCCTTTCCAGTACTTGGGTCACTATAGATACCCCAGTGTCGAGGTCCCCCACGACTGGGGTTGGCTAGCCCCACAGTTAGCGGGGATATGCCTGAGGTTTGAGTGCAGGGGCGTACCGTCGTGTTTGACAAGGACCTTTTTGCACCGAACTCATGGTTCGGACGTGGTTTTGTGGTGACACGTCTTGTCGTGCTGACGCGGGTTCAATAGTATCGGATCGACCCTTCCCCTGCCTCAGGTTTGCTCGGCATGGGACCTGGTTGTCCGCTTCCGCCTTGCTGGATTGCTCGGTAGAGAATCATGGTCGTCCGCTCCGTCTCGTGGGGTTGCTTGATAGCGGGCTGGCCGGCTACTCCGCCTTGTGGGGTTGCTCGTCAGAGGACCTGGTCGTCCGCTCCATCTCACAGGGTTGCTCGGTAGAGGGTCGGCCACATGCCCTGCCTTGTGGGGTTGCTCGGCAGTCGGTTGGTCGGCTATGTGTTGGCATCGATTCGGGCGCCAAACACTAGAAAGGACCGCCTGGCGGTGCTCTCTGCGGAGGTGTGGATGGTCCCGCGACCTGGCGCAGGAGCGACTCCTCCTTTGCGTACGTCCGACGGTCCGCGCTTGGGGCTCGGACGATCCATGGTGGCGCAGAGGGTCTTCTTCGCAGCAGTAGACCTATATCTCACCTCCTAGGAGGGACCCCGTCTGGGAGAAAAGATCGTAGGGTGTGTCTTGGCGTCGACAAAGCCATCCAAGATGCCTCTAGTCGACGTAGAGCCGAAGAGAGGTGAAGATTTGAGGTAGAAGGAGGCTAAAGTAGGGCTAAACTAGAACTACTCCTAATGCATAAGGTAAAAACGAGAAATAGACTTGATTTGATCGATTGTGGGGTTTCAATCGACCGTAGCCCTTCATCTATATAAAGGGGGAGGTCTGGACTCATTACAAGTTGTTTCCCGAGCTAATCCCGCGGTTTAGCTAACAAATCCCGTGAGAAACTCGGAACCCTAACTGATTCTGCGCACGCGAGGACCGTTTGCGCCACCACCGTGGACCGTCCGGTCTCAAGGCCAGACCGTCCGCGAGGGATGTTTTTCGTGCTCAACATATGCCTTCTGCCTTTTCGTGGAGGTTGACGAACCAAAAGCATATGAACTAAGCCTGATGCAAGTCACCGACTTTTTCAATCCAATATGGTGATCATTCAATAGAGCCCCAATGTATAAAGGTCGTTTAGGATTGCATCTTTCTCGCCCGTGACCATTTGATCAATGGATCAAAGGAATAAAATGGAGGTGCCCCTAGCCTAAATAGACAAAGGGAGTATGCATGTACCATGAATTCATCGTCGTACCATTCCATATTTGAACAAGACAATACATCGACGATCAGTAGGTGGGTGGAAAGCATCCTAGCATGACAGGATGAATAGGCAATGCTTGTTGCGTCGTCTTTCGGACTGTTTTACTCGACCGTTTTTTAGTGGGTGACCGGGGTTTCTGAGAGCACCTAGAGGGGGTGAATAGGTGATCCTGTAAAAATAAACACTAAATACCCACAAAACTTAGTTATAGAAGTGTTAGTACGACTAAGTAGTTTTGAGGCGAGTTCTTGTGGACAAAACAATCATAGAGAAAGCAATCACAAGTAGCACGCGATTTTATCCTGTGGTTCGGCCAGTAACACTTGCCTACTTCCACGTTGTGGCGTCCCAATGGATGAGGGTTGCACTCAACCCCTTTCAAGTGATCTGATGATCAACTTGAATACCACGGTCTTTTACTTTAGTGTATTTCCCGTTTGCGAGGAATCTCCACAACTTCGAGTCTCTCGCCCTTACAATAGAGATCACAAAGAAAGCACGCAGTAAGGTTGGGAGAAGCAACGCACACACAACACAATTCCGCAGCACACACACGCACACAAGCCAATACTTGAGCTCGAAACGTAGCACAGAGAGTTCACAACTCGAACGGAGCTCAAATCACTAACACAATCGATCAAATGCGCGGAGGCGGAGTGTGGGAGTCTTAGAATGCTTAGTGAATGCTTAGATGACTCCTCCATGCGCCTAGGGGTCCCTTTTATAGCCCCAAGGCAGCTAGAGCCGTTGGAGGCAAACTTGGAAGGTCATCCTTGCCTTCTGTCGAGCAGCGCACCGGACAGTCCGGTGCGCCACCGGACAGCTACTGTAGCCTGTCCGGTGCGCGATTTGCCTTCCAAAACGAGCACAGTCGACCGTTGCAGCTCCAAGCCCGTTGGTGCACCGGACACTGTTCGGTGCACACCGGACAGCTTGGTGCCCCCTGCCGACCGTTGGAGCTGCCACGCGTCGCCCGTAGATTTCGCGGCCGACCGTTGGTTCACCGGACAGTCCGGTGAACCACCAGACAGTCCGGTGAATTATAGCCACGTCGCCCTGATGCTTTCCCGAGAGCGATGAGTTCACCGCGGATGACTCACCGGACAGTCTGGTGCACCACCGGACGGTCCGGTGATTTTTAGGTCGTGCGCCGTCGTCGAATCCCGAGAGCGGCGAGTTCACGCGGACCAACCTGGCGCACCGAACAGTCCGGTGTGCTAGGCCGAACTGGAATTTGGCTGCACACAGCCAAGTCTTTTGCAATTCGATTCTCTTCTTCTCAGCACTGTTTCTAGCACTTAGATAACCTCATTAGTATTCAAAAACAAATGTACTAAGTCTAGAAACATAACTCATGCCTTGATTTGCACTTTTCAACCTTTGGCACATTAGGACTTAAAGAATATGTGTTGGGCATCTAGTCACCAAAATACTTATAGAAATTGCCCAAGGGCATATTACCCTTTCAATCTCCCCCTTTTTGGTGATTTATGCCAACACATCAAAAAGCAACAAAAAACGTGCAACGTCAATTCAATTTGAAGATCCAATTGTTTTTTACTATAATTTGGCATATTTGGATCACTCTTTGCCACCACTTGGTTTGTTTTTGTAAATCAAATTCTTTTTTCCTATCTCTAGGTCACACACACTTGTTTGGGCAAAACGAGAGATATTCCAAGAGAAAAATTGATCAAGTGCCAAAAACTCCCCCTTTTCCCATAATCAAAATTCTCTCCCACAAGAGACCAAATTTTGCAATAAGAGTATTTTGGACAAATCAAAAGTTCTAACTCTATTGTTTTCAAAATTCTCAAGTGGTTGGCTGGTCCATTTGCTTTGGCCTTAATTTCTCCCCCTTTGGCATTAAGCGCCAAAACGGGATCATTTTGGCCCTACAACCCCATTGCCTCACCAAATATGTCAATTAAGAGCAAAAAGGCAATGAAATTTGCAAGTATGAACTTGGAATTAATTACACTATTATCGGAGTGCAGTGGAAGTCTTTGCATCGTCTAAGTTCACATTTCCCTTTCAATGCAGCTTTGGGACTACATCAAGTATACTCAAACAAACAGGTTAGTCTCAAAGGGTCAAGTTGTAGCACATCTCCCCCTAAATATGTGCACCATTTGCATATGGACTTGTGAGGTCCAAGGAGATCTTGTACAACCTGAGCACCACACAAGTAGTAAATGCATAAAGTAACATGATCAAAGGCATAGAACAAATGTATGCTATAGATCAATCCAAATTACGCGAATCTAAGACATTTAGCTCACTACGCAACCTGCAAAACCTTTTCTCATCTAGAGGATTAGTAAAGATATCGGTTAGCTGGTTCTTGGTGCTAATACGGTACACTTCAATATCTCCCTTTTGCTGGTGGTCTCTCAGGAAGTGATGCCGGATGTCTATGTGCTTAGTGCGGCTGTGTTCAACAGGATTATCCGCAATGCGGATTGCACTCTCATTGTCACATAGGAGTGGGACTTTGCTCAGATTGTAGCCAAAGTCCTGGAGGGTTTGCCTCATCCAAAGTAGTTGCACGCAACACTGTCCTGCAGCAACATACTCAGCCTCAGTGGTTGATAGGGCAACGGATGTCTGTTTCTTTGAACTCCAGGACACCAGGGACCTTCCTAGAAATTGGCATGTCCCCGATGTGCTCTTCCTATCAACCTTGCACCCGGCATAATCGGAGTCAGAGTATCCAATCAGGTCAAAGGTAGACCCCTTTGGATACCAGATCCCGAAGCAATGCGTAGAAACTAAATATCTAAGAATTCGCTTAACGGACACAAGGTGACATTCCTTGGGGTCGGATTGATATCTGGCACATATGCATACACTTAGCATAATGTCCGGTCTACTAGCACATAAATAAAGCAATGAACCTATAATGGACCGGTATGCCTTTTGATCAATGGACTTACCTCCTTTGTTGAGGTCGACATGCCCATCGGTTCCCATAGGTGTCTTCGCGGGCTTGGCATCCTTCATCCCAAACCGCTTGAGAAGATCTTGTGTGTACTTCGTTTGGGAGATGAAGGTGCCGTCCTTGAGTTGCTTCACTTGGAACCCAAGAAAGTAGGTCAACTCGCCCATCATCGACATCTCGAACTTTTCTGTCATCACCCTGCTAAACTCCTCACAGGACTTTTTATTAGTAGAACCAAATATTATGTCATCGACATAAATTTGGCACACAAAAAGATCACCATCACAAGTCTTTGTAAAAAGAGTGGGATCGGCTTTCCCAACCTTGAAGGCATTAGCAATTAAGAAATCTCTAAGGCATTCATACCATGCTCTTGGGGCTTGCTTCAGTCCATAGAGCGCCTTAGAGAGCTTATACACGTGGTCGGGGTACCTGTCATCCTCAAAGCCAGGGGGTTGTTCCACGTATACCTCCTCCTTTATTGGCCCATTGAGGAAAGCGCTCTTCATGTCCATTTGAAATTGCCTGAAAGAGTAGTGAGCGGCATAGGCTAATAAAATTCGAATAGACTCTAGCCTAGCCACAGGAGCAAAAGTCTCCTCGAAATCCAAACCTGCGACTTGGGCATAACATTTTGCCACAAGTCAAGCCTTGTTTCTTGTCACCACCCCGTGCTCGTCTTGCTTGTTGCGGAACACCCACTTGGTTCCCACAACATTTTGCTTTGGACGTGGCACCAGGCTCCAAACTTCATTTCTCTTAAAGTTGTTGAGCTCTTCCTGCATGGTGAACACCCAATCCGGATCCTGCAAGGCCTCTTCTACCCTAAAAGGCTCAATAGAAGAGACAAACGAGTAATGCTCACAAAAGTTAGCTAATCTTGAGCGAGTAGTTACTCCCTTGCTTATGTCACCCAGAATCTGGTCAACGGGGTGATGTCGTTGGATCGTTGCTCGGGACTTGAGTTGGAGGGGCACGTGGTGCTTCTTCCTCCATCACTTGTTCTTCCTGCGCTCCCCCTTGATCCTGTTCCTCTTCTTGAGGTACCTGTTAACCGTCTTGAGTTGGAGGATGCACCATTTTGGAGGAAGATGGCAGATCTTGCTCCTGTTGTTCCTGTGGTCGCACATCACCAATCGCCATCATGCGCATTGCGACCGTTGGAACATCATCTTCATCTATGTCATCAAGATCAACTTGCTCTCTTGGAGAGCCATTAGTCTCATCAAATACAATGTCGCTAGAGACTTCAACCAAACCCGATGATTTGTTGAAGACTCTATACGCCTTTGTATTTGAGTCATACCCTAGTAAAAACCCTTCTATTGCCTTGGGAGCAAATTTAGAATGTCTACCTTTCTTCACCAGACTGTAACATTTGCTCCCAAATACACGAAAGTAGGAGACGTTGGGTTTGTTACCGGTAAGGAGTTCGTAGGAGGTCTTCTTGAGAAAGCGATGCAGATAGAGCCGGTTTATGGCGTGGCAAGCTGTGTTCACAGCTTCCGACCAAAACCGCTCGGGCGTCTTGAACTCTCCAAGCATCGTTCTCGCCATGTCGATAAGCGTCCTGTTCTTCCTCTCTACCACACCGTTTTGTTGTGGTGTGTAGGGAGCGGAGAACTCGTGCTTGATGCCTTCCTCCTCAAGATACTCCTCAACTTGCAGATTCTTGAACTCGGACCTGTTGTCGCTCCTTATCTTTTTCACCTTTAGCTCAAATTCGTTTTGAGCCCTCCTTAGAAAAGCTTTAGAGTCCCTTGGGTTTTTGATTTATCCTGCAAAAAGAACACCCAAGTGAAGCGGGAAAAATCATCAACAATTACAAGACCATACTTACTTCCTCTGATGCTAAGGTAGGCAACGGGTCCAAAGAGGTCCATGTGAAGAAGCTCCAGTGGTCTTGATGTTGTCATCACATCCTTGTTGTGATGAGTGCTTCCCACCTGTTTCCCTGCCTGACATGCTGCACAAGGTCTGTCTTTCTCAAAGCAGACATCAGTTAGTCCTAACACATGATCTCCCTTTAGAAGTTTATGAAGGTTCTTCATCCCAACATGTGCTAGACGACGATGCCAAAGCCAGCCCATATTAGTCTTAGCCATTAAGCATGCATTTAGATCGGCATTCTCTTTCAAAAAATCTACTAAATAGAGTTTGCCGTCTAATACACCCTTAAATGCTAATGAACCATCACTCCTTCTAAAGACAGATACATCTATATTTGTAAATAAACAATTATAGCCCATGTTACATAATTGACTCACAAACAATAAGTTGTACCCAAGCGATTCAACTAAAAACACATTGGAGATAGAATGCTCGGATGTAATGGCTATCTTTCCCAGTCCTTTAATCTTGCCTTGGTTCCCATCTCCAAAGATAATCGCATCCTGGGAATCCTTGTTCTTGACGTAGGAGGTGAATATTTTCTTCTCCCCCGTCATGTGGTTTGTGCATCCGCTGTCGATAATCCAGCTTGAGCCCCCGGATGCATAAACCTGCAATGCAATTTACGCTTGGGTTTTAGGTACTCAACTCTTGTTGGGTCCTACAAGGTTAGTCACAATAATTTTTGGAACCCAAATACAAGTCTTGTCTCCCTTGCATTTGGATCCCAACTTCCTAGCAACTACTTTTTCATTCTTACATGAAAGTACAAATGAAGTGTTGCAAGCATGAAAAACAGTAGTAGGTTTATTACACATTTTCCTAGGCACATGATGCACAACATGATTTTTCCTAGGCCTACTTCTACCATGCACAAAAGTAGAGCTAGAGGCAAACATAGCATGTGAATTATTGTACGCAGTATGAACATAACTCTTATTATAATTGGAACGACTAGCAATTTTCCTATCATAAATAAAAGCATGATTCCTTTGAGGACTACTAGCCATAGGGGCCTTCCCTTTCTCCTTGTTGAGAACGGGAGCCTTTTGTCTTGTTAAGTTCTTGGTTTCCTTTCGAAAACCAAGTCCATCCTTAATTGAGGGGTGTCTACCAATAGTGTAGGCATCCCTAGCAAACTTTAATTTATCAAAATCACTTTTGCATGTCTTAAGTTGAGCATTAAGACTTGCCACCTCATCATTCAATTTAGTAATAGCAATAAGATGTTCATCACAGGCATCAACATCAAAATCCTTACATCTATTACAGATAACAATATGCTCTACACATGAATTAGATTTATTAACTTCCTCTAGCTTAGAATTTAATTCATCATTTAAACTCTTTAAGCTAGAAACAGATTCATGGCAAGCAGACAACTCAGAGGATAGCATTTCATTTCTTTTAATTTCTAGAGCAAGAGATTTTTTAACACTAACAAATTTATCATGTTCTTCATATAAAATGTCCTCTTGCTTTTCTAAAAGTCTATCCTTTTCATTTAGAGCATCAATCAAAATTTCTCTACTTTGGCTCTATCTAAACCTTTAAATAAACTAGAGTAATCTACTTCATCATCGGAGGATTCTTCGTCACTAGATGAAGTGTACTTGGGTGTGTCCCGAACACGTACCTTTTTCTCCTTGGCCATAAGACATGTATGGCGTTCGTTGGGGAACAGTGAGGATTTGTTGAAAGCTGAGGCAGTAAGTCCTTCGTCGTCGGAGTCGGAAGAGGAGCAGTCAGAGTCCCATTCCTTTCCAAGGTGCGCCTCGCCCTTTGCCTTCCTGTAGTTCTTCTTTTTCTCCTTCTTCCCGCTCTTTTCTTGTCCCTGGTCACTATCATTATCGGGACAATTTGCAATAAATTGACTAGTCTTACCGCATTTTGAAGCAGAAGTGTTTTCCCTTTGTTTTATTTCTGTTGGGGTACTCCCTGCGTCCTTTGAGTGCGGTCTTGAAACGCTTGATGATGAGCACCATCTCATCTTCATTGAATCTGGTAGCCTCCACTTGAGCTACCTTGCTTGGTAGCGCCTCCTTGCTGCTTGTTGCTTTGAGAGCAACGGGCTGCGGCTCATAGATGGGTAGTGGACCGTTCAAGGCGTCATCCACGTATCGTGCCTCCTTTACCATCATGCGCCCGCTCACAAATTTTCCGAGTTTCTCCTCGGGCGTCATCTTGGTGTACCTGGGGTTTTCACGAATAAGATTGACAAGATGGGGTCAATTACGGTAAATGACCTGAGCATGAGTCGGACGACGTCATGGTCCGTCCATCTTGTGCTTCCATAGCTTCGAATCTTGTTGACCAGGGTCTTGAGCCTGTTATAGCTTTGTGTTGGCTCTTCTCCCCTGATCATGGTGAATCTTCCTAGCTCGCCTTCCACCAGCTCCATTTTGGTAATCATAGTGGCGTTGTTTCCCTCATGAGATATCTTGAGGGTGTCCCAGATTTGCTTGGCGTTGTCCAAGCCACTCACCTTATTATATTCATCCCTGTAAAGTGAAGCTAGCAGGACAGTAGTAGCTTGTGCATTTTTATGAATTTGCTCATTTATGAAACGGGATTGTCAGTACTATTAAAATGCATTCCGTTTTCAACAATCTCCCAGATACTAGGATGAAGAGAAAATAAATAACTACGCATTTTATGACTCCAAAAAGTGTAGTCTTCTCCATCAAAGTGTGGAGGTTTCCCAAGTGGAATTGATAGCAAGTGAGCATTTGAATTAAATGGAATACGGGAATAATCAAATGAATAGTTTTGATTAACTGTTTTCTTCTTTGAAGAGTCGTCGTCGTCGTGTGGTGAAGAAGACGAGGCATCGCTGTCGTAGTAGATGATCTTCTTGATGCGCCTCTTCTTCTTCCCTTCTCTCTTCTTTTGACTCGAGCCTGAGTCAGTAGGCTTGTCGTCTCTTGGCTCGTTGAAGATAGACTCCTTTTCCTTGTCATTGACCACCATCCCCTTTCCCTTAGGATCCATCTCTTCGGACGGTTAGTCCCTTAGATGAAGAGTACGGCTCTGATACCAATTGAGAGCACCTAGAGGAGGGGTGAATAGGTGATCCTATAAAATTAAACACTAAATAGCCACAAAACTTAGTTATAGAAGTGTTAGTACGACTAAGTAGTTTTGAGGTGAGTTCTTGTGGACAAAACTATCACAAAGAAAGCAATCACAAGAGACACGCGATTTTATCCAGTGGTTCGGCCAAGTAACACTTGCCTACTTCCACGTTGTGGCGTCCCAATGGACGAGGGTTGCACTCAACCCCTTTCAAGTGATCCGATGATCAACTTTAATACCACGATCTTTTCCTTTAGTGTATTTCACGTTTGCGAGGAATCTCCACAACTTGGAGTTTCTCGCCCTTACAATAGAGATCACAAAGAAAGCATGCAGTAAGGTTGGGAGAAGCAACGCACACACAACACAATTCCGCAGCACACACACGCACACAAGCCAAGACTTGAGCTCGAAACGTAGCACAAAGAGTTCATAACTCGAACGGAGCTCAAATCACTAACACAATCGATCAAATGCGTGGAGGCGGAGTGTGGAGTCTTAGAATGCTTAGATGACTCCTTCATGCGCCTAGGGGTCCCTTTTATAGCCCCAAGGCAGCTAGGAGCCGTTGGAGGCAAACTTGGAAGGCCATCCTTGCCTTCTGTCGAGCGGCGCACCGGACAGTCCAGTGCGCCACCGGATAACTACTGTAGCCTTTCCGGTGCGTGATTGCCTTCCAAAACGAGCACAGTCGGCCGTTGCAGCTCCGGGCCCGTTGGTGCACACCGGACAGTCCGGTGCCCCCTGCCGACCGTTGGAGCTGCCACGCGTCGCCCGCAGATTTCGCGGCCGACCGTTGGCGCTGGCGACCGTTGGTTCATCGGACAGTCCGGTGCAGCACCGGACAGTCCGGTGCACCACTGGACAGTCCGGTGAATTATAGCCACGTCGCCTGATGCTTTTCCCGAGAGCAATGAGTTCGCCGCGGATGACTCACCGGACAGTCCGGTGCACCACCGGACGGTCCGGTGATTTTTGGGCTGTACGCCGTCGTCGAATCCCGAGAGCGGCGGGTTCACGCGGACCAGCCTGGCGCACCGAACACTGTCCGGTGTGCCAGGCCGAACTGGAATTCGGCTGCACACAGCCAAGTCTTTTGCAATTCGATTCTCTTCTTCTCGCACTGTTTCTAGCACTTAGATAACCTCATTAGTATTAAAAAACAAATGTACTAAGTCTAGAAACATACCTCATGCCTTGATTTGCACTTTTCAACCTTTAGCACATTAGTACTTAAAGAATATGTGTTGGGCATCTAATCATCAAAATACTTATAGAAATTGCCCAAGGGCATATTTCCCTTTTAGTTTCTTTGTTGGACGATCGCATAGAACGGCCTTTTTCCAGCATATTTGGCTAGCAATTGATCGAAAGCAGGGCTGGCTTTTACTAGCCGACCATGTGCGTCATGTTGGCTTTGCCCTTGCGTCTCTTTCCTTGCTTTGTGTGGAGGCTGATGCCTATGGCCATGGGCGGACTGTTCGGCTGAGTCAGTCGGACCGTCCGCATGAGCACCGGATCGTCCGCATCCAGGTGCCGGACAGTCTGCGATGCTCGAGTCAAGGAGTTCTGCTCGGTTGCTTAGTTGAGCATGCCCCCGGTGCCTCTGGACTTGTTAGTCTTTCTATCTAGAGCTTTCCGAACAATCCCTTATGATATATTTGGCGTGCGAAGATCGCCAATGATGGTGTTTTTGTCTTTGTCTTTATCGGCCACTTCGGGCCAAACCAAGACCTTTTTGCATGTGAGTTCTATTGTATTGACAGGAAATGGTTGTGTGTCCACTTGCATCTCCTAAAAAGCCAACCGACCCTCATTTATGGCCGATTGTATCTGTCGCCGAAAAACATTACAATCATTGGTGGCAGGGGAAAAAGAATTATGTCACTTACAATAAGCACGTCTTTTTAATTCATCCATAGGAGGAATAGTATGAGTTAATTTAATGTTACCATTTTTTAGTAGCTCGTCAAATATCCTATCGCATTTGGCAACATTAAAGGTAAATTTAATCTCTTCTTGTCGATTCTTTTGAACCGGATGCAAGGAAGAACATGCAGAAGATTTGACCTTTGTTGGCCAAACAAACTCAGCGGTATATACATCTACGGATTCATCATCTGAACTATCACGCTCTACTAGATGTATAGTACAGGCGACCAATTTTGATGTCTCTTTAAATCGGTTTTCACAGGCTAAAGCCCGCTGATGTAGTTGAGCTATTGAAAAGAACTGGGTTCCATCTAATTTATCTCTTAAGTAGGATAGAAACCCATTAAAAGCTAGCCCCGCTAGCTCTTTACCTGTGACATGGATCCGAAAGCATCGTTTTCTAGTGTCCCGGAACCTCCGAATATAATCGTTAACCGATTCTTCACGCCCCTGTTGAATTGAAGCTAAATCAGCTAGCTCTAATTCATATTCCCTGAAAAAGAAATGTTTATAAAATTTACTCTCTAAATCATTTCAGGAATTAATGGAATTAGGAGGCAGGGCGGCGTACCATGCAAAAGCGATACCAGTAAGGGATAAAGAAAATAAACAAACACGAAATGCTTCCCCATCGATCAATTCGCCTAGGTGTGCTAGGAACTGGCCTATATGTTTGTGTGTGCTTTGCCCATTTTCACCAGAAAACTTAGAAAACTCTGGTATCCTTGCCGCTTATGGATATTGGACAATGTCAAACCGGTGATCATATGGCTTTTGATATGATTGCCCCACTCTAACTACACTAACTCTGAGCCTATCTCGAAATAGTCCAGCCTTCTCTTCTCTAATTTTCTCCATTGTGTCCGGTGGCTGACCACCGGACCCTAGGCTGTGGGGCTCATTCGGTTGGGCATTGTTATGCCGACCTTCTTGACGTGACCGATCGATAATGTTGAATGGCATGTGATCGTATGGCTTGCTGTGGTTTAAATATGTAGGGGGGACGTACTGCTGCTGTGGTTTGTAATAATTTGGTGCATAGTGTGCGACAGTAGGTTTCTACATATGCGTATCCAGTCTGTCTGGTGGTACATCCAAACTGGCCGGTTGTGTTCGCTATTACTAGGGTGCCACGCGGTAGCCCTGGTGTGGTCCCAGACTGTCCGGCAGGGAAAGTCGGACGGTCTGTGTAAGGTTCGTACGGTCCGGGCAAAAACTCGGACGGTCCAACCGTGTCCAGGGGCGTCGATCTGCCAAGCAGGGACGGTGGTGGTGGTATTTGCACTGGATATGAGTTTATCGGCATACCATATAATGGCTAGGGCTGTGAATCCCCATTTGTCACCGATGTATTAGACATAGATATCCTGTTACTAGTTTGATATGATGGAAAATTAGGAGCAACAGACTTTTCCAACGTACGCGTTAATTTTCTAATTGATTCTTCTAACCCTCCAATCTGTTGTTTCATTTGATTATGCTGATGATCTACATGCTGTTTAATAAATTGGATGTCGTCAGGTTTACTTACGTTGGGGACTTGAAGTGAAGATAGATGACATGCGACGTCGGTGTTGGAACTTGCTCTCCTGGGCAAGTTGATCCAATGGGAGAGTGGAAAGAGTGCAAGCAAGGTTTAACTCGAGATGGCAATTGCTCTGTTAATCCAGCCTCTCAAGGGCACTGTACGAGGGTATTTATAGGTGCACGAGTGCCCAACGTCCCGATGTAAGGACAATTATGCCCTCAGGCACCTGGACTATCCCCAGAATATTCCCATAAGGGAGGGTTACAGACTATCATTACAGAAAAGCTATTACAAATCGGGCCCGTAACACGCTTCTCCGTGCGGGGCCTGTTATAATGGGCCGAATCCCACGTGGGCCTCCAGGTCGGGTGAGGACGTGGGATGGAGAGACTTCGTCGTAGGCCTTCGTCTTGCAGTGAGGAGGACGAAGGGTGCGCCGCGCCGGTCATCTTGCCTCCATTGGTGCGGCGAGGTGATGAAGGCCTAGAGCGAAGGGTAACGTCTTCACCTTCGCCCCAACATTTGCCCTCCGAGGGACCAGTTCGACTGAGTCATCTTGTGCCGAAGACGTCGCTAGATAGTGGAGACGCTGCCCTCGCTCAAAGTGGTTCCGCGGGGGTTTTTGATGTGACCGTTGATGGATGTGGCACTGTTGGACTGCGGGCTTCCCGAAGCGTCGCGCCCTGTGTATAAAAGGGGCGGCATGGCCCAGGCTCTCTTACCTTTCTGTGTGCCGCAAAACCCTAGCATTTTGAAACCGTTCGCCCGCTCGCCTGCCGTCCTTGTTCCTCGTCATCGGAGATCTGGCCCACGTCAAGCAAACCGCGCGCCGCCGCTGACGATACGTAGAAATGTCGTCCTCTTCCTCATCCGCGGCGAATACGCCGTTGGGCGAATCGTCGTCCGAGGATACCATGAGCGATTTGGCGGCGGTGGAGCTACACCCGGGCCACACGGTGGAGTTCGGCGTTTCGAGGATCTCCTCGATTCGTGTGCAAGACTTGCAATAGTTAGGGTATTTTGGGAATGGAGTTGGACGAGTTCCGGGGGGGAGAGATTCTTGAGCCGGAGGGGGAGATAGTTGTGTTCGAGGCATTCTTTACCACCGGCCTTCGCCTGCCTGCACATCATTTTGTGGCAGAGGTCTTGCAGAGGTATGACGTGCAGATCCACCAATTGACTCCTAATGCCGTGGTGGCCCTGGCGAAGTATGTCTGGGCGGTGACTTTGTATGGCGGTCAGCCCTCCGTAGAGGTCTTTGCCAAGAATTATTGTCTGCAATGGCAGAAGAGAAAAATTGGAAGCAAGATTGCACGGTTTGGATCATGCACCTTTACGTCGAGGACTGGGAAGACTTCGGTGGAAGTTGTGGAGCTAGTTCCCTGTGCCCGCAACAAGTGGGGCAACTGGTATGATTATTGGTTTTATGTGGCGAGAGGCGAAGTCGAAGACCTCCCAGGACTCTTGGCGGCCGTGATGTGCTCCCACTGTTATGTGGCGTTCCCACCGTTTGAGGTGGCGGAGGATGATGGGGACGAAGGGGCCCTTCGGTGTGCTACCCGCATGAGTAGCGGGCGTGATTTAGTTGAGGAATTCATCAGTTATGGAATGTGGCCCTTGGCGCATGGCTGGGCGTTGGGTGAAGTATGCTCTCGCCAGATGCCTCCCTGGGCAAGCAGCGAGTGCAAAGTCCGGCCTACATGTTAAATTTGCGCGACCGGGATCTAGCCGCATTCATGCGTGAAGTGGAGGATGGAGCTGTGCGGATTGTGGGGCGTTATGTGTTGAGGACTGAGGCTCTGCGGAGTTGGGATATTCGTGGATCCAACGTTCGCCTGAATAGGGTCTTCGAGTTGAATCATTTACCATACGGCGGCTATCCCGGGGATGACGCTGCCGTGGCCGTCGACCGCCGCGGGAAGAAACCAGTGGCCGTGACTGAGGAAGGCCCTTCGCAGGAGGCTGCCACAACCACTAAGAAGAGAAAAATAGGTACTGTAGTGGGGGGATTGGGGGTCTATGATCGCTTTGCTGTGGAGTTGATGGGGACTTGCGCGGCCATCGGGGGAAGGATGTCTTCGCTTAAGCTCCGGGAGTCTTCGACACGAATGCTGAAGGATACCGGGGGTCAATGGCTAAGGAACGTTCTGATCCCCCGCACGACCGGTGAAGACATATTTACGTCTCGTATGGCACGTGAGTTGAAGATTTTTCCTTATGGGTGGAATATTGCTGCTGTTGTATCAGCAGTGATGGAGAGGGATCGACAAGACGCGGCGTGGAAGCGCCGGGCGGTCACTAGGGTCGGGGACCCTTTCCGCGAAGCGAAGAAGGCACGGGGGGCGTGAAGTTTGCTGCCCCTGGCAGCAGCAAACCACCACCGGCCGCCATGCCGACCGCTCCTGGGCCCAGCAAGTCGGGGGTGGGTGCAAGGGCTGCTGCTTCTGGCGTGGGCATGTTGCCCTCGGCCGAGGCCGCGAAGGAGCGAAGGCCGCCGTCGCTGGCGCGCGTTGACGTGGCAGCGGGGCGTGTTGCCGACTTCGACACGGATATCTGTGTGGGGGGATTACCTCGTTGGTAAGTTTTTTTTAACGGGGACTAGGTCTTAAACAGGATCATGATGCAGGGTCGGATGTGGGACAGCTGGCTGTCCTCCCGACGCCGGTGGTGGCCACTTCGCCGACGGTGGCGGTTGGTGCGATGGGTGCTTCACAGGACCCGTGGTCCGCTTTCTGCGCAAGCGGCGTGATATCGTCGGCCGCCATCGCTAAGGATGTGGCGGGCGCTGTGTCCCATCAGCTGAGGCATGCGTCGCAGGAGCTGAAGCATGTAAGTCGTGTTGGACTCCGATAGTTCATTGTTTTTATGTGATTGCGAATCTCATGGGTTTTTGTGGCAGGCGGCCGACTTCGCTGACCATGTTGCGTTGGATGCCTTGACTTCGGGGTTTGCTGCCGAAATCGAGCGTCTCCGGGCGCAGCATACAGATGCGGTTCGGGAGAAGTCGGCTGCGGAAAACAAAAGTCGCAGGCTGACGGAGAGGTTGGCTACTGCGGAGGCCGAGAGGGTGGATCTCCGGCGTCAGCTGATGGAGGAGAGGAGGGACGCGAACAAGGCCATCGCCGACGCGCAGGCTGCTCAGGCGGAGGCTAAACTTGCACGGGCTGAGGCCAGTCTCGCCCGCCAATGCGCCGAGGAGCTGGAGGCGAGGCTCAACAGCCTGCGCAATAGCGTGGACAAAACTGAGACGTCAACACGCGTGGAGGTCGAGCGGACGCATGCGCAGCTCGTGGACGCGTACCGGGAGCTGGGTGCGTGGACCGCCGCCTTCGAAGTGCCCGGCCAAGAGGTGGGCCTCCGCTTCCTTGAGTGGCTACAAGAGGAGTTGGGGGTGCTTCCGACAATCGTGACGGGCCTCATGTCCTTTGCCTCCCTTGTCACCTGCGAGGGGGCCGTGAATGCTTTGTCCCGCGAGGGGTGCGGGCATTTCGAGGTCTTCGACTAGTCGGACGAAGGCTTCGAACGCGAAATCTTCTAGGTCGAGGACCCGGTGCTTAAGTGGTCGGCGGGGGCACTCCTCGACAGGATGTGGGGTCCTCACGACCGAGAGACGGTCCCAGAGAGGTCCGACCGTGCAATGGATCAGGTAAAGGCTCATTTGTGTGGTTATATGTGTGAGTATGTGTGTTTTTGCTGAATGAATGTGCTGTTGCTGTAGATGGTGCATGATGAGGAGGTGGAGGATCTTGGTGATCTAGACAGCATGCTGCCCGACAGCACGCTGCCCGACAGCAAGCTGTCGGAGGCCTCGGGGGTGGAGCTGGCGCCACCGTCCGATGCAGGCAAGGGCCCCTCGTCGACCCCCGCGCCGACTGGAGCCGGCGAAGACCCCGCGCCAGCCTCTGCACCGACGTGTGAGGACACCTCGAAGGCAGTGGACGAACCAGCAGCCGAAGACCCCGCGGCGGCGGCCGGGCCTTCGCAGGTGTAACACCACTGGTGTTACTGCAACTAAAACTTGAGCATGGCATCATAAACATTGGCATTGCATATGCTTGACACACCTAGAGTGCATTCACTAGGTAAAAATTTCAAACAAGTTGTATTGTTATAGCATTTTGCAAATAGAACCCTGGATAGGGAACTTAACCCTAAATAGGGATAAAAGGGGGTAAAACCTAACCCAGGTGGAGAAAACCTAAAAGCTTTAGGGGAATAGTCATAAAATGTTCCCAAGAATGAACTTGAATCACATTTATACCCCTGAGATACCAAAAACCCCATTTGAACCCTGGAAAACCCTAGGTCCAAACCTTAGGGGCTTATGTGCAAAAACAGTGCACATTTGGACTAAAGTGTAAAAACTACAACATTAAAGCATATAAAGTCACATGGTTCACATTTGGGAATATTTGCAAGCCAAACCCTAAGTTTTGGATTAATTTGCAAAAAGGACCCCAATTGAGAATTCATTCTAAGTGTGAATTTCAGAGTTGAGGGCTCAACTTTGGAGCCTTGCAACTTTCAAAATATAGGATTTTTGCCCTAGGTCACCACATCAAGTTTGTAGCTCAATCATAGGAGAACAACTTTGCTTAAGAGTGTGAGCTCAGTTGTTAAGAAAAATCCAGAGATAATTAAGCTCAAAGTCGGGCTATCAGGCAACCCCTGGACTGAATTTTCAGTAACAGTGTGATGAGGTGAACTTTGAGCTCGATTTTGAATGTGATTCAGTGACTATTTGATGGTAAGCATTGTGGCAAAGTTGAAGATGGATTATAGGTGTATAACTTTGATGCAGAAAGTTGGCTTAGGTACCACATAAAAATTGGAGAAAATAGAGCTCCAACTTGGTCTGTCAGATAAGCTCTTTACTGAATCACACAAACTGTTCATCGGTTTTCAGAAAGATCACGCCGTGGATAAGGATCTATCTCGCCGGCGATAAGGATGCCGCCGTGGCTCGGATAGGTCGGCAGCGGCCATGGTAAAAGTTCCCGGCGACGTGTCAGTGAGTCACTAAGGTGGCAGGCTCCAGTTAAACGGTGATCACCGCGCTATCACCGGAATCCGCCGCGCGGTATGCTTGCTAGCGCGATCCAGAGATCCCTGATCCTCATCCGACTACGGCCGGCGGCCTATAAATTGAGTGCGGGCGCTGCTTCGTAACCACATTCCGCACATCAGCGACTAAACACTTGACTCGAGCTCACCGGAAAACCCACGTAGCCCCAATTCCCTCTCTCTTCTGTTCTTAGCTCCGCCGAGAGGAAACACCCGTGGCCAGCGCTCCTCTGGTCAGTAATTATCAAATTACTGCCTGTTTTAGTTAGTCCTTGATCTCTTATTGCTCCTGGATGCGACAACTTGGTGTTTGGACAAAGCCCATCACCGGAACGCACCCGTGCGCTGTCAAACGCCGCCATGACACCCTCTCCGTCGCCCCACCTTTCTGCTCGTGCCTAGCCCAAAACTTAGCGTGTGCGTCATCTCTGGTGAACCCAGGAACCTTTCCCTAGCTTCAATTTAGCCAGCCAAGCCTTTGGTTATCCGGAACACCTTAATCCACTCGATCACCCGCACTGACACTGTGGTCAGAGCAGGATAGACCACCTCTAGCGAAATTGATTGGGGGGAAAGGTGCGGATGGAGTCTAATCTGGTTCCTATCGCTTGGGAGCTCCAGCCGTAGCATCCTCCGGCCGGTCTAGCTTGTCGGAGCTCGGCTCCTAGCTTGGATCGCCGTCGGGGACTTCACCTGCGAAGGATTAGAACCTGGAGGGGTTTTCTGTAGAATGTCAGCGACTCACAGAAACAGTGTTATGACCCCGCTTCAAGTTATTCGTTTGCTCAGGGCCCTTTCTGCAAAACTTGCAGCGTGGGCGCGGACGCGCGCGCGATTCCGCGTGGACTTGGGCCACCTGGGCTAAAACCAGCCCAACACTATTCAATCTTTTTCCTTTTCTTTTTTAGTAGAACTTTAGAAATCCATAGAAAATTGTAGAAAAACCCTAAAATTGTCAAACCAATTTTCCTAGACTTCTTATTTTCCATAATATTTAATAAAAATATTTTCATAATTTTTAGATTAAATAAGGAATTTTAAGGCATTTAAACTAACTTAAACCATTAGTTCTAGATTTTTAGGAGATAAATGCTAATTCTAAAAATGCCCAAACTTTTTATATGAGTTCTACATATTATTTAGAAGCCTTGGGTAGAATTTGGTATGATTTGGACCTTGTTTGATAACTAGAACCCAAAACCCCCGCCCCTGCCCTGTGAACTCCTTTACTGACTCCGGAAACCCTAAGTTCTCGGAGTTCCGTGAAGGAAAATTGTATTCAAGACCTTAGATAATAAATTATTATTATCTTTGCACTATCATGAGCATTACATGGCATTCATTCTCATATACATATATATGGTTATGTTTAGAAAACGAAGAAGAGATTGAAGTGACCGAAGAGAAGACACCACCACCTTTGGAATCTCAGGTAGGGACTTGTCTCTACTTTGACATCTGCGGGCCTGAGCCTGACTCACCTACTAACGAAGGCAAGCCCCGGTGCATTTGCCACCTCCTTGTGTTTTAAAAACCTTTTTCACTTGCTTGATGCATTAGGTGATAGGAGTTGATTGCTAAAACAATTCCTGCATTACCTTCCTTGAATTCGATTACCTTCCTTGATCACCGTTTTACCAAAGATTTTTGATGCTTAGCCTTGCTTTAGAAAAACAAAATGTTTTGTTTTTACAAAATATGATGTGGCAAAAAGTGGGTGGGATGTTTTTGGAAATAAAACTTGATGGTGGATCCATCATGGCCGTGATGGGTTCAACATCAGAAAAGATGTACCTCTGCCAGGTACCAAACTTTGGGTTTGAAATGGTTAAGCTGAGACTGGGCGGGTGACTTGCATGAGAAAGGAGTCTCGGTGTAGTGTCTCCGTCTGAGTCGATTAAGGACCGTCTCGATGTAGGCCTGATGACCGAGGACCCTTTAACTGGTCACATGCCTCGTCATGGGTAAGCCTTGCCTCGGGTAGACTAAGGCTAGAATAAGATAACACGAAATGGGCATGGAGCGGTGGCGAGAGTAGCATGTACCCTCCGTAGCAAGAGGCTGGACGGTGGTGTATCTGTGCTCTCGGTTTGCGTGAACCTGATCTGGTCTTAAGAACCCCGGTGGCGGGTTGACATATGCAAGGGTTAAGTGCTACATATGTCGTGTGATTGGAGATCCTCAGCTGAGTATAATCGATTCGGATCATCGTACCTTCGCGGTTATGAAGACTTGGTCACTGACTTATACGTAGCAATCCACTAAAGATGAAGGGATTGATGAGAAACTGGCTAGTGCAGGACAAGTGATTGAACTAGGTTAGCAAAGAACTCTAGATATAGGTAAGTTTACCTAACTTGACAATAAAACAGGATTTTTAAGGATCCACTTTTAGTAAGCATTTATGCAAAACAGAGTCTTTGATCTTGAGGTACCCGACCTTGACTCCCTTATAACCAGCATACCCTTGAGAGTCTTTTCTTTAGTCGGGTAAGACTTGCTGAGTAATTCCATACTCAGGGTTTATTCCCTCGTTGTTTTTAGGTGAGGAAGCAGCAAATTTTTGTTGCTCTTGTACCAAGGTGGTTCCAAATGAAGAAAAACAAGAGTGAAGCTGCGGGAGGACATGGTCCTCTATAAGAAACTTTTATGTAAGAACTTATCGGGAGGAGTTTTGCCTCCCTTGGTATTGTAATAATACTACTCATCACTCGTTTTATAGCTCTGGTCTGTAATAAGTAACTTGATCTTACTTTTTAAATAAATATAAGTTTATGTAATCACTTCCGCATTTCGATATCTCCGATGTTCTGTAATGTCTGCAAGACGGGTGAAACGTTCCTAGAAAGGTAAGAAAGAAGATACCGAACTTGTCAAGTGATTCAGGAACATCTATAGGATTGTCTGATGTCTGTTGGACAAGGACAACTGTAGGTGGGCTTTATGACTTGGGAGGTTTCGTCACAGCTGGTATCGGAGGGAAGCCCTTCTTTGTAGATAATTATGAGGCATCTTCAAAAGGATTTTCTAAAAACTTACCTAGAAAGATTTTTTCCCTCCTTATCCCTTGTATCTGAAGAATCTATATGAAAGACCAGATAGGAGGAGTGCAATGTATAGAAGGTATGAATCAACTAAGGTTGGTTCTGTAATTATACATGCATCATGCTAAGAACCATACTAATAAAAATTTTCCCCCTAGAGAAATGTCGCCGCGCACGAGGAAGACCGCGCGTAAGTCAACTGGCCCATTTGGAGTACCTCGTCACCAACTTGCCCCACGGGATGAGGATAGTAGTAGCGGAAGCAACGATCCGATTGGGGATCTTGAAGCCCGAGTAAATCAGCTTCAAACGGAACTGCAACGCAGGACCAGCATATGGGTCGCGGATGGCGACAGAATAAACGAATTGAGAGGTTATATCCGCCGTCTGCAGGATCAGCTTGCTGATCGGGATTTAGCGCTCGATTGGGCGGTACAGTCTCGTTCAGTGGCTTGGGCTAAGGAAGCAAAGGCTCGAGCCCGAGTCGAGGAACTTAGCTCTGCCATTGACAATCTGCAGACGTATTGCAATACCCTACATGAGGAAGTCCATGTATTGTATTCACAACTACACCCCAGTGCACCTATGGATCCTGTCGGGTCAGAAGCCGGACCCTCGCACGTTGCGGGAGAAGCACTTGGTGGTGAGCTAGACCTTTTTAAGCCTCCTCCTTCTATGAGGCTGGTCGATGAATGGTCTCCCACACCCGACGACGAGGCTGCCAGGAGCAACCAAAAGCAGGAGTAGTGGTGCAGTAGTAGGAATAGAAGTAGTGTATTGTAGGTTGTACTATTGTATAATAGGTTGTACTATTGTATAATGGGTACTGTACTCCTGTTGTGTAAAATCGAGTCTGTACATTACTCTTTTTGGTAATGTAAATTGGACGGTTTTGTCTTTGGCATATTATATTTGCTTTCAAATGTTTGTTGCCATAGATGCCGTCCAAGACCCGATCACAGGATGCAGCTGGAACCTCCAGTGGGAGGGAGTCTACCCCAAATCCACCTCCTGTCCCTCCCACACTTGCCGAGGCGATTGCTGCCTTGGTAAATGCGACCGCGGATAATACTCGTTTTCCGAGAGAGATGGTGGGTCAACATTTTCAGCAACAAGGCGGCCAGGGTTATCAACAGGGCCTCCGTGAAACCACTTACTTGGACTTCGCAGAGACACGTCCACCGCTGTTTGTCAAAGCTGAAGACCCGTTAGAAGCCGACGAATGGATTCGGGTTATCGAGCAAAAATTCGGACTTATGTGCTGTTCTGAAACCCAGAAGCCCTTATTCGCAGCCCAGCAACTGCGCGGCCCTGCCAGCACCTGGTGGGGAAATTTCTGGCCGTTCAACCGGCCAATCATCAGATAACATGGGAAGAATTCAAGGTGGCCTTCCGCGAACATTATATACCAGAAGGTGTTCTTCACATGAAGCAAGAAGAATTTATGAAGCTAAAGCAAGGAGGGGATACTGTTAATCAGTATCTCAATAAGTTCAATCATCTGTCGCAGTATGCAATCGATCAAGTGAACACCGATCTGAAAAAGAAGAATTATTTTATGAGAGGTTTAAATGATCGGCTGCAAAGAAAAATGGCAACCTGCATAGATCTTACTTATGGAAGAGCTATCAGTACAGCATTGGCGGTAGAAGCGAAGTATGCAGGTGTCAGAAAATCCAAGGGATTTGGAGGTGACAGGCCTAGTCAGGGCCCAGTGAAAAGGCAACGGTTTGTTCTTCGGCCTTCCAACCAGAATCGCTCTCGTCCACCCTCCTTCCCTTTTAAGCAACCTATATTTATTCGTCCCAATAATGCCCCCACTGTTCCAAGTCAGCCGGGTGCCCCAGGCACTCGATTCCCTGCTCTACCCAGTTCGTCGACTGGATGTTTCAACTGTGGAAAATCTGGGCATTTCATCAAGGATTGCCCTTATCCAAAGCAAAACCAGTCAAATAATCAGCAAGGGTCTGGGAATTCATCTCAAGTCAAGGGAAATACTATGGGCAAAAATACCAACAAGACGGGACACATATATTATACGCAAGTGGCCACTACACCGGACGGAGAGCCGGTAATGATGGGTACGTTCCTTGTGGCCAATCATCTCGCAGTTATTCTCTTTGATTCTGGTGCTTCGCATACATTCATTAGCAAGAAATTTGTGGAGCAACATCACATTTCATGCCATGAATCAAAAGAAGGGTTTAAAATTCACTCACCTGGGGGACAAATCTTTACTAGAGAAGTGGCCTATCAAGTGCCCGTATCATTGGCCGGACGGGACTTTCCTAACAATATGATCGTTCTGAAAGGCCAAGACATAGATGTCATTTTGGGTATGAATTGGTTGGCCAAGCATAAAGCAACCCTCAACACTGATCAAAGAACTATCAGGTTGAGTCATAATCAAGAAAAAATTCTATTGTCTATCCCCATTCCAACCCAAGCTACTGGCAGAGTTTATGAAGCTATTATACCGGAAATCAAGGATATTCTGGTAGTATGCGAGTTTCCCGATCTCTTTCCAGAGGATTTGCCTGGATTGCCATTTGAAAGGGATGTAGAGTTTGTAATTGAGTTGAAGTCCGGTACGGCTCCCATTTCTCGAAGATTGTACCGTATGCCTCCAAATGAGTTGGCAGAATTGAAGATTCAATTACAAGATCTACTTGAAAAAGGATTCATTCGGCCAAGCTCGTCACCATGGGGTTGTCCAGCCATATTCGTCAAGAAGAAGGATCAAACTTTACGGATGTGTGTGGATTATCGACCCCTGAATGAGGTCACTATCAAGAACAAGTACTCTCTTCTGAGGATTGACATTTTATTTGATCAACTAACCGGGGCGAGGGTATTCTCCAAAATTGATCTCAGATCGGGCTATCATCAGATCCGTATTCGGCCCGAGGATATACCAAAGACCGCGTTCACTACGCGGTATGGATTATTTGAATATCTGGTAATGTCTTTCGGATTGACAAATGCTCCTGCCCACTTCACGTATTTGATGAACTCGGTATTCATGCCCGAGTTAGACAAGTTTGTGGTGGTCTTCATTGACGATATTCTAATATATTCCAAGAATGAAGAGGAGCATGCTCAACATTTACGGATCGTGTTAACGCGCCTGAGAGAACATCAGTTGTATGCCAAGTTCAGCAAATGCGCGTTTTGGCTGGAGGAAATTCAGTTTTTGGGACATGTTCTATCTGCCAGGGGGATTGCGGTAGATCCCAGCAAAGTCAAGGACATTTTGGAGTGGAAACCCCCAACCACTGTTCATCAAGTCCGAAGTTTCCTTGGACTGGCTGGATATTACCTCCGATTTATACCAGATTTTTCTAGGCTTGTGAAGCCAATCACAAGTTTATTAAAGAACGATATTAAATTCAATTGGTCTTCTAAGTGTAATGAAGCTTTTGAACAATTGAAGACATTGTTAACCACTGCTCCGGTATTGGCTCAACCGGATATCAGTAAGCCCTTTGATGTATATTGTGATGCATCAGGCAGTGGTCTTGGCTGTGTGTTAATGCAAGAAGGCCGAGTAATTGCGTATGCTTCAAGGCAGTTGCGCCGACATGAGGAGCATTACCCAACTCATGATCTGGAGCTAGCTGCTGTGGTTCATGCCCTGAAGATTTGGCGTCACTATCTGCTGGGTAATATCTGTCACATTTATACAGATCATAAAAGCTTGAAGTATATCTTCACCCAATCAGAATTGAATATGAGACAAAGACGATGGCTTGAGCTTATTAAGGATTATGAACTGGAAATTCATTATCACCCAGGCAAGGCCAATGTGGTGGCAGATGCACATAGCCGTAAGGTTTCCTGTCACTGTCTTACGGTGAAGACTTCTGACAATACATTATGTCAGGAGATGGAGAAGCTAAACCTGGGAATGGTCCAACAAGGAACCCTAAGTCAGCTAAAGCTTGAGTCAGTCCTCTTGCAAAGGATAATTGATGCTCAAAGGGATAATGAGGGTATGAAACACATTCATGAGAAAATAAGGGCTGGAAAAGCCAAATGTTTCAAAGAAGATGATCAAGGTATTGTATGGTTTAATAACCGCATAGTGGTGCCGAAGAATGAAGAGGTCCGCCAGCAAATTCTTGATGAAGCACATCTTAGTCGCTATTCTATTCATCCTGGAAGCACTAAGATGTACCAAGACTTGAAGCAACATTATTGGTGGACGAAAATGAAGATCGAGATTGCACGCTATGTGGCTAGATGTGACACCTGCAGACGTGTCAAGGCCATACACTTGAAAGCTGCTGGTCCATTACAGTCCCTACCAATACCGACATGGAAATGGGAAGACATAAGTATGGACTTTATTGTGGGATTGCCCAGGACCGCAAAAGGGTATGACTCTATCTGGGTTATTGTTGATCGGCTCACGAAAATTGCTCACTTTCTGCCAGTTAAGACATCTTACCCGGTTCTTACCTATGCGGAATTATACATTGCTCGCATTCTCAGTTTGCACGGGGTTCCAAAGACTATAGTGTTGGATCGTGGATCACAATTTGTATCCAAATTTTGGGAAGAACTTCATAAATCCTTGGGTACTAAATTGCTCCACAGTTCGGCCTATCATCCTCAAACAAGTGGGCAGACTGAGAGGGTTAATCAAATACTTGAAGATATGCTGCGGGCATGTGTTCTGGACTTCTCACAGAAATGGGATGAATGTTTGCCCTTAGCGGAGTTTTCATATAATAATAGATATCAAGAAAGTATCAAGATGGCACCCTTCGAAGCTTTATATGGGCGACGATGTCGCACTCCGCTAAATTGGTCTAAACCTGGTGAAAGGTACTTCTTCAGGCCTGATATGGTGAAAGAGGCCGAAGAAAAGGTTCAGAAAATAATTCATAATATGAAGAAAGCCCAAACTCATCAAAAAACTTATGCAGACAAACGGAGAATGCCCTTGTATTTTCTTGAAGGGGACTATGTCTACCTGAAGGTTTCACCAATGAAGGGTGTATCGCGTTTCGGTATAAAAGGGAAGCTTGCACCCAGGTACATTGGTCCATTTCCTATACTTGAAAGATATGGGCCAGTGGCATATCGACTTCAACTACCCGAAACCTTGTCTGTTGTACATAATGTGTTCCATGTGTCACAATTGAAGAAATGTCTTCGGGTACCAGATCGAACCGTTGAAGTGACAGATGTTGTCCTTGAACCAGACTTGACATATTCCGAACATCCCATTCGGGTCCTGGATCAAAAGGACAGGGTTACCCGGAGAAAAACTCTTAAGTTCTATAAGATACAGTGGAACCAACATTCTGAAGAAGAGGCTACATGGGAAACTCAAGACTTTTTAGATAAGAATTTCCCAGGCTTTATAGCCTCATGTAATTTGTAAAGTGTGTATAGTTGTTGTAATGAGGAGTGAACCCCACACCACCTCTGCCTTGTACCAGAAATAAGGAAATAAAAATGTGACACATTTCCTTTTCCATTACTCACCCTAGGACTTTTAATCTCGGGACGAGATTCTTTTATGGGGGGAAGGATGTAACACGACTGGTGTTACTGCAACTAAAACTTGAGCATGGCATCATAAACATTGGCATTGCATATGCTTGACACACCTAGAGTGCATTCACTAGGTAAAAATTTCAAACAAGTTGTATTGTTATAGCATTTTGCAAATTGAACCCTGGATAGGGAACTTAACCCTAAATAGGGATAAAAGGGGGTAAAACCTAACCTAGGTGGAGAAAACCTAAAAGCTTTAGGGGAATAGTCATAAAATGTTCCCAAGAATGAACTTGAATCTCATTTATACCCCTGAGATACCAAAAACCCCATTTGAACCCTGGAAAACCCTAAGTCCAAACCCTAGGGGCTTATGTGCAAAAACAGTGCACATTTGGACTAAAGTGTAAAAACTACAATGTTAAAGCATATAAAGTCACATGGTTCACATTTGCGAAGATTTGCAAGCCAAACCCTAAGTTTTGGATTAATTTGCAAAAAGGACCCCAATTGAGAATTCACTCTAAGTCTGAATTTTAGAGTTGAGGGCTCAACTTTGGAGCCTTGCAACATTCAAAATATAGGGTTTTTGCCCTAGGTCACCACATCAAGTTTGTAGCTCAATCATAGGAGAACAACTTTGCTTAAGAGTGTGAGCTCAGTTGTTAAGAAAAATCCAGAGATAATTAAGCTCAAAGTCGGGCTATCAGGCAACCCCTGGACTGAATTTTCAGTAACAGTGTGATGAGGTGAACTTTGAGCTCGATTTTTAATGTGATTCAGGGACTATTTGATGGTAAGCATTGTGGCAAAGTTGAAGATGGATTATAGGTGTATAACTTTGATGCAGAAAGTTGGCTTAGGTACCACATAAAAATTGGAGAAAATAGAGCTCCAACTTGGTCTGTCAGATAAGCTCTTTACTGAATCAGGCGCACTGTTCATCGGTTTTCAGAAAGATCACGCCGTGGATAAGAATCTGTCTCGCCGGCGATAAGGATGCTGCCGTGGCTCGGATAGGTCGGCGGCGGCCACGGTAAAAGTTCCCGGCGACGTGTCAGTGAGTCACTAAGGTGGCAGGCTCCGGTTAAACGGTGATCACCGCGCTGTCACCGGAATCCGCCGCGCGGTATGCTTGCCAGCGCGATCTAGAGATCCCCGATCCTCATCCGACTACGGCCGGCGGCCTATAAAATGAGTGCGGGCGCTGCTTCGTCACCACATTCCGCACATCAGCGACTAAACACTTGACTCGAGCTCACCGGAAAACCCACGTAGCCCCAATTCCCTCTCTCTTCTGTTCTTAGCTCCGCCGAGAGGAAACACCCGTGGCCAGCGTTCCTCTGGTCAGTAATTATCAAACTACTCCCTGTTTTAGTTAGTCCTTGATCTCTTATTGCTCCTGGATGCGGCAATTTGGTGTTTGGCCGAAGCCCATCACCGGAACGCACCCGTGCGCTGTCAAACGCCGCCATGACACCCTCTCCGTCGCCCCACCTTTCTGCTCGTGCCTAGCCCAAAACTTAGCATGTGCGTCACCTCTGGTGAACCCAGGAACCTTTCCCTAGCTTCAATTTAGCCAGCCAAGCCTTTGGTTATCCGGAACACCTTAATCCACTCGATCACCCGCACTGACACCGTGGTCAGAGCAGGATAGACCACCTCTAGCGAAATTGATTGGGGGGAAAGGTGCGGATGGAGTCTAATCTGGTTCCTGTCACTTGGGAGCTCCAGCCGTAGCATCCTCCGGCCGGTCTAGCTCGTCGGAGCTCGGCTCCTAGCTTGGATCGTCGTCGGGGACTTCACCTACGAAGGATTAGAACCTGGAGGGGTTTTCTATAGAATGTCAGCGACTCACAGAAATAGTGTTATGACCCCGCTTCAAGTTATTCGTTTGCTCAGGGCCCTTTCTGCAAAACTTGCAGCGCGGGCGCGGACGCGCGCGTGATTCCGCATGGACTTGGGCCACCTGGGCTAAAACCAGCCCAACACTATTCAATCTTTTTCCTTTTCTTTTTCAGTAGAACTTTAGAAATCCATAGAAAATTGTAGAAAAATCCTAAAATTGTCAAACCCATTTTCCTAGACTTCTTATTTTCCATAATATTTAATAAAAATATTTTCATGATTTTTAGATTAAATAAGGAATTTTAAGGCATTTAAACTAACTTAAACCATTACTTCTGGATTTTTAGGAGATAAATGCTAATTCTAAAAATGCCCAAACTTTTTATATGAGTTCTACATATTATTTAGAAGCCTTGGGTAGAATTTGGTATGATTTGGACCTTGTTTGATAACTAGAACCCAAAACCCCCACCCCTGCCCTATGAACTCCTTTACTGACTCCGGAAACCCTAAGTTCTCGGAATTCCGTGAAGGAAAATTGTATTCAAGACCTTAGATAATAAATTCTTATTATCTTTGCACTATCATGAGCATTACATGGCATTCATTCTCATATACATATATATGATTATGTTTAGAAAACGAAGAAGAGATTGAAGTGACCGAAGAGAATACACCACCACCTTTGGAATCTCAGGCAGGGACTTGTCTCTACTTTGACATCTGCGGGCCTGAGCCTGACTCACCTACTAACGAAGGCAAGCCCCGGTGCATTTGCCACCTCCTTGTGTTTTAAAAACCTTTTTCACTTGCTTGATGCATTAGGTGATAGGAGTTGATTGCTAAAACAATTCCTGCATTACCTTCCTTGAATTCGATTACCTTCCTTGATCACCGTTTTACCAAAGATTTTTTATGCTTAGCCTTGCTTTAGAAAAACAAAATGTTTTGTTTTTACAAAATATGATGTGGCAAAAAGTGGGTGGGATGTTTTTGGAAATAAAACTTGATGGTGGATCCATCATGGCCGTGATGGGTTCAACATCAGAAAAGATGTACCTCTGCCAGGTACCAAACTTTGGGTTTGAAATGGTTAAGCTGAGACCGGACAGGTGACTTGCACGAGAAAGGAGTCTCGGTGTAGTGTCTCCGTCTGAGTCGATTAAGGACCATCTCGATGTAGGCCTGATGACCGAGGACCCTTTAACTGGTCACATGCCTCGTCTGATGTCTGTTGGACAAGGACAACTGTAGGTGGGCCTAATGACTTGGGAGGTTCCGTCACAGCAGGTGGCGGAATAGGGGTTAGGGATTGTAAGTGTAAACTTTTGTCTGTGTGATACTGAACCTCGGTTGCTGCGTAGGTTCTGACGTTTGGGCCTGCGCAAGCAACCGCTACCGACAATACTGATTTTGCGGCGGAGACTTCAACCGTAGTGCCTACCGATGATAGTGTGCTTGGTTCTGTGTCTGAATGTTTTGAGTCTGATGGTGATTCTAGGAGCTCGTTTCCTTAGACGGAGGAGTCCTCGGATGAAGGCTTGGATTATTTTGTTGCATTGGATGTGGCTGTGGCAGAGACTTAGCCGCGTGTGGAGGGTGCTGGGGATCTTCCTGGTGTGAGTACTGGGTGTAAGCGGCGAAGGGTGGTGGGAAAACACAGTGTGGGTGAATTTTCGCGAAGTGGTAGGCGCCGTCGAATGGGGATGGAACGTGGCCATCTCCGAGTAGACCGGGTTGGTAAACGAGAATTGTTGTCCTCGCCGATTGGGGCGAGCATAGGCGAGGGGATCTTCGGAAGCTTTTTGAGGGTGAGGAATTGAGGATAATGCTGTTTAATTACAGGGAGATGGGTATCATCCCAAAGGTTGAGCCAATGTAATAGGCCATGCCCTCGCATGTGTATGTAATTGTAATTTGTGTGGTGATGTGGCCTATTGGTCTTATTCGTACGCTTGTGTTGGTCCGGCTGCGCCTGTGGGCGACTCTGTGCGGAGTGTCTTTGTAATGAGAGACTTCGATTAACGTTATTCCAGCTGCACCTTTAGGCGACTTTTTGAAAGTTCCCTTTGACCCGGGAACAGGATCTGGATGTCGCCTAGAGGGGGGTGAATAGGCGAATAAAACTTATCACTTTAAAACTTAAATTCTTACTCTACTCGAAGACTTAGTACACAGTGGAGTGAGAAGACCCTTCGAGTAGGTTGCAGCGAAATAGAAGATCCTGTCTTAAAATGTCCTGCACTTCAAATAAAGCTTATACCACAGATAAGTATTGAAGTACAGATATAAAGGCGAGTATGACAGAGAGTCAGGATACAATACAGAACAGAGCACACAGACGCAAGGATTTATCCCGAGGTTCGGCCAAGCCTGAAATGCTTGCCTAGTCCTCGTTAGAGTTAGCCACACCTGGGCTTGGAGTCTATTTCAACTCCTTCCTCCGTTTGCTCAGATCTATCAGTATGACAAATAGAGCCTTTCACTATGTTGAGTTGTGTTACAACAAAACCGTGGCTGCTTACAAACTTCTTGGCAGCACCCCGGCAGAGTAACGATACGCTCAAGACCTTGCTCTTGCTCTTAGCAGCACTTCTCCTCTCTCTAAAGGCTTATAGATGTGCCTTCTACACAAACTATAGAGATACACACAAGAGGGAGAGTGAGAATGGATTCGAGTGATTTCTACACTTGTTGGCTGCACTTCTGTGTTGCTTGAGGCGCCTAGGGGTCCCTTTTATAGGCACAAGGGGCCTAGGAGCCGTTGGAAGCAATCCAGGAAGGCAAATCTTGCCTTCTGTCGGGTGGCGCACCGGACAGTCTGGTGCCTGATTTCCTTCCACAAATGGAGCAGTCGATCGTTGCTGTCCTGGAGCCGTTGGTGCACCGGACACTGTCCGGTGCCCCATCTGACCCTTGGCTCGGCCACGCGTCACGCGCGGATTGAGCGGCCGACCTTTGGCCCAGCCGACCGTTGGCTCACCGGACAGTCCGATGCACCACCAAACAGTCCGGTGAATTATAGCCGTACATCGCCAGACTTCTCCCGAGAGCGGCCTGTTCACCGGAGTTCAACCTGGCGCACCGAACACTGTCCGGTGCACCACCGGACAGTTCGGTGTGCCAAGCCGAGCTGAGTCTTGGCTGTACACAGCCAAGCCTTTTGCACCTCTTTCCTTTTCTTCTTCCTTTTGTTTCTAACACTTAGACAAGTATATTAGTACAAAACCAATGTACTAAGTCTAGAAACATACCTTCTCTTAATTATTACATCTATAGCATTTGACATGCTTGAGCTTTGATGTTGGACTCATAAATCATCAAGTCAGCTTGACTTGATCTAGATTGACATTTCTTAGCTCCAACATCCTGCAAAGGTCACATAGAACATCTCCAAACATAGGAACAACCCAAACTAAAGATCAAGGTGAACTTAGCTCTTTTGGGCTGCTTCCAGTTCTGGTTTTGACACTTGTTCTCCTTCTAGTGACCTTGATCTCCTTCTTAGAGCTTGATCTTGAGCCTTATGACTTACACCACATAACTGTAGCTGTTACCTTATTGGTTGTAAGTCACGTCCTTATGTAGTGATCCTTGATGTGCCGAAGCTGTTCTCAACTCGATCACCCTTGACTTTGCAAGCCTTCTTCTTCACCCTTGGCTTTGGGTTCCTCAGCCTCCTTGACCTACTCCCGTGCACTTGGTACCTCGAAGCTCTTCTTGCCTCCGTCCTTGGCTTGATCAGTTGTCTCCGAGCTACGCACCCGAGTATCACTTTTGCAATGTCCATCTTACTTGTGATGCCCATTATCTATCATCATCTAGTCCTTGGACCATCACACTTGTTCACTTGTGTTGAACCCTGTTAGCTTTACATTAAGCACCTATTCAACACTTAGCACACTTGTTAGTCCTTTAATTGAGTTGTCATCCAAACACCAAAACCCACAAGAGAGATTTCAATCTCCCCCTTTTTGGTGATTGATGGCAACACAATTAAAGCTTACATGAGAGTGAAATTTAAAGCACAAATTGAGTTCTAAAATTATAGAATGCTCCCCCTAAATATGTGCTTGCATTAAAAACTTAGCTTTGGCCTTAAATGCCAAAATGCACATACTTAGGCAATTCGAAACATTTCTACACCTTAGCACTTTTTGGGATGCATTGTATCAAGAATCAAACCATGATGCTTTAACACACAAATGCACATAATCAGAGTTAAACACCATTCTATTTAGTGGATATATCACAGGAATATCAACCTACCACTATACACCATTAAGATACCAATTTAAACTAAGAGACTAATTTAAAACAATCTTAAAACACCATTAACCACATGCATCATTATCCACATGACTATCTATTTCAGAATGTACAATCATCATTATCCACATGACTATCTATTTCAGAATGAACACAATAGATGCCAATTAATTCATAGCAGCGCAAGCACTAGTCCATATGATGCAACACATATAATACTGCAAGAAGCATATGAATAACACACTAGCAAAGCTCAAACTAACACATCACCCATTAGGATAAGCTTTCCTCTCAGGTTGAGATAAGCTTTAATGCACAACTTCTCCCCCTTTGACATCAAACACCAAAAACCATACTCAAGCAAGAACATAGGATGATGTCAAGGGACAGCAGGGTGTTTTAGGAGGAAAAACACACTATCAAAACTCCCCCTTACTTATTGAACATATGCACCATCAACATTTAAGTAAGATACATATACGCAAAAAGATTAATACTTCCTTTTGTACCTTTACCATGTTGTAGTGTACTTCCCATCTTGAAAGTATTTAATCTCTCGAGAGCTTCTCCACACTTGTGCCTGATTCTTTATCCTAACTTTTTCTTGTTGCTAAGACACCAAACTTAGAACAAGTTATAGTATTGGGCACAAGAAGAAACTTCTATTCTAATGATTATCAAAAGATGTTAATTTAAGTAAACTATCACGGCTACCAATTGAAAGATACCAATTGCAAGATCACTTATTATCATAGCCTCATGATATTTAAGGATGTAGTATCACCAAATTTTATAGAGCATGAGCAATCTAAAAATATGAGCATGAGCAATCTAAAAATATGCAATTACTCATGACTTAAGATACCAATTCCTTGACTTACAGAGGTACCCCAGTCCTGATTGCTCCATTTCTTGCTCATCTTCTCTTTTCCACCTTGAGACTACACAAGATCGCTCAAGATACCATTAGTCTTAACAGACGCAAGTTATGTGTGCTCCCCCTACACTTGTGCATCAAGTATTTGAATGACTTGCACTTTGCACATTCTAGCTTCCTCAGAACTAGAGGGGATCACAACATACCTTGGTCAAGGCATACTCTATCACTTTCATCACACAAAGATACCAATTTGAATATCAAATGAAAGATTGACTTAATCCAACAATGCATGCCTTAAGAGTTATAACATTTTACGAGCAATCTAGACATGCTTCATACTTGACAATCATTGCACCACATATACCAATTGAAAAACAACACGATCATGCATATAAAGCGCAAAGTCTAAGCACATCATAATTAAGAAGGTTCCTTAGATACACCAAAAGAAACAACATTTTAAGGCATAAGTCTCCTAAGCCACGATACTACCAATGAAATGCAAGAACACAGCTATGATCACGATCAATGGAACCTCAAGATATTCAATAAAATTGCACAGTTCCATTTTCCATACCTTTGCCTTTTACCAGTATGGCCATGAGAGCACCAGTTATTACCACAAACCAACTGAAAGTTCCCTATTATTTATGCACTTCATAGCTCGAGAGAATGCATTTGAGGCATAACACATAGTGCCAAAATAGGGTCATCATATAAACTAAGCAATATGTCATATTTGCACACAGGCTAATCATTAAAACCATATAGCATAACTCACAACGGGATGCAGGTTTATTCACGAACACAAAAAGAGTTAATTGTGGTGAATATATCTAATGAAAAGCTACCCATTAAATGATTCAAAAGACATAACCTCTAAAGCACACAATCATGATTAAGCAAGCATGGTTACGATCTTGGAAATTATTAATCAATTATTAACAAGAATCCAACACAAGCAATCTTCAAAGCATAACTACTCCAAGGACAGATAGCACGACACTTAGCTTTAAGAGCAATATTGATAATGCACTTAAGAAACATAGGTACCGTCCTTTGAAGAGACAGATGCGCAATCGAGGAAATTTGCTTGATTCACCAATAATGATTAAGGACCTATTCAACTTTTCACTTGAGATGAACATGGGATTAGTGTCTCACAATAATTCAACCTTGGGTCAATGAATAAACACCAAAACAATTAAAAGCTTAAGCATAGAGTTTGAGATAACAGTCTTAAGCTCTCCCATGGTCTCCAGTTCATCTCAAGGCACCTGCATGGTCTAGTTAGCACAGTTTGGTACCCATCTCGGGATGGGTCCATAATGATCATCTAAATGTGCCTTTGGTACCGAAATTGCCTTTGTGCTAGTTCTAGGTGATCTCGTTATAGATCTAGCACAAGTGTATGATTTGGGTCTCCTAAGCGAATGAGATTGAGACAAATTCACTTGCTTAGGAATCTTACCTTTATAACATACCTTGGATAGATGACCCTGCTCACCACACTTGTAGCAAAAGCGTCGCTCACCCTGACATGACACTTGCTGTTTGTCATTTTTCTTGGTGAGAGTCATCTTGGAGACTGCACATGCTTGATCCGTCAATAGAGGACAAGAAGTGATCGTGTGGTTCTTGTCATTGCATCCGAAGCATCTCCTTATCCCTTCACCCTTGTTGGTGTATGGACACGACGCAATGAGGTGTCCTGACTTGTTGCACTTAAAGCACCTCCTTTTCCCTTTTCTCTTTTTGTTCTTGGATGACATAGAGAAAAGGTCAGTGCAAACAACATGATTAATTGAATCTTTACCTTTTTCCAAGCTCATGTTGATTTCTTCATCTTTAGGAACATTCTTCTTATTGAGCTTAACACTTGCTGCAGTTTTTCCTTTCTCAAGCTTCTTCACCACGCGCCCGTGGATATCTTGAGAGAGTTGAGCAATGTGTCTTCTCCTTAGTTGTCTTTGCTTCTTGTTCCCACACAATTTCTTTTGTAACCCTGCAGCTTGATGCTTATTCAAAAATTGGCTTTCTTTTGAACAACAGGGGTTAGCACATGGTGATGAATTATCCAAATGCGTACTTGTGCAAGAATGAGGTTCACATGAGTTAAAAATAGTAATTACTACTTCATGAGCAATATCAAGCATGATAAGGTCATCAACTAGTTTATTATGAGAATATGACAACATATCATACTCTTCACCTAGAGCAAGCTTTTCTAAATTTAGAGTTTCTACTTGTCTCTCAAGCATGGCGTTTTCCATTTTAAGTTGAGCAACACAAGATAAGGCATCATCATTATTTCTTTGCTCAAATAAAACAGATTCATACCGTTGGACCAAATCATCATGAGAGCACTTTAGCTTCTCATGTTCTTTGGTCATCTTCTCCAGGCTGTTGTTGGTTTTGATGAGGGACTCCTCTAGCCTGAGAAGCATCTCGCCTTGTTCCTTGTTCCTTCTCAACAGCTTAACCAAGAGTGCTTTGTCCTCTTTGTTGAGATGGATGTAGAAACGACGAATCTCCTCTTCTTCCACATCACCGGTCTCATTTTCCCTGTCATTAACGTCAGTGGAAGCAATATAGGAAAATGTACCTTGTGGTGATGAGGATTCATCCTCGCTATCATCCTCATATTCCTCCTCATCCTGGCTTTTGTCTCCACCATCATTGTTAGCAATAAAACACTTATTATTAGTGGAGAACAAACCTGTCGACGAGGTGGATTCATCGTTTGGTGCCCAACACTTTTCCTCTCCCTTTGAATGGTTAGTATCACAAGTAATATAGGGAGCAGAGGAAGTGCATATGGACTTAAGGAATTTCAACTTAAGTTTAGTCCATAGATCATGAGCATCAACAAATAAGTCACTATCACTACTCAAGATGGCAAAATAGGCACCTCTAGATAGAGAATCAACTAAGATGTTGCAAGCATGGTGATTTAGAGTTAGACATCTTAGTTCTTCATTAGAAGGATTTTTACTAACATTAGAAGGAAAATACTTCTACTAAAGACCTGTCTCAAATCAGGATCAACACTCATGAAAATATTATAAATAGAGACAGACCAAGACTTGTAATTAGAACCATCGCCTAAAAGAAGTTCTATAGTTACCTCTTGTGACGACATCGTCATCTCTAGACGGCTAAGCCCACACTGGAGAGGCCTAGCTCTGATACCAATTGAAAGTTCCCTTTGACCCGGGAACAGGATCTGGATGTCGCCTAGAGGGGGGTGAATAGGCGAATAAAACTTATCACTTTAAAACTTAAATTCTTACTCTACTCGAAGACTTAGTACACAATGGAGTGAGAAGACCCTTCGAGTAGGTTGCAGCGAAATAGAAGATCCTGTCTTAAAATGTCCTGCACTTCAAATAAAGCTTATACCACAGATAAGTATTGAAGTGCAGATATAAAGGCGAGTATGACAGAGAGTCAGGATACAATACAGAACAGAGCACACAGACGCAAGGATTTATCCCGAGGCTCGGCCAAGCCTGAAATGCTTGCCTAGTCCTCGTTAGAGTTAGCCACACCTAGGCTTGGAGTCTATTTCAACTCCTTCCTCCGTTTGCTCAGATCTGTCAGTATGACAGATAGAGCCTTTCACTATGTTGAGTTGTGTTACAACAAAACCGTGGCTGCTTACAAACTTCTTGGCAGCACCCCGGCAGAGTAACGATACGCTCAAGACCTTGCTCTTGCTCTTAGCAGCACTTCTCCTCTCTCTAAAGGCTTATAGTTGTGCCTTCTACACAAACTATAGAGATACACACAAGAGGGAGAGTGAGAATAGATTCGAGTGATTTCTACACTTGTTGGCTGCACTTCTGTGTTGCTTGAGGCGCCTAGGGGTCCCTTTTATAGGCACAAGGGGCCTAGGAGCCGTTGGAAGCAATCCAGGAAGGCAAATCTTGCCTTCTGTCGGGTGGCGCACCGGACAGTCCGGTGCACCACCGGACACTGTCCGGTGCCTGATTTTCTTCCACAAATGGAGCAGTCGATCGTTGCTGTCCTGGAGCCGTTGGTGCACCGGACACTGTCCGGTGCACACCGGACAGTCCGGTGCTCCATCTGACCGTTGGCTCGGCCACGCGTCACGCGCGGATTGCGCGGCCGACCTTTGGCCTAGCCGACCGTTGGCTCACCGGACAGTCCGGTGAATTATAGCCGTACGTCGCCAAACTTCTCCCGAGAGCGGCCTGTTCACCGGAGTTCAACCTGGCGCACCGGACACTGTCCGGTGCACCACTGGACAGTCCGGTGTGCTAAGCCGAGCTGAGTCTTGGCTGTACACAGCCAAGCCTTTTGCACCTCTTTCCTTTTCTTCTTCCTTCTGTTTCTAACACTTAGACAAGTATATTAGTACAAAACCAATGTACTAAGTCTAGAAACATACCTTCTCTTAATTATTACATCTATAGCATTTGACATGCTTGAGCTTTGATGTTGGACTCATAAATCATCAAGTCAGCTTGACTTGATCTAGATTGACATTTCTTAGCTCCAACATCCTGCAAAGGTCACATAGAACATCTCCAAACATAGGAACAACCCAAACTAAAGATCAAGGTGAACTTAGCTCTTTTGGGCTGCTTCCAGTTCTGGTTTTGACACTTGTTCTCCTTCTAGTGACCTTGATCTCCTTCTTAGAGCTTGATCTTGAGCCTTATGACTTACACCACATAACTGTAGCTGTTACCTCATTGGTTGTAAGTCATGTCCTTATGTAGTGATCCTTGATGTGCCGTAGCTGTTCTCAACTCGATCACCCTTGACTTTGCAAGCCTTCTTCTTCACCCTTGGCTTTGGGTTCCTCAGCCTCCTTGACCTTCTCCCGTGCACTTGGTACCTCGAAGCTCTTCTTGACTCCGTCCTTGGCTTGATCAGTTGTCTCCGAGCTACGCACCCGAGTATCACTTTTGCAATGTCCATCTTACTTGTGATGCCCATTATCTATCATCATCTAGTCCTTGGACCATCACACTTGTTCACTTGTGTTGAACCCTATTAGCTTTACATTAAGCACCTGTTCAACACTTAGCACACTTGTTAGTCCTTTAATTGAGTTGTCATCCAAACACCAAAACCCACAAGAGAGCTTTCACTTTTGCGTGGAGTGTCTTTTAAATAAAAGACTTCGATTAACGCACTTGTTGTGCTATTCCGGCTGCACCCTTTGGCGACTTTTGCGCGGAATGTCTTTTGAATAAAAGACTTCGATTAACGCACTTGTTGTGCTATTTCGGCTGCACCCTTAGGCGACTTCTGCCGGAGTGTCTTTTGAATAAAAGACTGATTAATGCACTTGTTGTGCTATAATGGCTGCACCCTTAGGCGACTTTTGCGTGGAGTGTCTTTTGAATAAAAGACTGATTAACGCACTTGTTGTGCTTATTCTGGCTGCACCCTTAGGTGACTTTTGTGTGGAGTGTCGCACACGAGGGTAGTCTACTGTTGGAACTTGCTCACAGGCGCAAGTTGATCCAACGGGGGGGAGTGATAGCGCAAACAGGGTTTAGCACGAGATGGCAGAAGCTTTTTTCATCCAGCCTCTCAAGGGCACTGTGCGGGGGTATTTATAGGTGTCCGGGTACCCAGCGTCCCGTGTTAAGGACGCATGTGCCCTCAGACACCTAGGTTATCCCCGGAATATTCCCATAAAGCGGGGTTACAGACTGTAATTACAGGGACGCCTTTATAAATTAGGCCCGTAACACGCAGCGGCCACGCAGGGCCTGTCACAATAGGCTGGATCACACGTGGGCCTCCGCGCTGGACGAGGCCGCACGGTGGGATGACCTCGCCACGGGTCTTCGTCCGATGTCGTATGGGGCGAAGGGTGTCCCTGCCCGTTGTCTTGTCTCCGTTGGGCCGGCGTTTACGGCGAAGGCCCCGAGCGAAGGGTGGCGTCTTTGCCTTCGCCCCAACATTTGCCCTCCGAGGGACCAGTTCGACTAAGTCATCTGGTGCCGAAGACGTCGCTAGATGGCGGAGACGCTGCCCTCGCTCGAAGTGGTTCCGCGGGGGTTTTTGACATGACCGTTGATTGACGCCGTACTGTAGGACTGCGGGTTTCCCGAAGCGTCGCGCCTTGTGTATAAAAGGGGGCGGGGGGCGGCGCGTTTTGAAATTTACTCTTCCGCGCTCCGTGAAAACCCTAGCCGTTTTCTCCATCGTCTCTGCTGCTCGTCTGCCCTCCTTGCTCTTGTTCGCCGAAGATCTGGCTCGAGTGAAGCAGACCGCCCGCCGCCGCCGACGGTACGTAACGATGCCGACGTCTTCTTCTTCTGCTGCCGCTTCGCCGCCGGCCGACGCGTCGTCTGAGGAAACGCTGAGTACTGTGGCGGTGGAGGAGTTGCGCGCCGGCGATACTGTGGATTTTGGTGTGTCGCGGATGTCGTCGGCCCGCGTGCAGGATATGCAGCGGCTTGGTTACTTTGGCGGCGGGGTCGCTCGTGTCCCGGGGACGGAGGAAGTCCCCAAGCCGGAAGGCGAGTTGGTTGTGTTCGAGGCGTTCTTTGCCGCTGGTCTCCGCCTGCCTGCGCACCGATTTGTTGGAGAAGTCCTGCGCAGATTTAATGTTTAGATCCATCAGCTGACTCCGAATGCCATGGTGGCTCTGTCGAAGTATGTCTGGGCGACGACTTCGTACGGCGGACAGCCATCAGTCGAAGTCTTTGCGAAGTATTATTGCCTGCACTGGCAGAAGAGGATGATTGGAAGTGAAGTTGCCCAGTTTGGGTCCTTTACATTTACGCCGAAGACCGGCAAGACCACGATGCAGGTAGTTGAGTTGGTTCCTTGCGCCCGCAACAAGTGGGGCAATTGGCAGGATTTTTGGTTCTACGTCGCGGAGGGTACAGCCGAAGACCATCCGGGGCTCCCCGTGTCCGAGATGTGCTCGTATTTTTACTCAGCATACCCGCCTTTTGAAGTGGCGGATGAGGATGCGGACGAAGGGGCCCTTCGGTGCGCCGTCGGCCTGAGCAGCGGGCGCGATTTGGTTGAGGAGTTTGTGGCGTTCGGGGTATGGCCTTTGGCGCATGGCTGGGCACTGGGCGAAGTGTGCCCTCGCCAGATGCCTTCCCACGGTGGGAAGCTGGTGCGAAGTCCTGCCTTCGCGCTGGATCTGCAGAGTCGCGATCCGGCCGCCTTTGTGCGCGAGGCGAAGGATGGGGCGGTGCGGATCGTGGGTCGGTATGTGCCTAGGACAGAGGGCCAGTGTAGCTGGGACATTCGCGGGTCAAATGACCGCTTGAACAGGGTTTTTGAGTTGAATCATCTGCCGTATGGCGGTTATCCCGGCCAAGACGATGTGGATCGTCGCGGGAAGAAACCGGTGGTGGAGTCTGGAGACGACCCTGCGCCGGCGGCCGCCCCGTCCTCTATGAAGAGGAAACTAGGTACTGCTGTGGGAGGACTTGGGGTTTCTGATGGTTTTGCTAGAGAATTGATGAGGACATGCGCGGCCCGGGGGGGAAGGATGTCTTCGCCTGAGCTCCGGGAGTCTTCGGCGCGGATGCTGAGGGTTACCAGGGGTTGGTGGCCTAAGAATGTTCCTGTCCCCCGCGCGGCCAGCGAAGACTTTTTTACATCTCGCATGGTTCGTGCTTGGAAAGTGTTTCCTTACGGGCGGAATATTGCTGCTGTTGTGTCGGCACTGATGGACAAGGATCGCCAGGGAGCTACACAGAAGCGCCAGGCGGTCGTTAGGCTTCATGAAGCCAGGCCGAAGAGGCAGCGGGGGGCTGCGAAGGCTACTGCCCTCGGCGGAGGCCAGCCGCCGCTGGCGGCTAAGTCGGCCGTCCCTGCATCCAGTAGGGCGCCGGACGCTGCGAAGGCTGCTGTCACCGGTGGTCCCAAGTCAGCGAAGGCTGCCCCTTCGTCCAGCGGGGTGGCAGAGGCTGTGAAGGCGGCTCGAGGGTTGCCGCCCCCTGGCAAGCGCGTTGCTGACTTCGCCACCGACATTAGTGTGGACGATTATCTTGTTGGTAAGTCGTTGGCTCGAGTTTTTTTTATTTATTTGTTGATGCGTCACAGGGTCGGACGAAGACCAGCTTGTTGTTGTTCCGCTTGCCGCGGCGGCCACGGCGGCTGCCGTGGTGCCAAGGGCGAAGGGCAATGCTCTTTGTGCCGGTGGCGAGATACCGGCACTCACTGCCGTCAGGGATGAGGTGGGTGCCGTGTCCCACCGGCTGGAGGAGATGAAGGAGGCACTAAGTCAGGTGCGTTGAGCTAGGCCTCGGTTTTTTTTAAACGGCTTCGCCGGGGCTGTGGTCTTATGTGTGTCTTGTAGGCGGCTGACTTCGCAAACTGCGCGGCGTCGGGGGCCCTGACGGTAGTTGTGTCTGCCGAAGTCGAGAGACTTCGGACGCAACATGCTGACGCCGTCCGGGAAAAGTCGGCCGCCGACAGTAAGTGCCGCAAGCTGGCGGACAAGGTGGCTGTGCTGGAGGGTGAGAAGGCTGACCTCCGGCGCCAACTGGCGGCGGAGAGGGAGGAGGCTAATGAGGCCCTCGCCAAGGCACAGGCTGCGCAGGCGGAGGCCAATTTGGCGCGGGCGAAGGGCAGCCTTGCGAGGCAGCGTGCCGAGCAGCTGGAGGAGCGGCTCAGCGCGCTGCAGAGCCGTGTGGAGAGGGCCGAGGCCTCGGCGCGCACGGAGGCTGAGCGGACGCGCAAACAGCTTTTGGATTCATACCGTGAGCTGGGCGCGCGGACCGCTGAATTTGAAGTGCCGGACCGAGAGCCCGGACTTCGCTGCCTTGAGTGGGTGTAGGAGGAGCTGCAGGCGCTCCCCACCATCGTGGAGGGGTTTATGTCTTATGCCTCTCTGGTCACCTGCGAGGGGGCGATGAACGCGCTCTCTCGCGAAGGGTGCCGACACTATGAGGTCTTCGACCAAGCTGATGAGGATTTGGAGCGTGATATCTACAAGGTTGAGGACCCTATAGTGAAGGAATCCGCCGGAGCCTTCTACGACTGGATGTGGGGCCCCCACGGTCGAGAGGTGGTCAGGGAGCGGGCTGAGATGGCGAGGAGTCAGGTAATGTTTGGCTTTTGTTTGTTGTTTGTTTAATGTGGGTTAAATGTGGGTTTGCTGAGTCTGTGTGCTGTGTCTCAGGCGGCGCGTGGCGAGAGGGTGGATGACTTCGGGGCTTTGAACAGCGCGCTGCCTGACCCAGAGCCGAACCCGGCGGCGGCTGTGTCCGAGGCCGCTCCAGAGTCGCCCCCGGAAATTGCCGAAGGCGTTCCCGATGCCCCTGCAGCCACTACGGCCGGCAGAGACCCTTCGTCAACTGCTGCGCCGAGGGCTGAGGATCCTGTGGCGGTGGCTGCGGAGGCGACAGCGGAGGCTCCCGCGACGGCTGGGTCTTCGCAGGTGGCCTAGTGGGTGTGGGTAGTTAGGAAATTTTGGATATTGTTGCTGAACCTTGGTTGCTGCGCAGGTTCAAGATTTTGGGCCTGCGCACGCAACCGCTACTGCTAATTTTTTGGCGGCTTCGACCGTGGATGATGGGAATAAATCGGATGAGTCTGCGTCTAAATTTTCCGAGTTCGGTGACTCTGGGAGCTCTGTTGAATGGACCGAAGAGTCGTCGGATGAGGACTTCGACTATTTGCGGCCTTGGATGTGGCAGTGGCGGAGGCTTCGTCGCAAGCTGCGGATGCTGATGTTGTGTCTGGTCCGAGTACTAGGCGTAGGCGGCGAAGGGCGGTTGCGAAGCGTAGAGTGAGTGGAGCGAACGTCGGTCGGCTTCGTGTGAGTGGGGCTGGTAGGCAGGAACTGTTGTCCTTGCTGGCCGCTGTGAGTGCAGGTGAGGGGGAGTTACGAAGTCTTTTTACGGGTGAGGAGCTTAGGATAATGTTATTTAACTATAGGGAGATGGGAATTATTCCGAAGGTCGAGCCGATGTAGAATGCGATGCCCTCGCTTGTACATGTGTAATGGCTTGTATGATGAGGTTGTGTGCCTTCGCACACTTGGCTATGTTCGCGAGGGCGTTAAGTGCTTGGTCTGGTGTGTTTGTTACGTTGGTCTGGTGCGCATGTAGTCGGCCTTTGTGTGGACAGTTTGGTGTAGCCGTTTTTGCACTTGTTAGGCTTCGTGCGGCTGTACCATTGTAATCGGTTCGTTGGACTTGATGCGCTGTCCCTGTTGTACCCTGAGGCGACTTCTGCAGGGATAGTGTTCGCGGCAAACTAGAATTTTTCGCACTTATTGTGCTAGCCCGTCTGCACCCTTAGGCGATTGTTGCCCGGGTAGTCTTCGCGGAAGACCTCGAATTTTCGTATTTGTAGCGCTAATTCGGCGGCACCCTTAGGCGACTTCTGCACGGATAGTCTTCGTGAGAGACTTCGATTTTTCGCACTTGTTGTGCTAGTCCGGCTGCACCCTTAAGCGACTTCTGCGCGGATAGTCTTCGCGGAAGACTTTGATTTTTCGCACTTGTTGTGCTAGTCCAGCTGCACCCTTAGGCGACTTCTGCGCGGATAGTCTTCGCGGAAGACTTCGATTTTTCGCACTTGTTGTGCTAGTCCGGCTGCACCCTTAGGCGACTTCTGCGCGGATAGTCTTCGTGGAAGACTTCGATTTTTCGCATTTATTGTGCTAGTCCGGCTGCACCTTTAGGCGACTTCTGCGCGGATAGTCTTCGTGGAAGACTTCGATTTTTTGCACTTGTTGTGCTAGTCCGGCTGCACCCTTAGGCGACTTCTGCGCGGATAGTCTTTGTGGAAGACTTCGATTTTTCGCACTTGTTGTGCTACTCCGGCTGCACCCTTAGGCGACTTCTGCGCGGATAGTCTTTGCAGAAAACTTCGATTTTTCGCACTTGTTGTGCTAATCCGGCTGCACCCTTACGCGACTTCTGCACGGATTTGTCGCACTTGAGGGCGGCTGCTGCTGGGCCTCGCGGTGACTTTGTATTAGTCGAATGTCGAAGACCGTTGATGCGGTCTTTTTTCGACGTGGATTTTGTGGGGGATTTTTCTCTTGTATATTACATGACTCCGCCTCGTTAAAAACCTCACCCCCAGGAGGAAAAGAGTGCGGGCCAGAACAAAATTGTTTTTGCAAATTACAAGGGCGGGCTGGCCCTGATGAGTCAAACAAAAAATTTGCGCAGATTATCAATGTTCCAGGAATGCTCTAAGTCTTCGCCGTTTGGCGTTGCAAGCCTGTATGCGCTGGGGGAGGCCTTCAACTTGACAATGTAAGGGCCCTCCCACATGGGCTCCAGCTTGCCTCTGGACTCCATTCGAGCTGTCCGGATGAGGACGAGGTCCCCTTCGCTGAATTCCCTTGGGATGACTGCCTGGTCGCGCCATGCTTTTGTCTGGGCTTGGTATCTGTCCAGAGCCTGCAGGGCGAAGACGCGGTCTCCGTCGATGAGATCCTTCGAAGTTGGCTCATCTACGTCTGGGACGGCCGACGCGGCTGTCCGAGGCGACCCATGCTTTATTTCTTGCGGGGTCATGGCCTCCGATCCGTATAATAGGCGGAAGGGGGTAAACCCAGTCGCCCTGCACTCGGTTGTATTCAGTGCCCAGACCACTTCAGGTAACAGGTCGGGCCACTTGCCTTTTTTGTCGTCAAGAAGCATTTTCTTGATAGCTGTGAAAATTTTGCCGTTGGCGCGCTCCACGACTCCGTTGGACTGGGGGTGGTACACGGAGGCGAAGGCAAGCTTGGTGCCGATGGAGAAGCAGAAGTCTTTGAAATCTTGGTTGTCAAACTGCTTGCCGTTGTCGACCGTGAGTTCGGATGGTACTCCGAAGCGGCAAACAATATTTTGCCAGAAGAATTTCTGGGCCGTCTTCGATGTGATGGTGGATACTGCCCTCGCTTCAATCCATTTAGTGAAGTATTCAACGGCTACGAAGGTGAACATGAGGTTCCCCTGAGCCGTGGGCAGGGGCCCGACGATGTCTAGGCCCCAGCGCTAAAGGGGCCACGTGTGGGCGATCAGCTTCGTGAACTGCGAGGGGCGCCCCGAGCGTGGGGAAAATTTCTGACAGGCTTCGCAGGATCTGACAACCCGATTTGCGGCGCAGATAATGGCGGGCCAGTAGAAGCCTTGTCGTATCACCTTTGCCGCTAGGGCCCTGGGGCCTGCGTGGGAGCCGCAGGTCCCCCTGTGGACTTCGCGCAGGATTTGAACGCACTCGGTCTCGGTGACGCACTTAAGAATCGGCTGGCTGACCCCCTTTTTGTACAGTTGGCCCTCGATCAATGCGAAGTCCCGGCTTCGGTGGTGGAGGCGCTTGGCCTCGTTGCTGTCGACTGGGTGATAGAACCCTTGCAGGTATAGGGTTATTGGCGCCCGCCAGTCTTCGGTCATGATAAGGTTGATCATGCGTTGGCCCTCACTTTCGTTGGTTATTTGGAGCCCTTCGGGGCTGCGGACGGCTGGTGTGCCGATGACGTGATAGAACACGTCGGAGGGGAGGGCTTCACCCCTGGCGGCCGCCTTGGCCAATGCGTCAGCTTCTTCATTCTTAGCCCGATCCACATGCTGCAAAGTGAATCCCTTGAATTGTTTCTCGAGGCTTCGGATGGCCGCGAGGTACTGCATAAGTGCGGGGTCCTTTGCTGCATAGTCTTTTTCGACTTGGCCGGCGACTACCCTGGAGTCGGTTCGGACTATGCAGGTGGTGACGCCGAGGGCTCTTAACTTGCGGAGGCCGAGGATGACAGCTTCGTATTCTGCGATGTTGTTTGTGCATCTGTCAGATTCTAGGGCGAAGCTTAAGCGTGCCGCGTTTCTGTGCTTGACCCCGGCGGGTGAGGTGATGACTGCAGCAGCGCCTGCCCCCGCATGGCACCAAGCGTCGTCGCAGTGGATTGTCCAAACCTTCTCTGCGGACGGCTCTGGCTGTGTTATTGGCCTGGTCCAGTCGACGATGAAGTCTGCTAAAACTTGTGACTTGATCACAGTCCTGGGCTCGAAAGTGATGTGGTAGCCGGAGAGTTCGGCCGCCCATTTGGCGATCCATACCGATGCCTCCGGGTTTCTGAATAATTCGCCGAGTCCGCTATCTGAGGTGACACGGACCTTGAATGCTTCAAAGTAGTGGCGCAATTTGCGCGAAGACATAACAACTGCATATGCAATCTTTTCGAGCTCCGTCATGTTACACTTTGACGGTGTGAGCACCTCGGAGACATAATATACTGGGCACTGCCTGATCACGCCCTCTACTGACTGCTCCTGAACTAGTGCCGCACTGACCGCGTGCGGCGAAGCCGCGACATAAAGCAACAGTGGTAGCGAAGAGTCGGGGCTCGTAAGGACGGCCAACTCCATCATGTACTGTTTTAGTGAGGCGAAGGCCGCCGCCTGCTCTGGTCCCCAAGCGAAGTCTTTTGCGCCGCGGAGAGTTTTGAGGAAGGGAAGACTTCGCTTAGCAGATTTGGAAATGAATCTGTTGAGGGCGGCCAATCTGCCCGTCAGACGCTGGACCTCTCTGGCTGACTGCGGGGGCGTCATGTTGATGATTGCCTGGATTTTGGTTGGGTTGGACTCGATGCCACGGTGCGATACCAGATAACCCAATATTTTCCCCTGGCGAACACCGAAGACGCATTTATCGGGGTTGAGGCGAAGTCGTGCGTCCCGCATGTTCGCGAATGTCTCGGCGAGGTCTGCGAGATGGTCCTCTTTATTCCTGCTGGCGACGGCGATGTCGTCCATGTATGTGAATACGTTTCTGCCGACCTGCCCTTCGAGCACTGTTTTGGTGAGCCGGGAGAAGGTGGACCCGGCATTCTTGAGTCCCTCCGGCATTCTGATAAAGCAATATGTGTCGAAGGGTGTTATGAAGCTGGTGCTGGCCTTGTCCTCCTCCTTCATGTATATTTGATGATAACCAGAGAAGCAGTCGAGGAGTGACATGACCTCGCACCCGGTCGCGCTATCGACTATTTTGTCGATTCGGGGCAATGGGAAGTTGTCCTTTGGGCAGGCCTTGTTGAGGCTGGTGAAGTCTATGCACATTCGCCACTTGTCGCTCTTTTTCTGCACCATTACCACGTTGGAGAGCCACGTGGGGTAAGCCACTGGCTCGATAAATTTGGCTTCCAGGAGGCGGTGTACCTCTGCCTTGGCGGCTTCTGTCTTCTCGTCGGACATTTTGCGAAGCCGCTGTTTTTTCGGTCTCACCGAGGGGTCGATTCCCAGGCTGTGCTCGATTATGGATCGGCTGACCCCGACTAGGTCGAGGGCTGACCAAGCGAAGACGTCCTTGTTCTTGGATAAGCAGCACATGAGTTTTTCCTTGTCATGCGAGGTGAGGTCTTCGCTGATCGTGACTGTTTGCTTGGGTGTGGCCAGGTCGAGGGGAACAGTCTTGGTCCCGTCGTTGCTTTGCAGCTGCACCTTGTGCTGTTTTTCAGTTGGGCTGGCGGGCGCTGGGGCTTCGCGCTGGGCCGTGAGGCAGTGGACATTTCTTTGCCCGAGGACGAAGTACCGCTCTATGTTACGCGCAGTCTGCTGATTGCCGTAGACCGAGATGGCGCCCAATGGACCTGGTATCTTCATGCACAGGTACAATTCGTGAATGGCTGCCTCAAACTTATTGATGGAGCCCCGACCCATGATAGCGTTGTACGGATACACCATGTCGACGATGTCAAAGGTTATTTGCTCACTCCGGGCATTGGGCGCTACACCGAAGGAGAGAGGCAACTCTATTTTGCCGATAGAAAAAGTGCCCTTGCCGCCGAAGCCGTACAACGGATTGTCCGAAGGCTTGAGCAAGCTGTGGCTTATGCCCATGCGATCGAAGGCATGGAGAAAAATGATGTCTGCCTGACTGCCATTATCAACGAGGACTTTGTGCAGGTCCCAGCCTGCCACGCTGCAGTTGATGACCATGGCGTCGACATGGGGGGCGCTGCGCAGGTCGACGTCTCGGGCGTCGAAAGTTAGCGGTATGTGGGACCACTTCGTCTACACGACTGGACCGGTGATGGCGACGTGGTTGATGCTGTGGTAGTGGTCCCGCTTCTGTCGCTTGGTGTCAAAGTCGACACTGGACCCCCCAGTGATCATATGAATGACTCCGCGATACGGCTGATCGGCGAAGTCTTCTTGCTTGGGTGCGTGGGGGTGGGGGATGTTTTGTTGTTGCTGGTGTGGAGGCGGGGGTGGGGGAGGCACGATTTGTACTTCCTGATGGTGTTGGTAAGCGTGGTGCGGTGGATGCGGGGCGGGGGCGTGGATATATGGTGGAGGGTGTTGCTGATAAGTGTGCGCGACGACCCTTGGGTTGTCGGCCGGCTGCGCCCGTGCCATCCTGTCTCTGGTGGCCTTCATTTCAGGGCAGTCTTTTGTTTGGTGGGCGCAATCTTCGCCGTGGAAGAGACAGTAGAATCGACGCGGCGGCTGCGCGCGTCCCCGGCCCCTACCGCGAGTTCCACTTTCGCGGCCCTGGGCGGGATATTCCTGGCGGCGAGGGGCATCACCAGCGGGGTGCTGGTTGGCAATGTTGTGCATCTCCTGCTGGTTACGGCCGTCTCGGCCGGAGTCTGGCTGCGGAGTCCTTGTCCACGTGCGGCTGGACTGTGGAGCGTCTTTGGGTTTCCTCTGGGACTCAACCTTGCGCTGGTGGAGCTCTTCGGATTTGGCATATTTTTCAAATAGTTGATATAATTCCTGGAGGTTCTTAGGCGGGTCCCTGATGCAATGGCTGTAAAGGACGCCGGCGCGGAGGCCGCTGATGGCGTAGTGAATGGCGATCTGGTCGTCAACTGAGGGCAGCTGTGACTTGAGTGTTAGAAACTTGCGGTAATACTCCCGCAGAGTCTCTTTTTCCAGTTGCTTGCAGAGTGAGAGTTCGGCCAAGGCGTCGGTGTCTGGGCGGTACCCTTGGAAGTTGAGCAGGAATTTGTCCCTTAGGCTTCTCCAGGAATCAATGGATAGTGGGGGTAACCTGGTGAACTAGGTGAGAGCTGGGCCTTCGAGGGCGATGATGAAAGACTTGGCCATTGTGGCGTTGTCCCCTCCGGAAGATGCGACGGCGACATGATAACTCATGATGTACTGAGCTGGGTCCGTGCTGCCGTTGTACTTGGGATAGGTCCCTGCCCGGAAGTTGGCAGGCCAGGGTGTCACTTGCAGATGTGGCGCCAGGGGACTTCGCTCGTCGAGGTAGTTGACCCCTTGAAATGGCGCGGCATGTGGGAAGGCGTAGTCGCGCTGGGGGAAGTGAGGGTCTTCCACCTGCGCGCGGTGTTGCAGGGGTGGCCCGTGCTGCAGGCCGCGGTGGCCTTCGCGTATGTCTTCCACTTGTGCGCGTTGTTGCAGGGGTGGCCCATGCTGCAGGCCGAGGTGGCCTTCGCGCTGCATCAGCGCGATCTCCCGCTCGAGGTCCTGGGCCTTCTGCTCTTCGTCGCGTATGATTTGCCGCACCTTGGCTAGTGCAGACACGCGCTGGCGCTTGGCCTCCAGTATCTCTTTTTGCCTCTGGAGATTGCGGTTCTTGAGGCGCAGTGCGTGCAGTTGTAGCTGTTCTTCCGCTGAAACGCCAAGTACTTCACCGTCCTCAGTGAGGTCCGCGCCCTCCGGTGGGGCGAAGCCGAGGACTTCACCGTCCTCGGTGAGGTCCGCGCCTTCCGGTGGGGCGAAGCCTGGGGGAGGCTGCGGTTGTCCTTCAGGGCCGCATGTGCGGAGGGCGTCGTCTTCAGCAGCCTCTTGGTGAGTGGAGTGGGTGAGTGCGAGGGCCTTGCCCTTCCTTGCGGCCAGCAGTGCTGCCTTCGCAGCCTCGTCAGCCTTCGAGCTAGCTTTCTTGGGTGCCATCGCGGGTGGTTTTTTCGTAGCACGAACGGTGGGCGCCAAATGTTGGAACTTGCTCACAGGCGCAAGTTGATCCAACGGGGGGGAGTGATAGCGCAAATAGGGTTTAGCACGAGATGGCAGAAGCTTTTTTCATCCAGCCTCTCAAGGGCACTGTGCGGGGGTATTTATAGGTGTCCGGGTACCCAGCGTCCCGTGTTAAGGACGCATGTGCCCTCAGACACCTAGGTTATCCCCGGAATATTCCCATAAAGCGGGGTTACAGACTGTAATTACAGGGACGCCTTTATAAATTAGACCCGTAACACGCAGCGGCCACGCAGGGCCTGTCACAATGGGCCAGATCACACGTGGGCCTCCGCGCTGGACGAGGCCGCACGGTGGGATGACCTCGCCACGGGTCTTCGTCCGATGTCGTATGGGGCGAAGGGTGTCCCTGCCCGTTGTCTTGTCTCCGTTGGGCCGACATTTATGGCGAAGGCCCCGAGCGAAGGGTGGCGTCTTTGCCTTCGCCCCAACATCTACGCTGCCTCTCGCGGTGACTTCGGAGTGGTCGAATGCCGAAGACCGTCGATGCGGTCTTTTTCGACATGTTGCATCTTAATTTTTGCGGGGGATTTTTGCAGGTATATTACATGGCTCCGCCTCGTTAATAACCTCACCCCCCGGGAGGAAAAGAGTGCAGGTCGGAATAATACTGTTTGGTGAATTACAAGGGCACGTGGGCCCTGAAGATTTAAACAAAAAATTTGCGGAGATTGTCAATATTCCAGGAATGCTCTAGGTCTTCGCCGGATGGCGTTGTTAGCCTGTACGCGTTGGGGGACACCTTCGACTTGACGATGAATGGACCCTCCCACTTTGGCTCCAGCTTGCCCCGTGACTCTGTCCGGGTGGTTCGGACGAGTACGAGGTCCCCTTCGTTGAATTCTCTTGGGACGACCGCGTGGTCGAGCCAGGCCTTCGTTTGAGCTTGGTATTTGTTGAGAGCCTACAGGGCGAAGACGCGGTCTCCGTCGATGAGATCTTTGGACGTTGGTTTGTCTATGTCGGGGACGGCTGATGCGCTTGTTCGAGGTGACCCATGTTTTATTTCCTGTGGGGTCATGGCCTCGGTCCATATAGTAAACGAAAAGGAGTGAATCTAGTTGCCCGGCATTCGGTCGTGTTTAGTTCCCAGACTACTTCAGGTAGCTGATCAGCCCATTTACCCTTTCTATCGACGAGAAGCCTTTTCTTGATGGCAGTGAAAATCTTGTCGTTGGCGCGCTCGACGACGCCGTTAGATTGCGGTGGTATACTGAGGCGAAGGCAAGCTTAGTGCCGATGGAGAAGCAGATATCCCTAAAGTCCTGGCTGTCAAACTATTTGCCATTGTCAACTGTGAGCTCGGACGGGACTCCGAATCGGCAAACAATGTGTTGCCAGAAGAACTTCTGGGCAGTCTTCGACGTTATTGTGGATGCTGCCCTTGCCTCGATCCGTTTGGTAAAATATTCGACGGCGACAAAGGTGAACTTGAGGTTCCCTTGAGCCGTGGGTAGTGGCCCAACAATGTCCAGCCCCTAGCGTTGAAGTGGCCATGTGTGGGCAATCAGCTTGGTGAACTGCGAAGGGTTGCCCGAGTGGGGAGAAAACTTCTGACAGGCTTCGCACGACCTCGTGACTAGATTCACGACACAGATTATGGCAGGCCAGTAGAACCCTTGGCGGATCACCTTGGCAGCGAGGGCCCAAGACCCCGAGTGAGAGCCACAAGTTCTGTTGTGGACTTCGCGCAGGATCTGGATGCCTTCGGTTTCGGTGACGCATTTAAGCATGAGTTGACTGTCTTGTATAGCTGGCCCTCAATGAGTGCGAAGTCCCGGCTTCGGTGCTTGAGGCGCTTGGCCTCGTTGACGTCACTTGGGTGGTAATATCCCTACAGGAACAGGGTTATTAGGGCCCACCAATCTTCAGACATGATGAGGTTGACGATGCGATGGCCCTCAGCGTTGTTGGTTATTTGTAGACCCTCTGGATTGCGGATGGCTGGTGTGCCAATGACATGGTAGAACACGTCGGAGGGCAAGGCTTCGCCTGTGGCCACTGCTTTGGCCAATGCGTCGGCCTCTTCGTTTCTGGCGCGGTCCACATGCTGCAAGGTGAAACCCTTGAATTGTCTCTCAAGACTGCGAACAGCTGCAAGATACTACATGAGTGCAGGGTCTTTTGCTGAATATTCTTTTTCGACCTGGCTAGCAACGACTTTGGACCCTGTCTTGACTATGCAGGTGGTGACGCCGAGTGCTTTCAGCTTGCGAAGGCCCAGGATGACGGCTTCGTACTCTGCTATGTTGTTGGTGCACCTGTCGGACTCCAGAGCGAAGCTAAGGCGTGCTGCGTATCTGATGTGATAATTGCAGTCGCGCCTGCCCCCGCATGGCACCATGCACCGTCACAGTGGATGGTCCACACCTTCTCTAAGGGCTCTTCTTGTTGCCGTGTCGGCCCTGTCCAGTCGACGATGAAGTCTGCGAGCACTTGCGACTTGATTGCTGTCCTGGGCTCGAAGGTGATATGGTACCCGGAGAGTTCGACTGCCCACTTGGTGATTCAGACGGACACCTCCGAGTTTTTGAATAGTTCGTCCAGTCCCCGGTCCGAGGTTACTCGCACCTTAAATGCCTCGAAATAGTGGCGCAATTTGCGCGATGCCATGACGACTGCATAGGAAATTTTTTCTAATTCCGTCATGTTGCATTTGGAAGTCATGAGGACTTTGGAGACGTAGTAAACTGGACACTGCCGGATCATGCCCTCTCTATCTTGCTCTTGGACCAACGTTGCGCTGACTGCATGTGGCGAGGCTGTGACGGTGAGCAGCAGAGGTAGCGAGGAGTCGGGACTGGTAAGAATTGCCAATTCTGACAGGTGCTGCTTGAGTGACGTGAAGGCTGCCGCTTGTTTTGGTCCCCATGTGTTGGAGACTTGTTCTCAAATGCTATGAATTAAGAACAAGGCAGCATAAAATGTTAAATGTTAACGTCCTTCGTCCACGAAGCATTATTCCCTTGAGGATAATGAACCTTGGACGAAGGTTAATGAGAATATGATTACGAAGGTTAAGTCTTCGTAATCAAATTTTAATAGATTGTACAAGATAATATAAAATAAAGGGTATCAAAGGTAAATGAATCATAAACGAATCATATTATAATATATTAAATCATTGAATACAGCTTTACCTCTGCCTTGACAAAGATTGGTTCCCGAATGATGCGATTACAATTACCGGAATCCGTGAACAGTAAAGGAATATTGTTCACTATTTATAGACACAGGACACAGCCTGTGAAGAATTACAATTATGCCCCTCATAAAAGTTTACAACATTGACTCAGACCTTTATGGACTAAAAGGTCATTCTATCTTTAAGTCGGTTTGTAATACCGAAGCTTCATGAAGAGGAACCTTCGGCCAACTCATACAAATAGCTTCAGCTGAAAACCGCTTATTCCTACAAGACCTTCGGCGACGAAGCATAGTCCCAACAGTAGCCCCTTTCGTGGTGCTAGATCGTTTTTCGTAACGAGCTTGATCCGTGAAAAAAGTCTCTTAAGCTTCGGGGAGCCGAAGGTCCGAAAAACACCTTCCCCGAGCTCGTTGTCGAGAAACGATTCAGTTTTCCAGCGCGTATCGGTCTTCGCCTTTTACTTTTGGCGGAATCAGCGTTGACTTTTCGTTGTAAGCTCTGCATTCCCTTAGGAACGACTTTGGAGCTTCTTCGCCTTTTACTTTTGGCGGAATCAGCGTTGACTTTTCGCTGTAAGCTCTGCATTCCCTTAGGAACGACTTTGGAGCTTCTTCGCTTTTTACTTTTCGGCACTCAATGGTGCGTTCTCAGCTTTTACATTTACATTCCTTGGGGGATTTTGCTCTTATAGAACTAAAAAAGGAAATTACATATGATGGCCCCATTAAAAACCTTTCTCCCCCTTTAGAAAGGAAAAGGGTGCCATGAAAAAGAAAAGACATAAAAAGTTACATCAAGTTACACATAATATCGCCGAAGCTCATCCGCATTCCAAGATCTAGGAATGTCGTTGCCGTCCATATCCTTCAATCTGTATGAACCGGGTCTTGACGAAGATGCTACTAAGAAAGGTCCCTCCCATTTCAACTGTAACTTGCCCACTGTGTCTGGGTTGGTTGAAGATTAACTTCATTATTCCTGTCATTATAATGCCATTGGCTCTTTCAACGAGCCCATTTGACACCGGATGCCTGACTGATGCAAAATGGATCTTCGTACCAATTTGATCACAGAAATCTCTGAAAGCTTCGGAGTCGAATTGTGTTCCATTATCTACAGTGATGGCCTTTGGTACCCCGAAACGACAAACAATATTCTGCCAGAAAAACTTTTGGACAGTGGCCGAAGTTATTGTGGCTAAAGGCTTTGCCTCAATCCATTTAGAAAAATATTCCACAGCCACTACAACATATCTTAAGTTCCCTTGGGCCGGTGGTAATGGACCTAACAAGTCAAGGCCCCACCTTTGCAATGGCCAGATGGGTTGTATGAGCTGTGTTAAGGACGAAGGTTGTTTTTGATCTCTTGCACATTTCTGACAGCCTTCACACTTTTGGACTAATTCCGCTGCATCCGAAGCTGCCTTCGGCCAATAAAACCCTTGGCGGAAAACTTTTCCAAGTAACGGCCTAGATCCAATGTGAGATCCACACAGGCCTGCATGTATTTCTTTCATCAACTCTATACCTTCGGTTCTAGATAAACACTTGAGTAGCGGAGCGCAAACTCCATGCTTGTACAACTCCCCTTCTATCATGACATATGGACGAGCTCTTGCCTCTATCCTCCTATTATAAGCTTCGTCATCTGAAAGGAATTTACCCTGAAGGTAAGAGATGATCTCAGTTCTCCAATCTTCGCTATAAACAGGAGATATATTGAGGACTGCTCTTTCAAGGAGTTCCACTGAAGGTGCCTTTATTGTTTCGAAGAACACATCCGAAGGTAAAGGCAGCCCCTGTGCTGCTGACTTAGCTAGCAAATCAGCATGCTCATTTTGTCCTCGAGGGATATTTTTGATAGAAAATCCTTTGAAAGAAGCTTCGACTCTTCGAACCATGTCTAGATATCTTTCAAGCTTCGGATCTTTAGCCTTGCAACTCTTGTCGATATGACCCGAAACAACTTGGGAATCAGTTTTAAGAATGGCCCTTCTGATTCCCATTGCTTTTAGCTTCCGAAGACCCAAAAGCAAGGCTTCGTACTCAGTAATATTGTTTGTACAACTGAAATCGAGTCTTGCCGCATAACAAGTTTTAACTTTGGATGGCGAGACCAACACAGCAGCTGCTCCTGCCCCGAAGGTTCCCCAAGACCCATCGCAAAACACTGTCCAAACTTCGGCATCTTTATTTGTTTCTTCATCCTGAGCCCCTGGCGTCCAGTCAGCAATGAAGTCTGCTAACGTCTGGGACTGGATCGAGGATCTATGCACATAATCAATGCAAAATTCATTGAGCTCTGCAGCCCATTTTCCAATTCGCCCAGTAGCTTCTCTATTTCTCATAATATCCTTCAACGGCTGCGAAGAAGGAACAACAATATTGTATGCTTGAAAGTAGTGCCGAAGCTTCCTGGATGCCATCAAAACAGCATATAACACCTTCTCTAATTCTGTATAGTTTTTCTTTGATATACTAAGAACTTCAGATACAAAATACACTGGGACCTGCTTCTTGACTTGGCCATCAAGCTTCTCTTGGACAAGTGCTGCACTTACCGCTGAGTGCGAAGCTGCCACATATAATAACAAAGGAGCCCCTGGCGTTGGTGGAGTTAATGTTGTTAAATCTATCAGATATTGCTTCAGTTCCTCGAAGGCTTTTTGTTGGCTTGGTCCCCATTGAAAGACTTCGGCTGATTTCAGCACTTCGAAGAATGGTAAATTTCTTTCTGCTGATCTGGATATAAATCTATTAAGAGATGCCAACCTCCCTGTTAATCTTTGGGCCCCCTTTTTTGTAGTTGGTGGCTCCATTCGAAGTATAGCTTCAATTTTACTTGGATTAGCTTCAATTCCCTTTGTTGAAACCAAGCATCCAAGAAATTTCCCCTTCTTTACTCCAAAGACACATTTTTCTGGATTCAACTTTAAGCCAGCTTGTCTGAAACTGGCGAAGGTCTCCTGCAAATCAGCAATATGATTTTCCTGTTTCGTGCTTTTTACAATGATGTCATCAACATAAGTTAGCACATTTCTGCCTATCTGAGACTGGAGAACCTTCGCAGTCATTCTGCTGAAACTTCCTCCAGCGTTTTTGAGCCCCTCAGGCATCCGAAGATAGCAATATGTGCCACTTGGGGTTATGAAGCTAGTCTTCGGCTCATCTTCCTTCTTCATCCAGATTTGGTGATAGCCTGAGTAACAGTCTAGCAGACTCATGAGCTCTAAAGAAGCTGCTGCATCAACTAAAGAGTCTATCCTTGGCAATGGGAATTCGTCCTTCGGACAAGCCTTGTTGAGATCTGTAAAATCGATACACATTCGCCACTTGCCATTGGCCTTTTTTACCATAACAGTGTTAGCTAGCCATTCTGGGTACTTTACTTCTCTGATAACTCCTGCACTGAGGAGTCTTTTGACTTCATTACGAGCACCTTCGGCCTTATCATCAGACATTTTCCGAAGCCTCTGCTTTCTGGGTCTGAAGGATGGGTCAACATTGAGCGAGTGTTCAATAACATCCCTATTTACTCCGCAGAGGTCATTGGCTGACCATGCAAAAACATCTTTGTTGTTGAACAAAAACCTTATCAAGGTTTTCTCCTGCTCTTCGGATAATTGAGAGCCCAACAGCACCTTCTGCTCTGCTATGTCCTCACATAAGAGCATGGGCTTCGGCTGATCTGCTGAAGCTGCTTTCTCCCTTCTGAATTTGTACTGTTCACAAGCTTCAGCTCCATCTATGTTATGGATTGCTTTTGAGTCAGTCCAGTTTCCTTCGGCCCTTCTGGCAGCTTCCTGACTTCCATGAATAGCGATGGGTCCTTGATCCGAAGGTATCTTCATGCAAAGATAGGCAGGATGAAGAATTGCTTCGAAAGCATTGAGGGTGCCACGACCAATAATTGCATTGTAAGGGTATTCCATGTCAACAATGTCAAACACAACTTGCTCAGTTCTAGTGTTGTGGATGAACCCGAAGGTCACTGACATGGTGATCTTGCCCAGTGCTACAATCTGTCTTCCTCCGAAGCCATAGAGAGGGTGCGTAGCATCATGAATCTTATCTTCTGGCTCTTGCATTTGCCTGAAGGCCTTAGCAAATATGATATCAGCTGCACTGCCTGTATCAACCAAGACATTGTGGACCAGAAATCCTTTGATAACACAAGAGATAACCATGGCATCGTTGTGTGGGTAATCCTTGAGTTGAAGGTCCTCTTGGGAGAAGGTAATAGGAATGTGAGACCATCTCGACTTGATGAAGGGTCCTTGCACCCCAACATGCTGTACCCTTCTCTGTGCTTCCTTCTTCTGCTTCTTGTTGGCTGGCTCTGAACATGAACCGCCTGTTATCGGGAGTAGCAGCTTCAGAGCCGAAGCAGCTCCAGCTTGATCGTTGAACGAAGCCATCAGCTCAAAAAAAGTGGAAGTGAGTTCACCCACGGTGGGCGCCAATGTTGGAGACTTGTTCTCAAATGCTATGAATTAAGAACAAGGCAGCATAAAATGTTAAATGTTAACGTCCTTCGTCCACGAAGCATTATTCCCTTGAGGATAATGAACCTTGGACGAAGGTTAATGAGAATATGATTACGAAGGTTAAGTCTTCGTAATCAAATTTTAATAGATTGTACAAGATAATATAAAATAAAGGGTATCAAAGGTAAATGAATCATAAACGAATCATATTATAATATATTAAATCATTGAATACAGCTTTACCTCTGCCTTGACAAAGATTGGTTCCCGAATGATGCGATTACAATTACCGGAATCCGTGAACAGTAAAGGAATACTGTTCACTATTTATAGACACAGGACACAGCCTGTGAAGAATTACAATTATGCCCCTCATAAAAGTTTACAACATTGACTCAGACCTTTATGGACTAAAAGGTCATTCTATCTTTAAGTCGGTTTGTAATACCGAAGCTTCATGAAGAGGAACCTTCGGCCAACTCATACAAACAGCTTCAGCTGAAAACCGCTTATTCCTACAAGACCTTCGGCGACGAAGCATAGTCCCAACACCATGTGAAGTCCTTCGCGCCACGCAATGTCTTGAGGAAAGGTAGACTCCGCTCTGCAGATTTGGAGAAGAATCTGTTCAGAGCGGCTAATCTGCCTGTCAGACGCTGGACGTCCCTGGTTGACTGCGGGGTGTCATGTTGGTGATTGCTTGAATCTTGGTCGGGTTGGCCTCGATCCCGCGGTGCGATACCAGGTAGCCCAGTATCTTCCCCTGGCGAACTCCGAAGACGCACTTCTCGGGGTTGAGGCGAAGTCGTGCGTCCCGCATATTTGCGAATGTCTCTGCGAGGTCGGCCAGGTGATCCTCTTTATTTTTGCTGGCGACGACGATGTCGTCCACATACATGAAAATGTTCCGGCCTACTTGGCTCTCGAGCATCGTCTTGGTGAGGCGAGAGAAGGTTGACCCAGTATTCTTGAGTCCCTCCGGCATCCTGATGAAGCAGTACGTGCCGAAGGGTGTGATGAAACTAGTACTGGCCTTGTCTTCCTCCATATATATTTGGTGGTAGCCGGAGAAGCAGTCGAGAAGTGACATGACTTCGCATCTGGCTGCGCTATCGACTATCTTGTCGATCCGTGGCAACGGAAAATTATCCTTGGGGCAAGCCTTGTTGAGGCTGGTGAAATCGATGCACATCCGCCACTTGCCGCTTTTCTTTTGCACCATGACTACTTGGCAAGCCACGTAGGGTAGGCGACTGGTTCAATGAAATTGGCCTCCAGCAGGCGGTGTACTTCGGCTTTGGCGGCTTCTGTTTTTTCATCGGACATTTTGCGCAACCGCTGCTTCTTTGGGCGCACCGAAGGGTCGATGCCTAGACTGTGCTCGATGACGGTGCGACTGACTCCGACCAGGTCGAGGGCAGACCAGGCGAAGATGTCTTTATTTCTGGAGAGACAGGAGATGAGTTTCTCCTCGTCTTGCAAAGTCAGGTCTTCGCTTATGATGTCTGTTTGCTTGGGCGTCGCCAGATCAAGGGGAACTGTCTTTGTTCCGTCGTTGCTCTGCAGCTGTGCCTTTTCATGTTCGTTGGCGGCTGGGCGGGTGGCCTCGGAGACTTCACGCTGCGTCGTAAGGTAGTGTACGTTCTGTTGTCCTAGAACGAAGTCTCTCTCAATGTTACACGCAGTCTGCTGGTTACCGTAAACCGTGATTGCGCCTTGTGGACCCAAAATTTTCATGCAGAGGTATAATCCGTGAATGGCCGCTTCAAATTTATTGATAGAGCCCCGACCCATGATGGCGTTGTAGGGATAGACCATATCAACGATGTCGAAGGTGATCTGTTTGCTTCACGCATTGGGTGCTACACCGAAGGACAGGGGTAGCTCTATCTTGCCCACAGGGAAGGTGCCCTTGCCGCCGAAGCCATATAGGGGATTGTCCGAAGGCTTGAGTAAGTTGTGGTTGATGCCCATGCGGTCGAAGGCGTGGAGGAAGATGATGTCCGCCTGGCTTCCGTTGTCAACGAGGACTTTGTGCAGGTCCTAGCCTGCCACACTGCAGTTGATTACCATGGCATCGATGTGGGGTGCACTGCGCAGATCAACATCTCTGGCGTCAAAGGTTAGTGGCACATGTGACCACTTTGTTTGCACGACTGGGCCGGTGATGGCGACGTGGTTGACGCTTCAGTAGTGATCCCTCTTTTGCCGCTTCGTGTCGAAGTCAACACTGGATCCTCCGGTGATCATGTGAATAACTCCGCAATACGGCTGATCGGCGAAGTCTTCTTGTTTTGGTGCTTGGGGGTGATTTTGGTGGTGTAGGTTTGGTTGATGCGGAGGCGGGAGTGGGGGTGGTACGACTTGTACCTCCTGGTGGTGCTGATATGCGTGGTTGGGTAGATGCTGGGCGTGGCCGTGGTTGTATGGTTGTTGGTGGTGGTGTTGATATGTGTGCGCGACAACTCTTTGGTTGTCGGCGGGTTGTGCTCGAGACATCCTGTCCCTGGTGGCCTTTGTTTCCGGGCAATCCCTCGTTGGGTGTGCGCAGTCTTTGCCGTGAAACAGGCAGTAATATCTGCGCGGTTGCTGCGCCCATCCCTAGCCTCGGCCACGCGTGCCATTGTCGCAGCCCTGGGGGGATAATCTTGATGGCGAGCGGCCTCGCCGGCGAGGTGCTGGTTGGCTATGTTGTGCACCTGCTGCTGACTGCGGTTGTCCCGACCGGAGTCCGACTGCAAAGGCCTTGTCCAGGTTCAGCTGGACTGCGGAGGGTCCTTGGGCTTCCTCTGAGACTCGACCTTGCGCTGATGGAGCTCTTCGGATCTGGCGTACTTCTCAAACAACTGATAGAGCTCTTGGAGGTTTTTGGGTGGGTCCCTGATGCAGTGACTGTATAGGACGCCAGCCTGAAGGCCACTGATGGCATAGTGTATAGCAATTTGGTCGTCGACCAAAGGCAGTTGTGACTTCAGAGTCAGGAACTTGCGGTAGTACTCCTGTAGGGTTTCCTTCTCTTGCTGTTTGCAAAGCGACAACTCGGTCAAGGCATCGATGTCTGGGCGGTACCCTTGGAAGTTAAGTAGAAATTTGTCCCGAAGACTTCTCCAGGAGTCGATGGACAATGGGGGCAACCTGGTGTACCAGGTCAAGGCCAGACCCTCGAGGGCGATGATGAAGGACTTGGCCATTGTGGCTTCGTCCTCTCCGGATGATGCGACGGCGACTTGGTAGCTCATGATGTATTGTGCTTGGTCGGTGTTGCCGTTGTATTTGGGGTAGGTCCCAGCCTTGAAGTTGGCGGGCCATGGTGACACTTGGAGTTGCGGCGCCAGGGGGCTTCGCTCATCAAGGTAGTTGATGCCTTGTAAAGCTGCGGCGTGCGGGATGAAGGGTCCGCGCTGGGGAGCGAATAAGTCTCCAGCTAGCGCACGCTGTTGGAGGGGCGGGCCGTTCTGCAAATCGTTTTGGCCTTCGCGCTGCATGAGCGCAATCTCCTGCTCGAGCTCCCGAGCCCTCTGCTCCTCGTCGCTTATCATCTGGCGCACCTTGGCTTGCACGGAGACACGTTGGCGCTTGGCCTCGAGGATTTCTTTCTGCTTTTGGAGGTTGTGGTTCTTGATGCGCAGGGCCCATAGCTGTAGCTGTTCTTCTGCTGAGATGCTGATGACTTCGCCGTCCTCTGTTGCGTCCTCGCCCTCTAGTGGAGCGAAGCCTGGGGGTGGTTCTTGTGGTTGTCCTTCGGAGTTGCAGGTGCGGAGGGTGCCTTCGGGAGTGGGTTGATCGTTGCGCTGTTTCTTGCTGAGTGCATTGTCTTTGCAGGCTTCTTGGTGGGTGTTGTCAGCGAGGGCCTTGCTCTTTTTCTCAGCTAACAGTGCTGCCTTCGCTGCTTCGTCGACGGATGGGGCCACCTTCAAACTAGCCCTCTTGGGTGCCATCGCGGGTGGTTTGTTCGTAGCACGAACAGTGGGCGCCAAATGTTGGAACTTGCTCTCCTGGGCAAGTTGATCCAATGGGGGAGTGGAAAGAGTGCAAGCAAGGTTTAACTCGAGATGACAATTGCTCTCTTAATCCATCCTCTCAAGGGCACTGTACGGGGGTATTTATAGGTGCCTGAGTCCCAACATCCCGATGTAAGGACGATTATGCCCTCAGGCACCTGGACTATCCCCAGAATATTCCCATAAGGGAGGGTTACAGACTGTCATTATAGAAAAACTATTACAAATCAGGCCCGTAACACGCTTCTCCGTGTGAGGCCTGTTACAATGAGCCGAATCCCACGTGGGTCTCCAGGTCGGGTGAGGACGTGGGATGGAGAGACTTCGTCGTAGGCCTTCGTATTGTAGTGAGGAGGACGAAGGGTGGGCCACGCCGGTCATCTTGCCTCCGTTGGTGCGACGAGGTGACGAAGGCCTAGAGCGAAGGGTAGCGTCTTCGCCTTCGCCCCAACAGTCGGTCTCTCCATGTTTGACAACTTTCTGGTGGCGATCCACCGTGTATTGTGACAAGAATTTCTTTCGCTTGACACATGTAGTCCTCGTATTGTTGTTTCTCATCGGCCGTTAAACTTTCAACAGCCGGCTTGAGGATATTGTCCGGGGAGATATCGGTGTGATCTTTAGAACCAGCCATTTGAGGACCTGATTTTTAGTAGATCTAGACACCTGTCCCCAGCGGAGTCGCCAAAAAGTGTGTTGGCACGGATCCGGATGCTAAACCCTAGAAAGGACCATCTGGCGGTGCTATCTGTGGAGGCGCGGATGATCCGCAATCTAGCGTAGGAGCGACTCCTCCTCTGCGTACGTCCGGACAGTCCACGCCTGGGGCTCGGACGGTCCGTGATGGCGCAGAGGGTCTTCTTCGGAGCAGCAGGCCTAGATTTCGCTTCTCGGAAGAGATCTCGTCAGGGAGGAGAGATCGTACGGTGTGCCTTGGCGTCGGTAGGCCACCCAAGACGTCTCAGGTCGACGTAGAGCCGAAGAAAAGTGAAGATTTGAGGTAGAAGGAGGCTAAACTAGAACTACTTCTTATTAGGTAAAAACGAGAAATAGACTTGATTTGATCGATTGTGGGGGTTTTAATCGGTCGTAGCCCTTCATCTATATAAAGGGAAGGTCTGGACCCGTTACAAGTCTTCCGCTCCGTCTCACAAAGTTGCTCAATACATGGTTAGCCGCTCACCCTGCCTTGTGGGGTTGCTCAGTGGTCGGTTGGTCAGCTATGTTGCCTCACAAGGTTGCTCGGCAAAGGGTCGATCAGTCGACGAGTGGGTCGTTTAAGAAGTTTTGGGACCTCCTTTAGGCACTCGATTCTTAGGTACCCGACAGCAGACCGGGGCCTTTGTGTGACTTCTTGGAGTTACGCAGAGGCTTTCGTTGAGAAGTTACCTTTTTAGGTGCGCGCAAGTGCATTTGATGAATGTAGCTCCGGAGCCCTTGGGTAATTCACACGGATTGCTTGGGGTTTACACAATTTGTGTGCGGTTTTGAGGAAATAGCTGAACGTAACAACGAACTGAATGATCTGTGCGATAAGCCACTCGTCGCCAAAGTGCTGGTCGACGCCAAACAGTTAGGCAGGCAATAATCAGCACCATGTTGATGACAATTAGCGTAGGTAAAGTAGCGTGCGCATGTGCGGTGTACACCTGTACGCACCAGGACGCACACCCACCACCCATCCATCATGCCGCGGGCCACGCATTCCCATGCACAAAATGGCACATGCATGATGGATCGGTCCTGCTCGGATCGCAATTCATGGCATCCAAGAGAGACCAAGAGGGTGGAGAATATTTTATCAAGCAAAAAAAAAAAGGTTGATCCCACGACGGCGACGGCGACGGCCACGGATATGTTCTTCATTAATTCGAATATCTCTTGTCACGATCCTACCCAAACGAGCAATTTAGGATATGTGGTTTAATATGGAGTCGCTCATCGGCCTTTTTCTTCAATATCCCAAGTTGGTTACATTACATCTGGACCGGAGCTTTAACAGGCAGGCTCACACGAATCGGTCAGTCGTTCTTCACTTCAATGTGTGTGTTTAGCAGCACTGACGACAGCATATTACTTGCTATTTATTTATATATACAGCTGCCTGCGTGCGTACAAAAGGCAGCTAGCCGTGGAGTGGAGACGACGACGATGCTCCCGATGGCTAAACGGCCGGTGGATACATTTGGACCGAACGCATGCATGCGCTGCAGCCAGTACGGGACACAGAGCCGGCCGGCGTAATATGCCGCCGCCTGCCGCCGGCGAGACGCGCGGACGACTCCGCCGCTACGCTGGATTCCATTCCACTCCACCACGTCCTCGTGGCGCACGCCATTTGTACGGGGCCGCGCGGGGGACAACCCTGGTACGGAGCAGCAGGGCTATATATTTTTTTTTTTTTTTACTAATTGGCAACCCAGTACGGCAAGCACTGTGTCAGGACTCAGGACTCTAGGCCTGCCCGTGAGATGAGATGAGATTCTTCCGCTTGGTTAAAATTTGAGATGTTTTGATTATATATACTATATATATAATTAAATAATATATAAATAATATATGATATAGTTGATTTTTTTTGAAAAAAACTATAACCACTTATCTTATTCAGAATATTTATTCAAAAATATAAAATTTTAAGTCAAGTATAAACTAACTTAAATGATAAAATAAATAAAAAATAAATGATAACTCTTTAATTTTTTAAATAATACGATTGGTTAATTTTTTTAAAAAAATAACAGTATCATATATTTACGAAGGTAGGGAGTAACTTATAACTGGGGACGGCGGTGGCTCTGTCTTGTGTCGTCTGCGGCCGGTCGGTGTCGTGTCGGTGGAAGGGAACTGGCCACATGGTGCCACAGGCTGGCTGCTGTTGTACTCTTTCCCCCGCCGGCCGCCGCAGAGCGGCGACGGCGACGTGGGGGGGAAGGTGAGGCGGGTACAAGCGCCGGTACGGTTCCGTAGCTACGGCCACACCCACCCACCCCAACACCGCCGTCCGCGTCGTGCGCACCGCCCCCGCGGGCCCAGCAAGATCTTCTACGGCGGCGCGTGTGGCTCGCGCGTCGCTCGCGGTCCCCGGCCCGCCGCCCAACGCCGGAGGGCCTGGACTGGACCTGGACCGATGGATTGCGATACGAATAATCTCCTTCAGACGCAGCTACACCCAGTCCCAGCCAGACAGTTGGGTCCTCACGCTCACGCCTGCTGCGCAATGAGCCACGTACGCACTGCTACTACTCCCTGGCTGTGACTGTGAAACGAGGAATCGAGGAGCGCTTGGGCTTGGGTAGGGTAGGGTAGAGCCGGCCGTCACAAGTTCGCGGACCAATGAGGTGCTGTGGTGGTGGTGGTTGGGCAACGAGCTCGGTATAGTACTTGGCAACCAAGACTGAAAAGGCCTCTCTATTTTTCCGACGCCAATCCTGCTGCCTGAACGCACATGCCAAAAAGTTGGGAGTTGGACACGCAGTTACGTACTACTAGTACACTGACTACACACGCCACATGCTGCGCTAGCTACTGTGCTGCTTTTGCATGCTTGCCAATAACCTCCCTACCTTTTCTAGGGTAGGGTGTGTGATTGCACATGCCGAGGTTCTGAATTGCCCACACAGGTATCTTGCTGGGGAGACCGCCGACCGCGGTCAGGGGCGGGGCTTATACAATCCTAAATTTTTATTTCTACTTAAAAATATATTTCATCCTGATCAAAAGAAGATATAGTATAATTTTCTATAGTTATATTGAACTTAAATCTCTATCATATATCAATATCATATTCTATTATTTATTTTTCATCTCCCTCCTTCCCACCTCCCGTTGGGTACGCATTCATCCGTGCCTCCGGTTCCACCTCTAGACTATAACCGAACGCGCTAAATAGCGTTTTCGTGCTCTCTCTGAACTTTAGAGTACTAGATAGAGCAAAGCCAGGATCTAAGATTAGGGGACCAAATTAGATTAGGTGGGTGTTAGAAACAATTTTTGCATCGTTTGCATGAGAATTAGCTAAAAAACCTAACAGGCCCTATAGAATTAGGGGAGCATTGCCCCCTGTGCTCCCCCGTCGTTGCCCCTGACTGCATACATGACTCGATGTGTGTAACGTTTTCTTATGGTTCTTCGCTCGCTCACACAAGGTAGTAGCTATTATGTGCGCAACAAGGTACGTGCTCCGCGTGGCAGCAGTGAGGGAGATTTGTTGTTGCTTGCGACTCTTGTGGGTAGGCATGCGGCTGCAATGGGAAGGAAAAATCGGGTCGGGGACACTGTTGTACCCCCGTCACAAGACAGGCCTATCCTATAGGGTCTGTCTTGGAGTAAAGTATTGTGTACGGTTTCTATGTGATATTATGGTTTCGAGTAACACCGTAGTAATTTATGTCATGGGGCCGGCCGGGTGTTGGTAGCATTCCTGGAAACTATGTGTTCCAAAACCATGGTATTCTAGACACCGTGGTGTTTTTGGAGTATTAGATACTCCACCCTGATCCAAAGTTTTCATGGCATGGCTAACTTCTGTCTAATACTATATATAGTTTACAGTGCTGTATCCGAACAAATGTTTTCAAAATTATGGTATTTTTTTTGGAAGCTGCGGCTAAAACTACAGTATTATCATAACAGTTGCAAAAAGTATAGTATTGTAAGACCTTGGTTTTGAGAAACTTTGTTGCCGAACAGGCCAATATCTTTTTTCTCCTTGACATGCTCAGGACCGATACTTGTATCATCAGCCATGCATGCATGTACAGAGCATTCCACGATCTACAGGGTCAACAGAGCCTTTGAGCCATTCAATCTATTTGATACCAGAACCAAGGAAAATATTTCTAGAACAATAATGTCTACCGCAACCTATGTTCCTTCGTCTTCCTCCTCCTCGCTCGTCCACCATACGACCTCGATCTCCTTTCCAAATTAACCATCACTACCCCCTCTTTGCGCCATTCGATCTGGATGGACGATGGCTGTGGCTCGCAAATTCAATGGTGCGGGCACATGTAATAATTCAACGCGCGCATGCACGGTCGTTCGTCAGCCACGCCACACCACACTCGGGAACGGAACGCGCACCGCCGGTCGTCAGCCGGTGAGACGATGAGGCCACTCCCTCGTCCGCACAGCCAAAAGTAAAACGTTTCTCGGCCTCGCAAAAAGGACCACCTACCGGTGTTATCTTCTAGATAGTAGTACACGTATAAATAAAATAATAATGATATTAGTAATACAAAAAAAAAAGGATCGGGTCACACACCACACGCTATAGGTCCTGCGTACACACACGCCCGCCCGCCCGCCCGTCTACGGTCTACAGTCTACTACCGTATACAGTACGCGCCGGTTTAATTAATGTGATCGGGATCACCTGGCAGTTAATTACGGGTACGACTAGTAGTCGGGTACCCATCCATCAGTCAGTCAGTCACCCGCTCGTTGAATCGGAACATTGGAAAACAAATAAATACCTTAGGGCCCACCAGCACCGTCCATGGTCGATCGGAAGGCGCACATGACAGGACAGCGGCGGATGGTCCGTGGTGGGATGGGATGGGATTCCTGGGAGGCCGCCCGGGACCGGGACGCCACGTGCGCGTACGGAGCCAGCGGTGGTGGGTGGCCGGCAGGCGCAGCGGTCCGCGCTCGATGCGTCCTCGGTTCCGTACCGAGGGTGCTACGGAAGCGTACGGCCGTGGAATTCGGGCGGGAGGAAGTGGAAGTGGAATATGGACGACACTGGAGACTGGACTTTACTGTACTAGGTGTAGGAGCTTCCAGATGGGATAGCAGCAGTGCACCAAAAAAAATACTACATTATGATACTAAAAACAAATTACGCTCCAACGGTGAAACCCTAAATCATGTAATTTAGGAATTAAATCGCACTGTGAGGAAAGAAAAAAAGTTGAGAATGGTGTAGAAAACAAGGATATATGGTGTAATATATTTAAGTTGCTTTATGGTGTGCTCTACATATTTTTTTTAATACAAATTAGTAAAGTAAGAGGCTTCGTTAGAGCTATTTTCTATGAGTTGGACCATATATTTCAAGATATGACACTGTTTGAGATTATGCTCTAATGAAACTAAAAACTATTTTTCCTTCTACTCCGTTTAATAACCCATATAGATTAATGTAGATATATACCTAGGCTGCGGCCTTCCGTACCTGCAGAGGTACCATAAAAAAGGCGTACGGAAGAGCTGAGGCGGCGTACAACATGCATGGACATATTGGCTGCTCCGTTTGACGTTTGATGCGATCCTAGCAGCTAGCTAGCTAGTAGCCTAAAGCTGTTTTATAAACATTTGATAAACAAACACAGCTTTTCATACACATCAAACTTTTATGGAGAAGCTCCTGCCACGTTTGACAGGAGAAGTTGAAAATAACTTTTGTGAAGCTTAGGGTAGAAAGCTAGTAGAGGCTCTATACCTTCACCGGCTTATTACTTACCCCGTCTCTAATTTCAAACTTCACTCTATAAACAGTCTATAGTACAAAACGTCGTTGTTAAGTGTCTGTTTGGTTCAGCTGTAGATTTCCGAAAATCCGATTCGATCTAGTCGTGACTCGTGAGCTATGAAAAAGGCGCCGATGGCTGACGCGGTTGTGTAAGAACTAAAATATGTTTGGTCCAGACCTTGCCATGGGCTGTGATAAGCTGTTGTCGGCTGACAGGTTGTGGAAGAACTAAAATATGTTTGGTTTTAAACATTGCCAACTGTTCATTCTATAAGAGTATGATAGCTTAGTAACATAGGTAACAGAAATATAGTAGGAGGTGGTTATAAAAGGATCTATAGGAATCTGTAGATTTTCAAAATTCTATTGTGCTGCTGTACCCATTTGATTGAGATTATAGTTTTTTTTTTGCAGCGAAACTGTAGGTCGGAAGCATGGCGGAATTGACGACATTTATTAGTAGTAGTAATAAACACCCCCTGTAGAGAATAATCGAGATATTTAGCGATGTCGCCTGTCACTTGCGAGAGAGAAAAAGCAGCCATGCACGTCGTTTTCGCCACCGGATCGGAGCTGATTTCCCCGTTCGAGCGAGGCGAGGCGAGGCGAGGCGAGGCGAGGCGGACAACCAGTTATATTATGTACGTAGTACGTACAATCGAGTAGCTATAGAAACGAAAACCTAATCGGCCTTCTCACGTAGTATGAAGTGTGTAAAAAAAAACAAAAACAAAAACAAAAACAAAAAAAACTAAAGGTGCACACACCAAAGCAAAACCACCCACCAGCAGGAGCCCATCCGCGTCCGACGCATCATTGCATGGCCCACGTCAGCTGGTGGTGCGTGTCTCTTGCCTCGCAAATGCTAGCCGAGGCAGACCGCACAACCTAGCTAGCCAAGCCCAAGAGAGATAGCAGTACTACATGTTTGTTTCGGCGCCTTCTTTAGCCGTCAGAATTGCCTTTTGGCAGCTGTTTTTTTTTTTGTTTGCGAGAGCCGATTCCTTAAAAAAATATTATCCAGAAATTTAGGCTATCATATATACAAGCTCTCCATGGGAAAAAAACAAAAGGTGCTCCAAACCTATCCCAGATCCTATAGTATGATGCGGATCACTCCACCTCCACTAAAGGTGAAAAAGGGAGGAGAAAACGTGCTTTCAGTAAGACAAAACACGCACAGAGAAGAAAGGAGGGAAAAAAAAAGAGGCACAGATCTTTCGTCGAGATCAAAAGGATATAAAGGCAGGATATACGCGGTGCCAAACGAGCTGGCTGGCTGGCTGGCTAGCTAGCTAGCTAGCCAGGGGCCAGGGCACGCCAAAGAATTGGTCATGGAAATGGCCTTTCGATCTCTCTCTCGCAAATTAAAGCCGGTGTCCAATCCAAAGACAAAGTACAAAAAGAAAAGGAAAGGAAGATGGCCAGACAGGAAGGCGCAGCTGATGCAAAGCGGAGGGTTGATGGGGTCGCCGAAACTTGGTGAGAAAATAAAAAATCCGCACGCGCCGGCCTTGGTACGGAGAATCTTATCTGCTCGATGGTCTCGCTCGACAGTCGCCACAGCTGCCTTTGTTCTCGTGCGCGCTTGGCCTTTGCTTAATTAATTACTCAGTTAGTAGTAGTTGCTTACAGACAAGTTTCCGGCCCACCGCGCGCGCTTGGTTTCAGGAGCCGCTTCAGGCTTTATTTTCTGCAACTCGACCCTAATTGCAGAGTACTCTGGCCCTTTTTGAATCTGTGAGGCTAAGCTACTTGAAATATTGTTTGGAACAAGTGAGGGTGTTTGAAACTGCTTTAGTCATGTGCATTTAAACAGACTCTATTACTTTTGCCTTTTTTGGTTTCTCTCTCCATGTGTATTTTTCAGCCGTTTCCGTGAAAGTAGGTACATATACAACATACACTCCAGCAAGCTTCCTATCTTGTTTCATATCTCACTCTCTATTTAAAACTTTACTATACAAACAGTGAAATCTACAGTGCAAAATAATATTTTGCACGACCGTTTATATGGTCTGCTGGAGAGATGGTCTCATCGCACCCAGCATTAGTTGCCACTGCCATGCCACCGTATTCTTTGTTGACGTTACTCTTTCCCGATTAATAAGAGGACCAAAACGTAGAGAGAGAGAGACACAAACAATAGTCACGTACACAAAACATAGTCCGGGCCAACAAAAAGGAAAAAACAGATATAGCCAGGCCCAAGAACACGTTGACTAGGCTAGTCTAGCTTTGCATTGGGCCTTGAAAAAAGCGCTACACCTGGGAAGGCTTGCGTTTAGATGGGCTGGACAAGACTTTGCTCACTTCTCACAAGCACAACGGTTTGTAGCTCACTCTTTGGTGTCATCGCACTCGTAGCAGCACTAACAGAAGTGAAACTTATCAGTTAAGTACTGCTGAGCAAAGTTAGATGCTTGGACATGGGTTCTTCGCAGTTGGTTTTTTTCCTGCAAAAAAAGTTCGTCCTAGTTGCTAAATGCTCGAGAATTAATATTAAATACAATTTTGGACGATGCAATATAATCAATTATGCATCGTGGAATTTCGAAAGTAATGAAAAATTTAATTGTATGCATAATGGACCGCACACTAATTATTGGAGATTATCTTTATAAAAAATACAAAACTAAATATTTGAACCAGCCGTACGTGTACATATACAAAATGGAAAAAAGAAGGTAGTTGATGGTAGTTGGAATGATATGTATATTTTATGTGTAGAGTGAAAGATAGGGGAATATGTAGCGGAACCGTTGCGGAAAAAGTGAATATAGGGGGAGAGAATCTTGCTGACATGGCTGTATCTATATTTATACTACTTCTTAAGAGCATAGCGTAGGCGTCCACATCGATGTGGTGCACGGTTCTGCCTCCCACTCCGACATTCTCCGCTCCGCTTCGATCCCGAATGGTGGTCGCGCTTTCGTCGCCGCCATCAACGGTCGTCGCCACCTCGGCCTCGCCCACGCTCGACGCCTCGACCCGAGCCCCAATGACACCGGATTCCTCGCCGACCTCCACCTTGCGTGCCTCGCCTCCACCTCCGCTCACCCCCACCTGACGTCTCGACCTGGCCCCGATACAACGATGAGAAAGGGGAGGAGGCAAGCCCCTACGGAGGTGCAGAAGGATATGGCCCAGTCGCTGCCCCAACCAGCCCGACGCCGATCCACTCCCTCTGGCTCCCTTCGACTGTCCGATCTCCAGTGCGCCGCCTCCTTGCCTTGATCCCTACGCCTCTCGCCCCACTACGGACTCGGCGGCTCGCCCAGGCACCTAGGCACCAGCAATAGGCACCACCACCACTACCACCACGCCCATGTCCAAAGCACCAGAGGTCGTCCACATCGGTGTTTAGACTCAGTTCCTGCCAAAAAATCGCATCCTTGGAGGTTTTTCGACTCATAGTCAATCCAAGATTTTTTTTCTGTTATTTTTTGCGCACTGCTTTTGGTTGGAAAGTTCAAGATTTGTTCCTTCCTTCCTTGCTATCAGCATGCGTGGGTTGTTCAGTTTGGCTCATGGGTCCCGAATCGAACTCTTGTTTCAGGGCAGGGAGCCGGAGGAGGAGGAGGAGGGGAGCTGGCGAGCCAGGTGAAGGCGGCGGCACGCGCGTGGTCGTGCTGTGACAGCTGCGGCGGGTGCACCAGGTCGGAGCCGCCGTGGTGCCAGTGCCTGGACGCGGCGCCCCGCGGCTGCCTCCCGGCCTGCAGGGACTGCGTCAAATCCAGCCTCAGCGCGCAACCCGTCGGTGTACCAGTGCATGGATCGTGTACCCAGCTTCTGCCAGCACCGCTGCACCGTCGCCGCCGCCGCGCACTGACCGACCGCGCGGGGCAGCCGAGCCAGCCGACGGCTGGTTTCTGATTGCAGTTTGGTATTATTGACCCATCAACCTTTTTGCTCACCCACCCTCCCGCTTGCCCACCGGCGAATCATGGCGTCTCGAGTCTTTAAACTTTGAAGCCAGCCATGGATTAGGATTTTTGTTTGTGTGTGTTTGTGTAGACTGTAACTGTAAAGAGAGATGAGGAATCTGTAATCTGGTGAGCGAGCAACCAATCCGAGCTTAGGTTGTCCGTCTGTGGTGTGGTGTCCTTCTTCTGTTCTGTTTTCTTTCCTTCAGTTACACACTTTGGTAGGTAGTTGGCACTGCTTTGCTCTGTATGGCTGACTCTTCTTCTGTGAGAGAGATGAACACGATGGATCACTGAGATTTAGGAAAAGAGTCAGTGAGACGCTTGCTTTTCTTGTCGTCTATACAAAGCTTTCGACAGGGAAGGGAACACGTCATTAGGGTTAGATTGTCGTGGATCTTTTGTCTGGGTATTTTGGGAGCAGTCGAGCAGAGGCAGAGCTCGTGCTTGTACAAGTGGAGGATGATGCACCTGGACACTAATCCAGCGGCAGGCCGAGGAGGAGGCTGAGCGCCAGGTTCATCCACCGGAAAATGAAGGTTACTCTAAGCTCAGTGAAAAAGAAAGAAGAACAAAGAGTTGCCCTCACTGATCCCTCTGGGTCAGTTTCATTCCATCACATATGCGTGTTTCGCAAGTCGCAGAGGCACGCAGGGGAAGGATTCTGAAGGACAGCTCCTATCGTGAAGTAGACAACATCAGCCACTTTGTGTTTGCAGTTGTTCGTTTAGTTTTTCTTCACGGGAAGGGGGCAAACTTAACAGAAACGCATGCAAATGCATAGTTTATTTTATATTTTTGAATCTGCAAACGCATTTACTATATATTAAAGCCGGTTCAAAACGGCTTCGACCAGGCTATCCATGTCATAAAAAAGGCTTGAAACTGTCCGATCATCAATCAATGGTTTACGGCTCCTCTCGCTCCCTCGCTCATTACACCTCTGGTGTTTGATTTGACGCTTGGCCGATGGAGGCCTCTCCTCGCTCCTTCCGCGGACCTCCTAGAAACATCGCAACGCAGACTCTCGGGAGTGTTCTTCGTCTTCTACGTCGCGCGCCGCCGCTCCACCACCAACTGGTGATTTGCTTGGCCTTGACCTGCTCCACCCCCCTTCTGCTTCTTCACTGACGACGCGTGCTCCTACATCCGCTGTCGTCGCTCCACCACCAATTGGTGATTTGCTTGGCCTTGACATGCTCCACCGGTCCACCCCCACGCCGCTCGTCATCTTGCAAGGCAGTTTTTTACAATGATTAAATTTTAATAGCAATAATACTAATATGAGTTCCCTGTTGTGCTTATTTTTTTGAATAAATTTCAATTTTAATCTGTTTATTTGCTGAAGTATTTCTTATAGTTTCGTAAAGAGGAAGCAAAACCCTTTCTACTTTGCCTTCTCTGGAAGCTACGATATATTAGCCTTGGAGAGGTTCTTGCTATTTTAGTAATTGCCCTCTTATTTTTTAGTTTCTATACTCAACGAAATAGCACTACTTTATATAGTAGTGATCATGCAGCACCATATAAAGCACATGTGTTCCAGGTGACTCTAACTTTAATTATTTGCTAACTCTAACTTGGCTGCTGCAATCGAGAAAGGGACCGTCGTTAAGGCTCTATTCATGAGCATGATGCCAAAAAAAGAGCCGGTCCACCTGTTGATGGTAGACAAAAACCGAGGTCTTTTCGAAGTTAAACTTGGTGTGCAGGGAGGTGTCGAGTAGATACATGTCTCAGATGAAGAATACAAAGACTGCCAAAAAGGGTGAAGAGACCACGGTGGCCAAGATCAAATACATAACATGCAATCGAGGTCTGTTCGAAGCTGAACTTGGCGTGCTCTGAGGTGCCGAGCAGATACATGTCTCAACCAAAGAATACAAATACTTCCAAGAAGGGTGAAGAGACCACAGTGGCCAAGATCAAAGACATAACATGCAGTCCCAAAACGAAAATGGTAATTTGACATCACCTTTTAATCTGCTCAAACTTACCTCTAGTTTTTGTTACAATATGAAAAAGTTTAAAGCTATCAAAATGATAATTTGACATCACCTTTTAATCTGTTTGAACTTGCCTAGGATTTTTTTACAATATCGAGAAGTTTAAAGCTGTCGAAACGGTATGGTCTGTCATAAGAATAATGCTAAAAATATATATCCTTTCAATTTAAGCGGTATCTTGTGCGATGAAGTCTTTTTGTTTTGCTCGCTTTTACCAAATTTGATTTCGTAACAAACGAGTTTCCGTGGACATAATTCATGTCCTAGATAACAAACGAGCTTCCGTGGACATACTTCTTAATGCGTCTGTGTTTTTGGAGTGTGCTATGGAGTTGCAGAAAGTCTGTAACACTCATACAAGAGATCCTGTTTGAGACATTTGTTAGAGTTGCTCTAACACTCATATTTTGTCAAATATTTTGTATGTCGTTGCAACGCACGGACATATACCTAGTCTCTACTAACTATTAAGAGACTAATGTAGACTGCCCCCGCCTCCCTAACCGGCTACGCCCGCGATCCCCGCGATCCGCCCTCCCTACCTCGTGAACTTTATCTACCCTGATCTACGAGTTGCCCTGCCCACCTTGACCCGCACAGGCGAGCAAGCCGAGCCCCCATTGAAGCGCGCCGCCTCCCCCCACGCGCGGTGGCAAGGCTCAGTGAACGAAGCCAGCGGTCCGCACGCGCCTGGCCGTGATGGGGCGGTGCCGGCGCCGGGTCTGATGCGGAGTCCGCTGCCATGTCGGACGTCTCGTCGGATCTCGGTGGCATCCGGGCGGGGCCCATGGAGCTTGACATCGAGCAGGTGCATGCCGCTAACCCTTCTCTGGGTGGATCGATTTTTCCTCCCCCGTCCCTGGTTCCACTGCGTGTGCAACTATGCTGAGGATTGGTAGATATCATCTACCGCTTACATCTCCTCCCGCGTGGTGCGGATCGATTTCCCTTCCCACGAGTGGATTGAAAGATCATCATCTATCACCTATGTGCTCTCCGCCCGTGGAACTTCAGGCGAGCTCGTGCTCTTTGTGCGCCGACCTGAAATGGTGCTTGATTACGACGGGATTCATGGGCGTTGTGCTGTTTTTCTTCTTATGTGCTACAATGGAGCTCAGTTTGGATATTCCAGGCCGCTATTCCCCTTTCTCTGCTAAAATTCCGGGAGCTAGAATGGGTGTTTAGAGGTCAAACTGGGACTATTATACTTCCCATTCCCTGTTTTATGGAGCTAAGGGGATCAGTCATCAATGGGATGCTTTAGTGAATAGAAGATTCATTCTGGGAGCAAGGCCTCTTAGTTGATAGTTTAGTTCTTTCACTTGCACGCTCATGTGTTCTCTTGCTGTGTTGGCCTTGGTGATGTGCTTGTTCATTCTGTTCTAGCTGCTACATGACACTGAAATTGGGCGAGATTTGAAACCATGCATTTGTGTTGCTGTTTTTTGTTAGGGTGTTAGGGTTACATCACTGTCAGTTTCTGTAATGCTTTAATCAGTGTCGGTTAAACTGCTGCTATTTCAAGTTTAGGGTACAGTAGAGGCGAACGAACTATGTGATATATAGATCGGTGCTATGTGATTTTGGTGTATTTTTTTACCTAATTGTCAGTATTTGGGAGGTAAGAGTGACATGTTTGGGGCATATGGCTGCTCTATAGCTCTTCATATTTCTCTACACATCAATTCTATTGTAACTGTATGTTGCTATTGCCATTTCATTTTATAGGAGATGGTGCCACATTGGAATCAGTTCCGGACCTTGTGAAGTCAATGTACCTAAACATTGAAAGCTTCCCCTGTGTAAGGCTGCTGAATCTTTCTGGTGAAATTGGGTGTTCTGGTGCTTACTTAGTGCTTACATAATGCTCACTCAGGATGACAAATCCACACGTTTCTAAATGGTTGAATGAAAGTTGCACTTGCTGAATATAGCTTCCAAGGACGACTCTATGTCTTTGTTACCTGTATTCCTGAAATGCCATGAATCATGTCCTAATGGTAGTGGAGTTTCCAAAGTAGACCCATTTCACTTGATCATAAGTTCCTCACTTATATGTTTGGTCCTTGTTACTTGTCCTAAATTGTTGGATGACTCTATGTCTCTATTACCTATATTCCTAAACAATGATTGAAGGTCTACATGACACTGAAATTGGGCGAGATTTGAAATCATGCATTTGTGCTGCTATTTTTTGTTAGGGTGTTAGGGTTACATCACTGTCAGTTTCTGTAATGCTTTAATCAGTGTCAGTTAAACTGCTGCTATTTCAAGTTTAGGGTTATAGTAGAGGCGAACGAACTATGTGATATATAGATCGGTGCTATGTGATTTTGGTGTATTTTTTTACCTAATTGTTAGTATCTGGGAGGTAAAAGTGACATGTTTGGGGCATATGGCTGCTCTATAGCTCTTCATATTTCTCTACACATTAATTCTATTGTAACTGTATGTTGCTATTGCCATTTCATTTTATAGGAGATGGTGCCACATTGGAATCAGTTCCGGACCTTATGAAGTCAATGTACCTAAACATTGAAAGCTTCCCCTGTGTAAGGCTGCTGAATCTTTCTGGTGAAATTGGGTGTTCTGGTGCTTACTTAGTGCTTACATAATGCTCACTCGGGATGGCAAATCCACACGTTTCTAAATGGTTGAATGAAAGTTGCAGGTGCTGAATGTAGCTTCCAAGGACGACTCTATGTCTTTGTTACCTGTATTCCTGAAATGCCATGAATCATGTCCTAATGCTAGTGGAGTTTCCAAAGTAGACCCATTTCACTTGATCATAAGTTCCTCCATTTCACTTGATCATAAGTTCCTCACTTATATGTTTGGTCCTTGTTACTTGTCCTAAATTGTTGGGTGACTCTATGTCTCTATTACCTGTATTCCTAAACAATGATTGAAGGTCGTCTGACTAATCATGATTAATCGTGATTAGTCAGGTTGGTCGCCTGTTAACAGTTGATTAGCCGGATGATTCGATTAGGGAGCCTGGTCGTCCCAATCATCTAATTAGTCGACGATAAGGACGACTCAACGATAAATGCAGTTACCTTTCTAAAATTAGCTTACACAGCTTTCTGCCTTTCTTAAAAATGGGAAAAAATGATAAACATGCCAATCAATTGTACTCGATCGTGCACCTATATTTGTTACATTGATAGAAACATGTTTATCGTTGCATTGTCAAAACAACGTTATTTTCCTTTCATATTTACAAGTTGCAGTCCTCAGTACACTGCATTATTTTTGTTAGAAAAGCTATTATGTAGAACCAGCATGCTAACAATTATTTGAGAAACAAGCTTTTTACATATTACCTCTATTTCATATCTACTGAATCCTTATTGTTTCTTTATGTGAATTTTTGTATCTTTAATCGGTATAGTTTTTTACACGACGAAATATGATTTACTTCACGGAAAACATGTGTTGGGGACCGTAATTAGGGGTACCCCTGATGCTCCTCAATCCGGCTGGAAAACATCTTCAGAACAAACCATACACGGCTGATAAGGCACGGTTCAAGTCAAGGCCACGTCTACCGAGGGACGCGACCTCATCCAAGCCCAGCCTCGGGCGAGAACAGTAGTCCCGGACGAATTCACGCCTCGCCCAAGGGCCTCCCCAGGCAGTGGGCGCACCCCCGGCTCGCCCGAAGCCCAGCTCGGGCATACTTTGTCGTGCAGCGACCTCGACCAAATCGCCTTACCAACCGACCGTATCTCATGCACATTTAATGCGGGGATCGCCTGACACCTTATCCTGACACGCGTGCCTTAGTTGGCAAGGTCAAAGTGACCGCAGTCACTTCACCCCTTTACTGATCGTTCTGACAGGAAAACAACGCTACTCACCCCGCTCCGGCTACTGTGCCAACCACCAGGGCAAGACTGACAATAGCAAGTTGTGACCTCTCCCGAGTTCAGCCTCGGGCGCGACAGGGAGCTCCGCCTCGCCCGACCCCAGGCCTCGGCCTCGGGGGAAGGTCCCCGTCTCGCCTGACCTCGGGCCTCGGCCACAGCCTCGGCCTCGGGAGGAGTCACATCCTTGCCCGACCTCAACCTCGGCCTCAGGAGAAGTCTCCGCCTCGCCCGACCCCGGCCTCGGACCGACTACGCTACAAGGGATACATCATTACCCTACTCCTAGCAAGCTATCTCAGGCTATGAAGGAACAAGACCGGTGTCCCATCTAAGGTTACTCCGGTAACAGGTAATGATGGTTCCCCGCGTGCGCCCATGACGTCGGATTGCTCTCAACCTCATATGGAAGCAAGGAAACATCAGCAGCATCCATGCCGCACCGCCAGCTATGCTTCTACAGGGCTCAAGGCACTTCTCCGACGACCACATTAGTACATGTACAGGGCTCAAGGCAATTCTCCGCCAGCCACGTTAGCCCATAGCTACACCCCCATTGTACAGCTGGGCACCTCCTTGTATCTATAAAAGGGGATGTTTAGGGCCTTCCAGGGGGGACGGGAGAAAAGGCGCATGTACGAACACACGGACGTACGACGCAGACGAGCAGAGACAGACTCAGACGGCTCGCCTTAAGGCCGAACCCTCTCTTTCTCGCTCTCTCTCGTTCTCACTCTCCCGCAACGCTTGTAACCCCTACTACGAGCACCCCGGTGCGAGATAACATAAGCCTCATTCCCCTCTTGTGTTCCATCTTGCATCAACCCATCTGGACAGGGACACGCAGCAACAAATTCACTGGTTGGTTGAGGGCCCTCGCGGGTCCAAAACACCGACAGTTGGCGCGCCAGGTAGGGGACCGCTGTGTGTTAACGAATACTTTCCCGTTAAGTTCTAGATGGGTAGCCTTCAGCAGCCTCTTCAGCCCGGGATGGTGCTCCGCTTCGGAAGTCTCGAGTTCATGTCCCTCGATGGTGGCTACAACATGGTACTGCTCCCCTCGCAGCACGACAACAGTCGTCGGCCTGCCCGGCGGAGGTGAACTCGATGACGGCATCTCCTCGCGGCAGAAGAGGAACACCCGGGTTTGCCCCGCCACCCTCCTCGCCGGAGGAGGGGGAGACGAGGCAACCGTGGCCAGGCAAGAGGCGGCACCTCGTCGGCTGTCGAACCAGAGCAGGTCGACGACGCCGGCACCCCTGCAGGGGACATGTCGGGTGTTATCCTCGCACCTGAGACAACGACGGGTGTCGCTTCCCCGCAACGTGCCAACCCCAAGTGGACTGATGACGCCAGCACCCTCGCGAAGGACTTGCTAGACGTTAGCCTCGTACCCGAGATAACGGTGCAGTCCGTCCCCGATGCGACTTCACCACCGTCTATCGACCAAGAGGTACCATTCGTTTTCCATCCTGTTCCCTTTAGATTTAGCTTCGATCCACCAAGCGACCCCGCTTCGGTGAGCGCTTTCGCTAGGGCATATACTGACCTTCCGGGGTACCATATGTGGTCAACTTGGGACCGACTGACGGCCATCTCAACCTCCAGACCCGCGGGTTCCGAGGAAGAGGATGACCCCGACGTCAGTTGGGATTTCTCCGAACTCCGTGATCCCGGTGCCATGCGTGACTTCATGTCCGTATGTGACCACTGCCTCTCCGGCTGCTCTGATGATGGCCACAGCCTTGACGATGAGGGTTGCGACCCAACTCGCGAGTGCTACCACATCGATCAGGAGGATCATGACAGAGAAAACCACCTTGGCATGCCAGGAAGTGACGACGCCCTTGCACCTGCGTCTCGCATCGAGATCCCGCGGGAGCTAGCTATGGTCCAAGTCCCTGTGGGGGGTCAGGACGCACAGCTTGAGCAACTCTGCAAGATGCAGGCCAAGCTCGGCGAAGAAGTAGGGCGGCTTGTGCAGCTCCGACAAAACTTCGAGCAGGAGTGGGCAGACCGGGCACTCGCCGGAGGAGCGCGTCATCAGACTCGGAACGTCCAGCGCCGTATCGTTGACGATGCCAGGGTAGGGCTGCCCCTAGCCCTCAGCGGGGCCGGCCAGAACCTAGCCGCAGCGGCGATGCTACTTCGAACAATGCCGGAGCCATCCACCACCGAGGGGCGACGTATCCAGGGCGAGCTCAAGGGCCTCCTGGAAGACGCCGCTGTCCGACAAGCCGAGAGCTCTGCCTCCCGGAGGCGAGGAGACCCCTCAGAGCATAGCGCAACGCCCTCCCGACGCGTGAGGGAGGCCTCGATCCACACCAAGCGCACACGGGATGGGACGCCTGTAGCCCCGAATCGCCTTGGCGACGAGCAACACCGCCGCGACCGTCGAGCCCGACTCGAGGAATGGGTGCGCCGAGGCTGCCACCCCGGGCGCGGGGGACGCTACGACAGTGAGGAGGATCAGAGTCCCTCACCCGATCCACCAAGTCCACGAGTCTTCAGCTGGGCCATACGATGTGCGCCGTTCCCGGCCCAGTTCCGAGCCCCGACCACCATCACCAAGTACTCAGGAGAGACAAGGCTGGAGTTGTGGCTTGCGGACTACCGGCTGGCATGCTAGTTGGGAGGGACGGACGACGACAACCTCATCATCCGCAACCTCCGCCTTTTCCTCTCCGATGCTGCCCGGGCCTGGCTGGAGCATCTGCCTCCTGCGCAGATCTCCGACTGGGACGACCTGGTCAAGGCTTTCGTTGAAAATTTCCAGGGTACGTACGTATGCTCTAGGAACTCATGGGATCTCCGAAGCTGTCGCCAGCAGCCAGGGGAATCCCTGCGAGTGTACATCCGGCGGTTTTCAAAGCAGCGCACCGACACTACTACAGCAAACCTCTGTACAGGCGGTTTTGTTAGCCTCTACACAGGCGGTTCCAGGAACCGCTTGTGGTGCACCGCTTGTGATGTAAAACAACATCACAGGCGGTCAATCAAAAACCGCCTGTGAAAGACACACATTACAGGCGGTTCAGTTCAAAGGAAGCGCCTGTGACAGACACACATCACAGGCGGTTTCTTTTCCTAGCCGCTTGTGTTAGCCACACATCACAGGCGGTTTTTAATATAAGTCCGACTGCATACAATATAAATCACAGACGGTTTTCAATATACAGATTCATATACAGAATTTTCAAACATAGATTATACACAGATTTCATACACAGATTGCATACACAGATTTCATACACAGATTGCATACACAGATTTATACATATCAAGTTCCATAACATGTTCCATATATACACAGATTCATCCACATATCAAGTTCCATCGTCATACACAGATTTATACACATATCAAGTTCCATAGACAACTAAACATCTCAAAGTTCCATAGACAACTAAACATCTAAAGTTCCTAACTAAAGACCTAAACACTGTGTGATATCGTGTACAAACTTAGTTCTGGGAATTGTTGCAAATTTCCATTTGTATTGTAGAATAGCCCTTGTTGATGAAGAACTTCACGACGCATAAAGTAAAGCAAGTCTCTTACAACCTTAGCCACGCCGACGGAAACCATATCTCTTTCTAACCATTCAGCATTGATCTTGGATTTAGGAACCTGCAATGAAAGAAAAGAGCAAGCAGTGCTAAGAGTAATGTGATGAGCAACAATATAACATAAAAATTGCAACATAGACAATGATAGCGAACTTACATCCTCACGATTGACCATGTAATGGAAGGTGACACGACACCATTCACATACATAATAACCGCACAGGACAGTACCCGGAGGTTGTTTGTCACCATATGGAAATAATGATATTGACAAATTAGGCTTGTCCTCTGGATGTTCGTAGCCAAGATCTTTCCAATAAAAACGGTATGCACTGCATATAAGAATAGCATTGTGAGATTAAGAATACATTTGTTAAGTTGTAATAAGTACAAGTGTGCAATAATAATCATACTTCTCTAAAATCTTCAAGAAGTCATTATACGTAGCCTTTTCCATTCTCAGTGAGTCGAAGACCACGACTTTACCATCCTTTGGAAAGATCATGATACAAATGTAGTGGTCACTATATAGACATAGACGAAAACACATGTTAAGATCACGATTGCCATAATTTATAGTTCAAAACCATGTCGATAACTTACTTAAAGTGGTGCGGAGCTATTATTAAGTCCTTGCCATGTTGTACATGATTATACATGGCTCGTCCAATGTATGCCGCGATTACCTTCATTTTCTTTCTCTGATTCTGTTTGACGGCTTTCTCAAATTCAGCATCGTCCAAGTCTTTGTATTCTTCTCCATGTCTCCGAGCAACTTCTTTGTATCGAGCTTGGGATACCATCAACGGGTCAAGAAAACATGTCTTAAGTTGTTTCTTCTTATCATCCATGTATTGCATCCTACGTGTAAAAGTGTTAATCGTTAGACTCTAGTTTATGTGTGCGTGTACAAAACTAACAAATATGAAAGTTTAGAGGTACTTACAAGCAAAAGAGGGTTAAGTAGTTGGTTTCCATCCTTTGTCGGTGGTACAACGACCAGAGATCGTCAAAGAATAAATACCGCACAAGATCTATATGATCATTGCTCCAAAATGCATCTTCTGGCACAACAAATGTGAAGTCCTCGAGTTTGTATTTGTTGCTAGCCACCATGTACCACTCATGCATTATAATCTCCGGAGTTGACAACTTAGAAAGTTGCATCGTCGTCAAGAACGGCCTCCCATTCACAAATTTAGGAGGAACATCCTCCTTCTTGTATATCGAGATATTGGTTTTAAGACGTAATGATTCTCGAGTATGAATCATTCCATCTTCTTCCCATACTTCGAAATTGTCTATTTGGGACCGTGTGCCTACTCCATGAGATGCTGATTCCGCTTTTGATTGATTTGTCATAACTCTCTGCAATTTATGCAGGTAGCGTGACACTGATTCTGACGGTTTCTTGACATCGTCAGTGGCGATTCGCTGATGAATTTTCTTTGAAATAGTTGGCCCTTCAACATTGGTGCCAACCTTTGCTTCCTTTTTGATGTTGACGTCGACATTCTAAGGAACAATTTTGTCTACGTCCCCCTCGTCGAGTTCCTTCGCAAGAGGCGATATGATTGTTTCAACGATTTTTTTGGAGGTCGGTGTCATATTTTCCTGCACCATAGGGCGTGGAATGATCGAACTATATTTTTGTTGCATTGGTGTTGAATTCGGCGTTGGTGACTTATGATGCGATACACGGCTTAAGATCGGCTCATCACCCAACTTGATGTCGCGTCGATGCCAAAGGACCAACTCGTTCATTGCCTCCTGCAAAGTTATGATCCCCTCAACTGGAAAGTCTATCTCCCAATCTTCACAACCACTGTCTGTGATTTCTAGAACTTGGACCACAGCATAGTGTGGCGGGACAGGATTATCCTTGTAGTTAACAAGTCCTGGTTTTACCAAACCAGTAGCAGCTTGTTTTGTTTTTGTCCCAGATTGATTGATTGGAATATGAAGAAAGCAAGGCTTGTCCTCAACAATATCGTCTACAGGGTACTTGGTGAAGTCTTGCACAGATCCTACGCTGCTAGGGACTATAGGTGGACTCATGTGGCTTGGCTTGAGTTCAAATGATATGCATTTTGTTTTCTTCATTTTGTTCATCACGTCATTAATAGCCTTTTGTACCCTTTCATCAATAGTCTCTTCAAGGGTCCTTTTCGACTTCTCGTGTTTCCTATATGACGACGCATACTCTGGAAACGCCTCTCTCCAGGAAATCTTAGAAGAGATTCCCCGAGCCCGTCCAGTGTGTTCAGGATTGCCTAGTGCTGCAGTTAGTATGTCATTCTCCCTTCGAGGCTTAAATTCGCCCTTCTTTCTCTTATCTGCATATTCTTGAATTTTTGTCGAAACTTCGCCTACCAATTCTGGATGCAAAAGTTTGCCGTCCTCACTCAAACCTGCCCGACCTAAGATCCAACGAAATAGCTCGCTCATCGATATCTTTTAATATTGGGTCCAAAGTGCCGTTAGCTATAGCTTCCTCGATTATCCTATTCCACTGCACAACTTTATGGTGATATCCGGTTGACCCCAGGTGATGGGGGTGTTTGTTCATCTTTGCTCTCTGAGAATTAGTTTCGCCCAGTTCTATGGCCTTCAGTTCAGTCTTCTGACGAACAAATTCCTCCCACTGAGCTTGAGTGATTTTCCCCATTTTCTTGGGCGGAGGAACCTTATTCTTCTTAACAAATTCCCTATTCATCTCGGCCTTCCACCCACGAAACATCTTGGCCATAGCAGAGAGCATTGACTTCCTTACTGCATCCTCTGTGCCTTTTGGGAACATGAATGACTCAGACAACTTAGCCCATAGCTTATTGCGGGTGTCTTCATCTAAATCCTTCCATTTTTGAAGTGTGATTGGCACTATATCTCTAACAGTAGACCCGCAGCAATTTCGAAACTTTGTAACCATGTCAAGTGGTTCTTCAGGAAACCCCTCTGCATTTAGTTTTGTTACGTACATAACTGCACCTTCTTTCATCTGATTCGGACCTCGTCGCCCTCGTTTCCGCTTATGTGAAACGGATGATTCAGGCATCGGAGCATCCTCCGTGTTTCGTGTAGAACATGCATCCTCTTTCTTCTCTTCATTTGAAATCTATATATTGAAACAATTAATGGCCTTTCATATATGAACATTATTTTAGAATATAGTCGGCATATTTCTATTTACCTCTTCATCGTTGGGAATATAGTCGGCATCAAGCTCATCTGATGTTTTTTCTTCCTTGGAGGTATAGGAGTACAAGGATTGTCGTCACTAGAAATATCCTCCCCGCTCCCTTCACCGGAGCTGCTTGTTGTCTGCCATTCAAGTTTGGTCGCGTCTTCATCAACTTTGTTAGATGCACCGGTGCAGACCACATCCATCATAGGCTGCTCGTTGTCTGCAATTCAAGCTGGTTCCATCGATAAAGGGATATACTGTTAGTCTGATATACTGGTTCCATCAATAAGGGAACTTGGAGAAAACGTGATTCAAAAGAAATCGAGCCCAAACCCGCCTTCGTGTCCCTCCTTTACTCCCCAAACAGAAAGCCCAAACCCGCCTCCGGGGCAGGATCGGGCCGGGAAGCACGGAGCAGATAGAAGTGCACTTTCCAATGCAGTTAGACAGAGAAGGCATGTCTGTGATGTTATAATGCTGAAGGACCCCAAGAAGAGATTATGCCCTATCATCCACCACTGCCCGTTATTTGTGGGCTTCACCGAGGGCTGGAAACATTTGGTGACATCAAACGACCTTCGGGCTGGGGACGTCTGTGAGCTTGTTAAGGGGCCAGACGATGGTGAGCCGGTGTACTCTGTCCGGATGTGTGGTCACAAAATTTAAAGCTGCCCCGGCTTCATCTGTGCGCTTCTCTTCTCTTGCTACTAAGATCACTTAGCACCCCACCTAAGAGAAGAGAAGCGCACACATGAAGCCGGGGTGGCTTTAAATTTTGTGACCACACATCCGGACATAGTACACCGGCTCACCATCGTCTGTCCCCTTAACAAGCTCGCAGACGTCCTAAGCCCGAAGGTCGTTTGCTGTCACCAAATGTTTCCAGCCCTCGGTGAAGCCCACAAATAACGGGCAGTGGTGGATGACAGGGCATAATCTCTTCTTAGGGTCCTTCAGCATTATAACATCACAGCCATGCCTTCTCTGTCTAACTGCATTGGAAAGTGTACTTCTATCTGCTCCGTGCTTCCCGACCCGATTCAGGCATTCAGCCGATGCCATTCTCCATATAAGTCCCAAACAGAGAATAGGGATGAGGTAGTCAAGATTGTAGGCGCTAGTGCTCAACTACTAGCATCTATAGATATGGACACAAGTCCAAATTTGGTGCTACTCGGCACCATCGATATCGCTAGGGAAAAAAATACATCAAAGAGATCCACTTCCCAATAGTACTCGAAGATAGTTCATTGACTTGACACTCTCTAAGAGGTTCATACAAAATACATTATCTCTAAGGGTGAAACCTACGATACTCATATCGTGTTGTTTAGGACTAAACATCAACAACCCCTTGACTGGTCGCTATCATACTCAATTCCAAAATATTTTTCCAATATGTCGGCTTGAGTAAGGAGATCTGGGCTTGGGAGTTCCTCCAAATCATCTGCAGCTTCATCATCTTCAGCATATTGCAGGGCTTCATCTTGAATAATTTTAGCCCTCTTGGAGTCAGCATACTTTTTGATGGACAGAGCACACTTCTCAAGCATGTCGCATACATCTCCAATTTGAAACAAAGTGGTCTTAAGTGTGTACACTGATTCCGGTTCACTAGTATCCACAACCCCATCAGTCACTAGACTGCGAATGATGTCAACATGTGTCTCGATGACTCGAATTGAGCTCTCAACCATGTCAAGTGGCTCTTTTTCCATCTCTGAAACTGAAAATGACCAAGTCTCACAATCAAAATTGAGATCGCAACAAAGGCAGGGATCAGAGGGAAAACAAGGATGTGGCTTATAGGGCAAAAAGAGGGGTCCAAATAACATTGTCATGGCTATGAACAAGTCAAAGATGGGAGATAAGAACAAGTCTTATAACATAGGGTTGGGAAGCTAAGATAGGTATTCAAAAAACTTAGAAGGGAGATAAGAACAAGTCTTATAACATAGGGAGATAATAACATTGTCATGGCTATGTACTTCCATGATATATGTGGCCATAAGCACATTTGACCTAATGATTATCAAACAAAGATAGGTAGTCAAAAAACACTAAATAGACTTCATTCGAAGGATACTAACACCTTAATGGTATACAAACATTTAATCAACAGGGATAAAAGAAATAAAAAAAACTGATACATGAGAAGTAATTGACAACCAAACAATAAGCAATAAACATATTGACAATATATGTAAGTGAAAACGCCAACAGTAATTAATCTAAGCACTGATAATCAGGGATAGCCATCGATTGGGCAGACTATTACTTTGTGAATAATGTATGCACCTCAACGCAGCAAGTGAAGCACTTATGAAATACTCCAAGTACTTAGGAAACCTTCATATATACAATGAAATGTTATTAAGAGCATTTTTCTGCTTGGCTCTTGAACTGAAATAAGAATGCATATACACAATTTGTAGAACATTGCTTGCTTGTAGCCAACAGACTGAATTACAACAGATCACCAACATTTGTATGGCGGCGTATGTGAATTAAGAGCTCGGGGAAGAAGAAATGGAACCTGAACTTCGACCTTACTTCGAGAGGAAGAAGAAAGAGCTCGTGGACGGTGGCGCTTCGGGCTCGGGGACCGTGACGGCAGCGCTGGGGCTTAGGGACTCGGCGCTCGGGCTCGAGGACGGCGGACGCTCGGGCTCGGTGAAGGGAACGGCGGCGCTCGGGCTCGGTGAAGGGGACGACAGCGCTCGGGCTCGGTGAAGGGGACGGCGTTGCTCGGGCGCTCGAGGACGGCGGCGCTCGGGCTCGGGGACGGGGACGGCGGCGCTCGAGCTCGGGGACTGGGACGGCGGCGCTCGGGCTCGTGCTCGGGGACGGGGACACGACGGCAGCCTGGCGGCACAACTGTGTTAGCTCGGGCGGGAAGAGTTAGGGTTCCTACCGACCAACGAGCCTTTTATATTGTAAAGAATCCCAGGCGGATATTTAGCAAAACCGCCTGTGATAGATAACATCACAGGCGGTTGTTTATTCCGACCGCCTGTGATAGATTAACTTCACAGGCGGTCGAAGTAAAAAACCGCCTGTGATGTTATCTATCACAAGCGGTTTTGCTAAATATCCGCCTGTGATGTGTGTACACTATAAAAGGACTAGCCCCCATGGGTTCTAGAACCCTAACTCCCAGAACCTTCACAGCACTGTAGCGGCGGCGGGTTTTATTTGAGATCTACAGGGAGAAGGTTTTGTTTTTGAGTTTATTGATTGATTTCAATAGTTTATGCATATATATGATCTCCATTTGTTTTCTTTCTCATTTTGATGCGTTTTTTTGCCTCAATTTTGTAATATAGACCGGATTTGAAGAAAAGCTTTGGAATTCAAGATTTGGACTTATAATAGTTGATCTAGTTTAAAGATTCTTTAAAAACACAGTTGTCTCACCTCAAGGTACCTATTGTTGCAATGTTTGTTTTATTTTCATGCACATCAATTCGTTTCATGTTTTATGGATGAATTCAATTAATTAATGATTTTATTGATGTTAATCAATATAGGGATAGGTAATGGACCGAGGTTGGATGTACAATGTGCCAAGACCACATCCGTCGTATATTCGAAATTTGAGAAGCTTTATTGAAGCGGCCAACAAGCACGCGAATTTGCGAAAGAGCAAGGAGATTTTATGTCCGTGCATCGATTGTGATAATAAGATAGCTTGGAGAGATACAGGAGTAATCCAATCACATCTGCTAAAAAGAGGGTTTAAAAACAATTACACGATATGGTCAGAACATGGTGAGTTGGATCCGTGTGAAGTGCCTGGTAATGACGAGAGAGTTGTCGGAATTTTAGATCTTAAAGTTGATGGTAAAGTGGATAATGTGGATGCTAATCAAGATTTTGAAGAATTTGATTGCGAAGAGATGTTGCGCCATATGGAACCAGAAATGTTGAGTTCTGTGGGATCGCAGAAAGGGCTATCTAAAATGGAGGGACTGGAAAGTGCCTCAAAAGAACCTTTATATGATGAATCAAAGGGTTGTGACAAAGAGTTTACTACACTGCGTACAGTTCTAGAACTTCTGAAGTTGAAGGCTAGCGCCGGATGGTCTGATACTAGCTTCACAGATCTTTTGAATTTTCTGTCCCAATTACTACCAAAACCTAACAAACTACCAACAAGCACTTATAAAGCGAAGAAGCTTATATCTCCCATAGCTCTGGGTGTGCAAAAAATTCATGCATGTTCGAACCATTGTATTCTGTATCGTGGCGATTTTGAGAACGCATCAAGATGCCCAGTTTGCAATGTCAGTCGATACAAGAAGAGCTACAATCAAGACTGTGTAAAAAATTCCCGAAGAAAAATAAAAACAAGAAATCCACTATTGGACCTGAAAGTGACGATGACACTTTTGATGACATGGATGGGAAAAAGAAGTCAAGGATCCCAGCTTTGGTGATGTGGTATCTTCCAGTAATTGATCGCTTAAATTGTTTGTTCTCAAATCCTAGGGAGGCTGAGCTTATGCGTTGGCATGCTGAAAATCGCAAGCAGAATAACAAACAGATTCGACACCCTGCTGATGCATCACAATGGAAAAATTTCAATCTTATGTATCCTGAGTTTGCCAAATAAACCAGAAATGTAAGATTTGCTTTGGGTACAGACGGAATGAATCCATTTGGTGAAAAAAGAAGTGTACATAGCACCTGGCCCGTGACTTTAACGATGTACAACCTTACATCATGGCTATGTCACAAAAGAAAGTACATTATGTTGACTATTCTTATTCAAGGCCCGAAATCAGCTGGTGTTGATATTGATGTGTTCCTAGAACCTCTTATGGAAGATATGACAAAGCTCTGGAATGAAGGAGTTAGAATATGGAATGAGTATTGCCATGAGTATTTCAACTTAAGAGCAATTATATTTGTTACCATCCATGATTCTCCCGGTGGCGCCACACTATCAGGGCAAAAGACTAAAGGAAAGAATGGTTGTGTAGTGTGCGTCGATGGAACTGCTTCCATGTACCTTAAATCATCCAAGAAGTTGGTGTTCATGGGACACAGACGGTTCTTGATGAAGCAGCATAAGTACCGAAAGATGAAAGAGGAATTTAACAATCAACTGGAAAGTGAAGGTGCACCAAAGCCTTATAGTGGGAAACTTGTTTTTGAAATTGTAAAGAACATTCATGTTGTATTCGGAAAGGGAAAAAACAAAGGAGAAAAGAGAAAGAGAACTGACCCTTCAACTTACACAACTTTCAAGAAGCAATCAATTTTTTTCAAGTACCTCCCATACTGGAAGGATATGGAAATTTGCCACAGCATTGATTTGATGCATGTAACAAAAAATGTTTTTGACAGCATCATTGGAACCTTGCTGGGCATGCCGAGTAAGACAAAAGACGGACTCAAATCACGCAATGATCTAGTAGATCTTCAAATCAGACCGGAACTTCATCCAGTGGATAGTGGCAAAGGGAAGCCTTACCTCCCCCCAGCTAGCTACAACTTGTCAGTTGAGGAGAGAACAAAGATTTGCAAATGTTTGCGTGGGGTCAAAGTGCCCACAGGTTTCTCATCCAATATCAGCAGACTAGTCAGGATGAAGGACTTGTCTCTATTTGGCTACAACTCTCATGACTGCCATGTGATGATGACGGTGTTCCTCCCAATTGCGGTAAGAGCCCTCGAAACAGAGCATGTCAAAGTTGTCATCACACGCTTGTGTTACTTTTTCAATGCGGTTTCACAAAAAGTAATAGCTTTAGAAGACTTGGACTATCTAAAGGCATACATCATCGAGACTATGTGCAAGCTTGAAATGTGTTTTCCTCCATCATTTTTTGATATGCAAGTACACCTAATCATACATCTCGTGGATCAGATAAAAATATTAGGGCCACTATATTTACATCATATGTTTCAGTTGGAGCGATACCTGGGAGTATTAAAAGGTTATGTGCGAAATCGCGCTCACCCAGAGGGTTCAATCATGGAGGGATACACTACAGAAGAAGTGATTGAGAGCTGTATAGATTACATCAGTGACGGAACAATGATAGGTGTGCCTGTACCTAAACATGAGGGTAAACTATGTGGGAGAGGGAGAATGGGCAAGAAAACTTTTCGCGTTGAGGATTACAAGCTAGTACATTGTGCTCATGGTAGTGTACTACAACATCTCACGATAGCCGAGCCTTACATAGAGGAACACCTGGATGAGCTTCGTAAAGAAAATCAGAACCGCACAGAGGACTGGATCATGAGGGAGCACAAACATCGTTTCAGCGAATGGTTAATGGACAAAAACATCCCATTCGGAGACTCTTTGGAAGAGAAAACAATGAAGAATTTGGCTTCTGGGCCATCGTGTTTTGTGACATCATGGCAAGCATATGACATCAATGGGTACACATTCTATACTAAATAAAAAGACATGAAAAGTGTTGCACAAAATAGCGGTGTTCGTATCGATGCTTTTGACCTACATGGACAGAAGACCACATATTTTGGATTCATAGAGGAAATATGGGAACTTGATTATGGCCCAAGCATGAAAATACCCTTATTTAAGTGCCAATGGGTACAACATCCCGTGGAGGTGATAGTGGATAACTACGGACTCACACTGGTAGACTTAAAGAAAGTAGGATATAAAGATGACCCGTGGGTTCTCGCCGAATGTGTTGCACAAGTGTTCTATGTACTCGATCCAGCAGATGAGAAGATGCATGTAGTTATTTCTGGAAAGCACAAAATTGTTGGAGTTGAGAATGTGGGAGACCAAGATGAGGAATACAATAAGTATGAAGAGATGTTCGTCTTTAACGGTCCAGAGAGAATCAAGCGTGTGGAAAAGAAAATTGATAAGAACTTAAAGCCATACATGAGGAAAAATGGTAGTTCATGAAAAATTGTATGAATCAAATTGTATTTGTTATCATGTATGATCGACTATGAATTGTGGTTGCCAATTAATTTAAAATCTCTCTAGTTATCTATGTGTGCTATTATAATTCATTTAAATTGTATTTGCATATTTTTGTTAAAAATTAAATATTAATTCATTTAAATTGTATTTGCATATTTCTGTTAAAAATTAAAATATTTTCATATTTAAATTGTAGTTTTCATATTTTCACAATCACAGGCGGTTTTTCCTTAGGGCCCGTTTGTGAAAAGGATAGAGCACCACAGGCGGTTCTAAACAAAAACCGCTTGTGATACTATTACATCACAGGCGTATCGAATCGCCTGGGACATCACAGGCGGATTTCTAACCGAACCGCCTATGATGTAAAAAGCCTACCGCTTGTATAGAGCCAAATTGTACTAGTGCGAGCTGCCCAACATCACCGACTCGGACGTCATCGGGGCATTCCTCGCTGGCACCACTTGCCGAGACCTGGTGAGCAAACTAGGACGCAAGACTCCCACCAAGGCAAGCGACTTGATGGACATCGCCACCAAGTTCGCCTCTGGTCAGGAGGCGGTCGAAGCCATCTTCCGGAAGGACAAGCAACCTCAGGGAGGGCAGAAGGAAGACGCCCCCGAGGCGTCCGTCCAGCGTGGCACAAAGAAGAAGGCCAAGAAGAAGGCACAGGCAAAGTGCAACGTCGTCGACGCGGATCTTGTCGCTGCTGCCGAGCGTAGGAACCCTCGGAAGCCTCCTAGAGGAGCCAACACGTTCGACAAGATGCTCAAGGAGTCGTGCCCCTATCACAGGGGTCCCGTCAAGCACACCCTTGAAGAGTGCGACTTGCTCCGGCGCTACTTCAACAAGGCTGGACCCTCGACAGAAGGTGGCAAAGACCAAGGCAACAATAAGAAGGGGGGCGACAAGGAAGAGGAGTTCCCGGAGGTCCACAACTGCTTCATGATCTATGACGGACAGGTGGCGAACGCCTCGACTCGGCACAGCAAGCAGGAGCGCCGGGAGGTCTGCTCGGTGAAGGTAGCGGTGCCGGTCTACCTAGACTGGTCTGACAAGTCCATCACCTTCGACCAAGGCGACCACCCCGACTACGTGCCGAGCCTAGGAAGGTACCCGCTCGTCGTTGACCCGATCATCGGCAACGTTAGGCTCTCCAAGGTCCTCATGGACGGAGGCAACAACCTCAACATCATCTACACCGAGACCCTGGAGCTCTTGGGGGTTGATCGGTTCGAGATCCGGGCTGGTGCAGCGCCCTTCCACGGGATCGCACCCGGAAAGCGTATCCTGCCCCTCGGACAGATTGACTTACCCGTCTTCTTCGGAACCCCCTCCAACTTCCGAAAGGAAACCCTCACCTTCGAGGTAGTTGGGTTCCGAGGAACCTATCACGTGGTGTTGGGAAGACCGTGCTACGCCAAGTTCATGGCCATCCCCAACTACACTTACCTCAAGCTCAAGATGCCTGGCCCCAAGGGAGTCATCACCGTCGGACCCACGTACCGCCATGCTTATGAGTGCGACGTGGAATGTGTGGAGTATGCCGAGGCCCTCGCCGAGTCCGAAGCCCTCATCACCGACCTGGATTGCCTCTCTAAAGAAGCACCCGACGCGAAGCAGCGCGCCGGCAACTTCGAACCGGCCGAGGCAGTTAAGTCTGTCCCTCTCGACCCTAGCAACGACGCCGGCAAGAAAGTCAGGATCGGCTCCGAGCTCGACCCCAAATAGGAAGCAGTGCTCGTCGACTTTCTCCGCGCAAACGTCGAAGTCTTTGCGTGGAGTCACTCGGACATGCCCGGCATACAGAGGGATGTCACCGAGCACTCACTGGACATTCGAGCCGGTGCCTGACCCGTGAAGCAGTCCCTACGCTGCTTTGATGAAGAAAAGCACAGGGCCATAGGCGAGGAGGTCCACAAGCTGATGGCTGCAGGGTTCATCAAAGAGGTATTCCATCCCGAATGGTTAGCTAACCCTGTGCTTGTAAAGAAAAAAGGTGGGAAATGGAGGATGTGCGTAGACTACACTAGTTTAAACAAAGCATGTCCAAAGGTTCCCTACCCTCTGCCTCGCATCGATCAAATTGTGGACTCCACTGCTGGGTGCGAAACCCTGTCTTTCCTCGACGCCTATTCGGGCTATCACCAAATCAAGATGAAAGAATCCGACTAGCTCGCGACTTCTTTCATCACACCCTTTGGCATGTATTGTTATACTACAATGCCATTTGGTTTGAGGAATGCAGGTGCCACCTACCAAAGGTGCATGAACCATGTGTTCAGAGAACACATCGGCAGAACGGTCGAGGCTTATGTCGATGACATCATTGTCAAGACAAGGAAAGCCTCTGACCTCCTCTCTGACCTCGAAGTAACTTTCGGGTGCCTGCGTGCAAAGGCGTAAAACTCAATCCCGAGAAGTGTGTCTTTGGAGTCCCCCAAGGCATGCTCCTAGGGTTCATCGTCTCCGAATGAGGCATCGAGGCCAACCCGGAGAAGATTGCGGCCATCACCAACATGGGGCCTATCAAAGACTTGAAAGGAGTACAAAGGGTCATGGGATGCCTTGCGGCTCTGAGCCGCTTCATCTCGCGCCTCGGCGAGAAAGGATTGCCCTTGTACCGCCTCTTAAGGAAGGCCGAGCGCTTCACTTGGACCCCCGAGGGCGAAGAAGCCCTCAAAAACTTAAAGGCACTCCTTACTAATACACCCATCTTGGTGCCCCCTGCTGCGGGAGAAGCCCTCTTGATTTACGTAGCCGCAACCACTCAGGTGGTCAGCGCCGTGATCGTAGTCGAGAGACGAGAAGAGGGGCATGCACTGCTCATCCAGAGGCCGGTCTACTTCATCAGCGAGGTGCTATCTGAGACCAAGATCCGCTACCCACAAATCCAAAAGCTACTGTACGCAGTAATACTGACACGGCGAAAGTTGCGACACTACTTCAAGTCTCATCCGGTGACTGTGGTGTCATCCTTCCCCCTGGGAGAGATCATCCAGTGCCGAGAGGCCTCAGGTAGGATAGCAAAATGGGCAGTGGAACTCATGGGCGAAACACTTTCATTCGCTCCTCGGAAGGCCATAAAATCTCAAGTCTTGGCAGACTTCCTGGCTGAATGGACTGACACCCAGTTGCCAACGGCCCCAATCCAGCCCAAACTTTGGACCATGTACTTCGATGGGTCGCTGATGAAAACAGGAGCAGGTGCTGGCTTGCTCTTCATCTCACCCCTCGAGAAACATGTGCGCTACGTGCTGCGCCTCCATTTTCCGGCGTCAAACAACGTGGCCGAGTATGATGCTTTGGTTAATGGGTTTGGCGCCTCGACGCTCGGGGCGACTCACAGCTTATCATTGACCAGGTCATGAAGAACTCCCACTGCCACGATCGAAAAATGGAGGCCTATTGCAACGAAGTTCGGCGCTTGGAAGATAAGTTCTATGGGCTGGAGCTCAACCATGTTGCTCGACGGTACAACGAGACCGCAGATGAGCTGGCGAAAATAGCCTCGGGGCGAACGATGGTTCCCCCGGATGTCTTCTCCATGGACATATATCAACCATCCGTCAAACTCTACGACGCGCCTGAACCTAAGGAGACCTCGGCCCAGCCCGAGGTACCCTCGGCCGTCGAGGGTGAGGCCCTGCGCGTTGAGGGAGAACAGAACGGGGTTGCGCCAAACCAAAACTGGCAGACCCCATACCTGGAATATCTCCTCTGAGGAGAGCTGCCCCTCGACAAGGCCGAAGCTTGGCGACTGGCTCGGCGCGCCAAGTCGTTCGTTTTACTAGGTGATGAAAAGGAGCTGTACCACCGCAGCCCCTTAGGCATTCTCCAACGATGCATATCCATTGCCCAAGGACAAGAGCTGTTACAAGAAATACACTCGGGGGCTTGTGGTAACCATGCAGCACCACGAGCCCTCGTGGGAAACACTTTCCGACAAGGGTTCTACTGGCCGACCGCGGTGGCCGACGCCACTAGGATTGTACGCTCCTGCCGAGGGTGCCAATTCTACGCGAGACAGACGCACCTGCCTGCTCAAGCCCTGCAGACGATACCTATCACTTGGCCATTTGCCGTGTGGGGTCTGGACCTCGTCAGTCCCTTGCAGAAGGCACCCGGGGGCTTCACGCATCTGCTGGTCGCCATCGACAAATTTTCCAAGTGGATCAAGGTCCGACCCTTAACCAGCATCGGGTTCGAGCAGGCGGTGGCGTTCTTCATAAATATCATCCATCGCTTTGGGGTACCAAACTCAATTATCACCGACAATGGCACACAGTTCACTGGGAAAAAGTTCCTGGACTTCTGTGAGGACCACCACATCCGTGTGGACTGGGCCGCCGTAGCTCATCCAATGATAAATGGGCCGGTGGAACGCGCCAACGGCATGATTTTGCAGGGACTAAAACCGAGGATCTACAACGACCTCAACAAGTTTGACAAGCGGTGGATAAAAGAACTACCCTCGGTGGTTTGGAGTCTGAGGACGACGCCGAGCCGGGCCACGGGTTTCTCGCCGTTTTTCCTAGTCTATGGGGCCGAGGCTATCTTACCCACGGACTTGGAATACGGTTCCCCGAGGACAAAGGCTTACGACGACCAAAGCAACCAGACCAGCCAAGAGGATTCATTGGACCAGCTGGAAGAGGCTCAGGACGTGGCCTTACTACACTCGGTGCGGTATCAGCAGTCCCTGCGACGCTACCACGCCCGAAGGGTTTGGCCTCGAGACTTCCAAGTGGGAGACTTGGTACTTCGGCTGCGACAAGACGCCCGAGGGCGCCACAAGCTAACTCCTCCCTGGGAAGGGCCGTTCATCATCGCCAAGATTTTGAAGCCCGAGACATACAAGCTGGCCAACGATCAAGGCAAGGTCTACAACAACGCTTGGAACATCGAAAAGCTACGTCGCTTTTACCCTTAAAATGTTTCAAGTCGTTCATGTATCTCGCTTTATTTACATGCATAAATAAAGTCTAACCATCAAGGAAGGATCAGCCTTGCCTCGGCAAAGCCCGACCCTCCCTCGGGGGCTAGAAGGGGGGAACCCCCTTTGTGTCAAAATTTTTCCTCGGAAAAGTCTTTTACCAGAACGATTTTCGTGCTTTTCGACTGCGCCAATAACAGAATCCTAAAAACGAGCGAGAGAGACCTTGAGCGGCAAGGCCGACCGAGCCGAGGGACTCCTATGCCTCTGGGATACGGATACCTCACTCGTCACCTTCCGCGAAAAGTAACTCACGCTCGGATAAGCGATTCTGCTACCGAACAAGTCCTAGCGCTCGAAAACTTTTCTACCGAAATGACTTTTCGTGCTTTTCGACTATATCAATAACGGAATCCTAAAAACGACGAGAGAACACGTAAGCGGCAAGGCCGACCGAGCCGAGGGACTCCTACGCCTCCAGGATACGGATACCTCACTCATCACCTTCCGCGAAAAGTGACTCACGCTCGAATAAGTGATTCTGCTACCAAACAAGTCCTAACGCACGAAACAAGAGGAAAGAAAACGCAGCTTTATAATCCGACAATAAAAATGTTTAGGCCTCAGCGGCCGCAAAAAAACATACGCATACTTAGAACAAACTGTTCCTGCAGGCTCAGACATCGGCAGGGGGAGGAACAACACCCTCGGCGTCGTTTCCACCCTCGGCAGGATCTGGCCCGGCCTCGGACGGCGACACGGGCGGAAGGACCTCCACCTCGAAGGAGGAAGCCAGCACCGCGCTTGGGCCCTCGACAACCGTGTCAAGCCTCTGGACCTTGGCTAAGGTAGCCTCCTCTTCGTCAGGTAAGCAGTACTGTAACACCCGGTTTTAAAGAAACAAAGCCGGGTGCATCTCATACATGCGCCAAGAAGACAACATATATAATAACAGAGTGTATAGAGATAAATGTCATAAAACATCAGAGTATTTATTACATAGCGGAAGACTTATTACAAAATAAAGTAATAAAGATAAAACGAACTAAGGATCGTCGGCGCCAATGTCGACTGAGAAACGCCACCTAGATCAGATCGAACTCCTCAGTGTTAGGCGGCTCCTCCTGAACCACCTGATCATCTCCTGTGGGGGGGGGGGGGTGTGAGACAGCAAGAGTGAGCTCACATACGTTCATAGCTCAACAAGTCGTGGGGAATAATGTGGCATGAACTCACCAAAGGTGGGAGTTCATGAAGTGTAAGGCTGATCAATGAAATAGAGGCTGAAGCTGAGCATTGCTTTTATAAGTTGGTCAAAATTTTATTAGCAATTACTAAGTGTAAGTAAATACCAAACCTTAATAATAATAAAGAACAGTGATAGTAAAATAATCCCAAATGCGATGCAAATGTCAAATTAAATTTAAGTTCCATAGTTAATCATGTGAGGGTCCGAGCCGCTCATGACCGTGAGCACGGCTAGTATACTAGTTTTACACTCTGCAGAGGTTGCGCATCTTTACCCACAAGTCGTGTATCCCATGTCGCCTGGGTTTGCAAGGCCCTTAGACACTACCGAGGTGAATGGCTAGGGATCCACTACGAGGCCTTTACAAAGTTCCACTAGCTTCCGAAAACCCGCTACAGTTTATAGGAAGTTCCAATGCAGGGTTCCTGGCTGACCGCCATCGCAGCAAAATCAACCAGGGACCTCCCTACACTGACCACTCCCCTACTGCCCTTGCCCCTTTCGGGTAAGGTAGTCTTCCACTAGCTTTCCTAATTAGTCAGCCAAGGGCGTCCCATTAAACCCTTGTGGTAGCACTGTTTTCCCGGGTGGTCGCTCCATGTTCCCATTAATTTAATGATCTTAACATGAACAATAATAATAACAAGATAATAACAGAATAATCATGAATAATGAATCTCCATACCCAATCCACATAAAGCAATAGCAAGTACTACCCAAAAATATTCCAGGGGTGAACAAGGTATAGAGGTAATCGAAACTGGGGTACATAAAGGATCCCATCAAAATTAACCTATGCAGATCATTAAAATTAATAAGAACATGGCTGGGAAAAGTAAGTGATCAAGGGCACAACTTGCGTGTAATGAGCTCCTGCTCAGCTACTTCTACTTGTTGAACCTCAGTTTCCACAGTGGCTTGCTCGTCTACTCGCATCAACACAATACATACATAGTATAGCCAAAATCAACATCACACCAAACAGATGAATGAAACATACAGTAGAAATCTACACATTAAAATGAAACCATAGGAACTGGAATTACTAAATTTGGAGTTATATATTTCAAGTTATGAATTTCTGTAGCTTTTATGTATTTAATACAAGATTAAGTATTAGATAAATTTAAATGAGCCTTTCATGCCAAAACAGAGGCACTAATGCGTAGACAATATTATTACAAAAATTTAGGAACTGGAATGGACCAATTTGGAGCTCATATGAATTTTCTATGAATTATCAAAGTTCTAGCAATTATTTTCATATTAAAAATCTATTTTCTATTTTATTTATTCAATTTAAACGATCACTGGACTGGGCCTCGAATTCTAGAAAGCGCAGGGGTTCTGGCGCAAGTTTACCGAGACACAATGAATAGTACTCTGAGGACTGCGGGTTGATTCTATAATATTCCAGGGGCTCTTACGCAAGACTAACAGCCGAAAGGGTATCGGCTAATATCGGCCGTCCGATTAGAAATCACGCGTCCAGATTAAATCAGCAGACGCGCGAACCGGTACGCCAAGGGATCCGCACGATTCAAGATCAACGGCCAAGGTTTAATGAAATGAGATTGAACCAGGGTCACGGGATCCAGATCGGACGGCCCGCGCTAACCTAACCCAACCGGTACGCTATTGTCTAATCTGGGCCGCATATTAGAGATCCAACGGCCACAAGCGATCTTCTACCTTTCGATCCTCTCCGACGGCACACCGCGCCACGCCGCGGCAAAGCCATCGCCGGAGCGACCCAAATTCGCCCACCCGTGAGTTGATTCGCCAAATCAGTTGGTGCAAAATGAAATTAGGAAGATGGCGAACACAGAGGTGGGATTTTTACCGAGGATTAGGTCACCGGGAGGCCTGCCCACGGCGCACGGCGGAGGTCTTCACTACGGCGACGAATTCACGATTAGCCGAGGCCTTGCTCACCCCGATTGTCCCCCGAGCGCAATCCGCGTGCTCCTGCGAACGACCGAGCCCCGGTTATGGGCACCGAACGGCGGGGACGGTGGAACCAGGCGACGGCGGTCGTGTGCTACGGCCGCGGAGGTGTTAGCGGTGGAGTCGGCGATCTTCGGGTGAGATGAGGATTAGGCACTCATCATATGGCCTTAAATCCCCAGAAGGTCGGCCCGAGCGCCCGCAACAACCTCCCCGTACCCCGGATTCTGCGCGCGGTTCGTTGGAGCTCCGCAGAGCCCGCGCTCGTGGGGAGGGAGATGAATGCGCTGACAGAGGGGGCCCACAATCAGCCACTGCGGCGAGCTCGGACGCGATCGCGGACGCGGACACGCGGGTGGGACCACCGAGTCAGCGACTGTGCGCCAGCGCGCGGAAGTGAGAACCAGGGCCGCGCGGGGTAATTCCTGGTGTGGGCCGAATTCCAGGTTGGCGGCCCATCAGGTATAGTATTCCTTTTCCTTTTTCTTTTATATTTTCTTCTTTCTCCCTTCTTTCACAAATTCAAATTTTAATACTAATTTGAATTCAAACTTGTTTGTGAGCTTCTTAACTGAGTTAAGTTCTTAAATTAAAATATTAGTGGGGACAAAATATATTCTTTCATACATTTATTTTCCTCTATTTTGTATAATCCTCCTCCTTCTCTCTTTTCTTAATTCTAGGATTATTTAGGATTTAAATCCCCATTTGGAGATTCACCTATTTCTTTTTGCATTATTATGATATTGTCACAAGAATGCACACACAAATAAAATATTCAGCATGATGCAATGATTTAGTAGCATCTCTCTTTATTAATTGTTTTTGGACATGGTGTTCACATATGATGATGCATAAAGATCAAACTCACATAAAGAGAAGTTGTTCCTCTACTGGTAATATTCCTAGCAATTACAAAGTGGGTGCTACAAATCCTACCCCCCTTAAAAATAATCTCGTCCTCGAGATTTAAGAAGAACTAGAGAAAAGGTGGGGAAAATCTATACGAAGCTCTTCTTCTCTTTTCCAAGTTGCTTCATCTTCACCGTGGTGGCTCCATTGAACTTTGCACATCTTTATAACCTTATTCCTCGTAACTCGAGTCAGAGTATCCAAAATCTTGATGGGGTACTCAGCATAAGTCAAATCCTCTTGAACACTAAGGTCCTCCATTGGTAGCTGTTCCTCAGGCACCCTGAGACATTTCTTCAGCTGTGATACATGAAAGACATCATGAACATCCGCAAGATGATCCGGTAACTCCAATTGGTATGCAACTTCTCCCACTCGCTTTAAGATTAAGAAGGGTCCAATAAAGCGAGGGGACAATTTTCCTTTGACCTTGAATCTCCTCATACCCCGGAGTGGTGACACCTTCAAATAGACATGATCACCCTCCTTAAACTCAAGTAGTCTTCTCCGGGTGTCAGCATAGCTTTTCTGCCTGGATTGTGCAGTTCTCAAATTCTCCCTTATTTGCTGAACTTGTTCCTCTGCTTCTTGTATAATCTCAGGTCCAAACAACTGTCTTTCACCAGTTTGATTCCAATACAAGGGAGTCCTGCACTTTCTGCCATACAAAGCCTCAAACGGTGACATCTTCAAACTGGCCTGATAGCTATTATTATATGAGAACTCCGCATACGGTAGACTCTTATCCCAACTTCCACCATGCTTAAGAGCACAAGCTCTTAACATATCTTCCAGTACTTGGTTAGTCCTCTCAGTCTGCCCATCAGTCTGGGGATGGTAAGCCGAACTAAAATTCAATCTTGTATCCAATGACTCGTGCAACTTCTTCCAATATCGAGAGGTAAACTGTGATCCTCGATCTGACACAATCTTCTTTGGCACACCATGCAGGCATACAATCCGTGCCATGTACAACTCTGCCAACTTAGCTCCTGAATAAGTGGTCTTCACTGGAATAAAGTGGGCTACTTTAGTTAGCCTGTCCACAATCACCCATATAGAATCATATCCAGCAGACGTGCGGGGTAATCCAACAATGAAGTCCATGCCAATCTCTTCCCATTTCCACTCAGGTATCTTCAGTGGGTGCAATAGTCCGGCTGGCCTCTGGTGTTCAGCCTTAACTCTTTGACACACATCGCACATGGCCACATGTGCAGCCACATCTCTCTTTAGTCCATACCACCAATATTTTTGCTTTAAATCCTGATACATCTTAGTGCTCCCAGGATGAATAGAATAAATTGAGTCATGTGCTTCCTTCAATATGGTTTCCCGAAGACTATCAATATCGGGAACACAGATCCGATTCTTGAACCATATCGTGCCTTGTTCATCCTCCGTGAATTCCGGGCCTCTACCCTCTGTTATCAGATCCTTGATCTCCTGGATTTTGGCATCACCAACCTGACCTTTACGAATTTCTTGCTCCAAGGTAGGTTCCAATTCAATAGTCACTCCTTCCGTATGTGTAACAATTCCCAGGTTGAGCCTCTCAAAATCTTTTGCTAATTCATCAGGTAGCTGGACAACGAAAGCGGAGTGAACATGCTCCTTCCGACTCAAGGCATCTGCAACCAAATTCGCCTTGCCTGGGTGATAGTGAATCTCTAAGTCATAATCCTTAATGAGCTCCAACCAACGGCGTTGCCTAAGGTTGAGATCCTTCTGAGTGAATATATACTTCAAACTCTTATGATCCGTGTATACTTGGCACTTAGTTCCCATAATATAGTGTCTCCAAATCTTAAGTGCATGCACAACCGCTGCTAATTCCAAGTCATGAGTGGGGTAGTTCAGTTCATGCTTCCGCAACTGACGAGATGCATAGGCAATCACATGTCCTTCTTGCATGAGCACACATCCAAGTCCTTGGCCACATGCATCACAATAAATGTCAAATCCCTTCTGCAGATCTGGCATAATCAATACTGGAGGTGACATCAATCTCTCCTTCAACTGATCAAAGCTTTCTTGGCACCTCTCATCCCACTTAAACTCTCTTCCTTTTTCCAAAAGCGATGTCATGGGCTTAGCAATCTTAGAAAATCCTTCAATAAATCTCCGATAATATCCTACGAGTCCCAAGAAACTCCGAATCTCAGTAACTGTAGTGGGCACTCTCCACTCCATTATCTCCTTGACCTTAGCAGGATCCACTGCTATTCCTCCATTAGAAATAATATGACCAAGGAATGGTACCTTGTCAATCCAAAACTCGCACTTGCTGAACTTAGCGTAGAGTTGATTATCTCGTAACTTCTGTAGCACCAACCTTAGATGTTGTTCATGATCACTTTCATTCTTAGAATAGATAAGAATATCGTCGATGAACACCACGACGAATCTGTCCAAATAATCCATAAACACTTTGTTCATCAAATTCATGAAATAAGCCGGTGCATTGGTTAATCCAAATGACATAACAGTAAACTCATATAATCCATATCGAGTCGAGAAAGCCGTCTTGGGAATATCCGATGGTCTAATCCTCATCTGATGGTAGCCGGATCGGAGATCAATCTTCGAGAATACTCTAGCTCCTCTCATCTGGTCAAACAAATCCTCAATACGGGGTAATGGATACTTGTTCTTCACCGTGACATCATTAAGTGATCTATAGTCCACACACATCCGTTGCGATCCATCCTTCTTCTGCACAAATAACACCGGTGCTCCCCAAGGTGAGGAACTTGGACGAATGTACCCCGCCTCTTGTAACTCCGTCAACTGCTTCTTCAGTTCCTTCAACTCCTCTACGGACATTCTATATGGCCGTTTAGAAATAAGGGCGGTTCTAGGTAAGAGATCAATAACAAACTCAACTTCTCTATCAGGTGGCATTCCTGGCAACTCCTCTGGAAAGACATCCGGAAAATCTCTAACCACCCGGATGTTGTCACCAACAAACTCCTCAGGCATAAAGAACATTGCACGCATGGATGAGGAGGTTACTGCAATATTAACTTGAAATCTTTCTCCTCTAGTGGTAGTGAGTTCTATGGTACCTCTACCACATGCTATAACGGCATTTGCCTTTCTTAGCCATGACATACCAAGGATCAGATCTATACTGCTTGACTCTAATATTATAGCAGTAGCTCCAAATTCTCTACCCATAATGGTTAATGTCAATCTACGTGTCATTTGATTCGCCTCAACAGGCCCTTTAGGTGTAATTACTATCAGTGGTTTTCTCATATTTAGCAGTGGTATTTCATTTGTGTTGGCATATCTAGCAGACATGAATGAATGTGTAGCACCAGAATCAAATAATAATGTTGCAGGAATTGTATTAACATAAAACATACCAATTACGAGGTCCCCACCATCAGGAGTATCATCAACGCTGACTTGATTCACCCTGGCTATAGAATATCCCTTGCCAGGGGTCTGTTGCTTGTTCTGAGCTGGAGTAGTAGCAATCCTCTGTGGGCAGACATTTGCATAATGACCAATCTTCCCACACTTGAAACATTGAGTGCCCGGACTCTGTCCTGCAAACTTCGTCGGGGTGCCCGTGGGAGTAGCCTGTCGAGGAGGTGGAGTCCTCAGTGGTGATTGCTGAACTGGGCGTGGTCCTCCTGGTCGAGTCGGTGTACCCTGTGGTGAACTGTAACGAGGACGAACGCTGCTGCTACCCTGTCCTTGTGAGATAGCCTTCCTCTTCAAATCACCCAGTTGAACACGCTTGTGTTCAATAGCAAGAGCCTTATCCAACAGTCTCTGAAATGATGGAAATGTGTGTGCCACTAGAGCATACTGCAGTGGTCCATTAAGTCCTTCAATGAAATGCTCCTGCTTCCTCTCGTCTTCAGCAACTTCTTCAGGGGCATATCTGGATAGCTGAATAAACTTGTCGCGGTACTCGCTGACCGACATGTTGCCTTGCTTCAATGCCAGGAACTCCTTCTTCTTGATCTTTATCATCCCAGCTGGAATATGGTAGTTCCTGAACTGCGTACTGAACTCTGCCCAAGTAATAGTATCCGCAGCATCATGGGCAGCAGTATAAGAATCCCACCAGTCAGCAGCAGGACCAGTCAGACGTCCGGAAGCATATAAAACCTTCTCCCGGTCAGTGCATTGTGCAATATTCAGCATCTTCTCAATTGCTTTCAGCCAATCATCTGCATCAAGTGGATCTGGCGAACTGGCGAAGGTTGGTGGCTTATGACTCATAAACTCCCGGTGCTTATCACGAAGTGGAACTGGTGGTGGTGGTGGAGGCAGTGGCACTTGTTGCTGTTGTTGCTGTTGTTGAAGTTGTTGTTGCAGCTGCTGTTGTTGCGCCCTCCTTTCTTGGCGTATCTCATCTCGCTCCTGGCGCAACTCCTGGCGTATGTCTTCTCTTTCCTGACGCATCTCTTGGCGTTCTTGCTGCATCTGAGCACGCATGTCAGCCATAGTGTCCGCCATTTGCTGCATCACCGCCATCTGAGCAGCAACCAGTGGGTCAACTCCGCCTGGTGGAGGATTAGGAGGATTCATCTCTGCAGGCTGTGGCTGAGGTTGTCTATAAATTCTTCGAGTGTGTCGGTTAGGAGGCAAATCAATTCCACCACCCCTCCTGGTATTGACCATCTGAGTTAGATACATATGGTAAGAAAGAGCAGTAGACAAGGCAGTAATTACAATCATGTTACTTTGGGGGATTTATTAGCTAAGCAGATTAATATTTCACCTACTATAGCTAATTCAATACCTTATGTTGGTACATGCTAAGATGTCCATCTATAATAATTCAATCAATCAAAGAAGCAAATCAGACATTTAGCATCAGCACAATCAACCAACATTTTTTTTAAGAAAATAGTTTTAACTTTTGTTTTGGGTTCCCTAACTCTTAAGAATGTCATAGGGGTAGGGATTCCAAGGTTTGAAATCCATCTTGTCTCATAGTAGAAAAGGTAAGAATGATCAGAGTAGAACAGTAGAAGGTGAGACAGGATCAAGATAAGGTAAGTATGGAATGAATCAGAGTAAGATAAGTAGATAAGGGTTGTCCATTTCTATCTAGGTTTCGTCCTACAGTCAACATTTCCTCTGATACCACTCCTGTAACACCCGGTTTTAAAGAAACAAAGCCGGGTGCATCTCATACATGCGCCAAGAAGACAACATATATAATAACAGAGTGTATAGAGATAAATGTCATAAAACATCAGAGTATTTATTACATAGCGGAAGACTTATTACAAAATAAAGTAATAAAGATAAAACGAACTAAGGATCGTCGGCACCAATGTCGACTGAGAAACGCCACCTAGATCAGATCGAACTCCTCAGTGTTAGGCGGCTCCTCCTGAACCACCTGATCATCTCCTGTGGGGGGGTGTGAGACAGCAAGAGTGAGCTCACATACGTTCATAGCTCAACAAGTCGTGGGGAATAATGTGGCATGAACTCACCAAAGGTGGGAGTTCATGAAGTGTAAGGCTGATCAATGAAATAGAGGCTGAAGCTGAGCATTGCTTTTATAAGTTGGTCAAAATTTTATTAGCAATTACTAAGTGTAAGTAAATACCAAACCTTAATAATAATAAAGAACAGTGATAGTAAAATAATCCCAAATGCGATGCAAATGTCAAATTAAATTTAAGTTCCATAGTTAATCATGTGAGGGTCCGAGCCGCTCATGACCGTGAGCACGGCTAGTATACTAGTTTTACACTCTGCAGAGGTTGCGCATCTTTACCCACAAGTCGTGTATCCCATGTCGCCTGGGTTTGCAAGGCCCTTAGACACTACCGAGGTGAATGGCTAGGGATCCACTACGAGGCCTTTACAAAGTTCCACTAGCTTCCGAAAACCCGCTACAGTTTATAGGAAGTTCTAATGCAGGGTTCCTGGCTGACCGCCATCGCAGCAAAATCAACCAGGGACCTCCCTACACTGACCACTCCCCTACTGCCCTTGCCCCTTTCGGGTAAGGTAGTCTTCCACTAGCTTTCCTAATTAGTCAGCCAAGGGCGTCCCATTAAACCCTTGTGGATGTATCATTAGAAATTTTGTTAGTTCTATGTAGAATTTCGTGTGGTAGCTAGAATTTCGTCTAGGCAAACATGAATTTCGTCTTGGTACACGAAATTTCGTTAGTTCCATGGAGAATTTCGCGTGGTAGCTGAAATTTCCTTTAGGCAAACATGAATTTCGTCTTGGTACACTCCCCGTCATTCTGGATGTATCATTAGAGACTTCTTGCTTCTCAAATCTTTTCCATTGTTTATGAATATTGTCCTCCCCATCATTCTCCCCTCCTGCACCATCGAGCAGAACCGAGACGAGCTCCAGCCTTACCCACCAGCGTCCATCGCAGGTATGCTCATCCCCTTCCCGCATCTCTGTCTGTCGGCGTCCGCCCTCCCTCTCCCTGTTCCCCATATTTGATTGCTTTCTTTTGCATTATTAATCTCTATGCTGCATGATCATTAGGAGAAATACACTCCCCTCCTGCACCATCAAGCAGAACCGGGACGAGCTCCAGCCTTACCCACTGGCGTCTACTGCAGGTATACTCATCCCCTTTCCGCACCTCCGTCTGCCATCCCTCTCTCTGTTCACCATATTTGATTGTTTTCTTTTCCATTATCAATCTCTATGCTACATGATCATCAGGAGAAATACATGAAAAGGATGTCTGATGCACCTAAAACCACTGCTAAAAAACAAAGGTTCATGGAGGTTCATCTTCTGCAAATAAGGTAAATTTTATATGTGCACTACGTAAATTGTACCATTCTATTTTGATTGCGTCTACACTTTCAGGTGGGATCCCAATGCCATCCTGAAATAGCAGCAAAAGTGCTCGCTTATGTTAAGCAAAACAAAAGGGCACTTCTCAAAGAAATGGAATGAGAGAGCATTACTCAAATGCAACCCCGTAAACTTATGAAAGGTTTGAATTATGAGTTAATTCATCTTGTCGATCACAGCAAGGGAAGCATCAATTTTGGTAAAGGTCCCATATTCCTAAGTGATCATGTTCATGCAATCACTAACCTACCGAAGGGTGGCATTAGTCATAGAAACAAATGACCTTCAATATGATCCTGCTGATGAGGATATGAAGCAACTTTATGAAGACCTTCCTGATACACTTTTGATTTTGGAGGATCAGGTCTACACGGAACAAAATTCTCGCCATTTTCGGATCAAGTTTTTGCTTCTCTTCATTGGCTTATATGTCGCTCCATTGTGTGCTCCCTATGTCAATAAAAAGCTGTTTCGATGTCTCAGTAAATGTGAGGATATAACTTCACTGAATTTATGTGACCTATTAGTTCGTAACCTCTTAGAGTGGATTCATGATTACAAAAAGAATAAGTCTAAATCATGTCGGGAATGTATGGACCTACTCTACGTAAGTATAATAGAATATAGCATTTTTGGCTGTTGTGTTCAAATACTGAATGAAGTAAGTGATGTTTTCTATATTTTTTGTCCAGATTCTGGCTGTTGATCATGCGTCGGCTGAGGGCGCGATTGTACCAACTGGTTCGCCCCGCACCAAGGTTGTTGCCATGTGTCATTTGAAACACTTGAGTCCTACGGTCTTTCCGAAAGTGGACCTGGTAATGTTTCCTACATTGTCTCACTCCATTTCACGACATGCTGCTACATATTGATTATTTTTGGATTGCAGGTAACATTTTATTGTGATGAGACTGATGCTTCATCCTCATCAAACAGTGCTTTATCATCATTAAGCAGTCATTTTGGAGTTGGCCATGACAATTTGTGTGGTCCTTCTTCATCATCAAACACTTGTAATTCTATTGTCTTTGAAAGGTTAGCACATTGGGCAAACATGTTTTATTCAAATGCGCACGACTGTATGATAGACAGTCTGGACGTCCAGATTGGATAATAGGAAGGGGATTCCTCCCTCATGGATCACCTCGTGATCCCTATCCACCAAATCAGTCCTAAGAGAGAGTGCAGCGCCGTCTTCCTAAACCCCAGGTTTCTGCGCTTGCAAAAACGCTGGTAATGGTGATCAGTAAACTAACGGCTTGTTTAAATGATCCATATTTTGCCAATATTGTGAGGATTACGTTTCTTTTACTACATGAGATTAGTATCATTTTTTGTACCCTGTTAATTTATCTGTCTTCTTGTAGGCTGGTGCTTCATTGGAATCATTGGTTAAAGGAGCTGTATGCTTCTCCCATAAATTCACCCTTTTAGAATTGCAGGATCGCTGGTTTTCATTGCTCTATGACTCAGAGACATCAACTCAAGCATCCGCTCGCATGGCCAAGTTTAAGATGGAGCTTTTAACCTCAAATCTTGCTAAAGCATGTACGCTTTTCAACCCAAAAGCAAAATGCTTTTCCCTGTACAAGCAGAAGATAAATAGGGTAAAGAATCACTATTATGCAATGAGAAAGAGAATTCGCCATGAATCATGTTTATCTGCTGATTTTTGTTGTAGTATTGCACCCTGCTCATGTAATCCTATTGATGTTGGTGGTTGTGCATGTGGAGGCCCTCATTTGTTGCACAAAGTTGATCCATCAGGAGCTGTTGTAAGTGGCTATTGTGGATGCGGCACTAAGAGAAAACATGTACATTCCAATGGTAGTGGACAATACTCGTTACATGCAGAGCATTCTAACTCTGATAGCAGCATGGTAATAGATGAAAATACCAACCATGAAAGCCCACATTGCCGCTCAGATGTAGACAAATTATATGGCTGTGATGACATGCAGAAGAATTCTCAGATCAGTGGAACTAATGTATTCTCTACAAATAATTTGTCAGATGTTACTGATCAGTTTGACCATGGAGCTAAAGGATCCAAGGCTCTGCCAGACATTCGTCAAGATGGTCTAAATCTTGACCGATATTCTGGGAATACCAAAGGAAGGTGTCTTGATCCAGGCGCATTCAAAGCAATTAGTCAAAAATGGTGTCATCGGGAACCTAGCGTTTCTACTTGGAGTAAGGTCCAGGGTGTTAATTCGTCTAGTATGCTGACAGATATGCATAAAATTGAAGGAGAATTTTTTACGCTTGCTGATGACAAGAAAATGGAAACAAATAGCATTGATGCACTTGCATTTCAGATAAATTTGGATAGTGTAGTATGTGATTCTGGTTTAGGCAGTGCAATGGCGCCAGAAGGTGGTGGATTCATGCATTCCCACTTAAAGGGTTTCAGTCAGAAAGAAGACCTTGATTTTCTCAGCAGTGATATTTTCCCAGATTGCGGACTGGAGACAAATAAGGAAGATTTAGGGCCTCACCCCCTTGACGCAACAAACTGCGATAACCATATAGATCTTATCCAAAAGGAACCAAATGTAGCAGATGTTTCTGGAGTAGACAGTATACCTGCTTCATCAGAAGTGCTTTATCCTCAACATAATGTCAAGTGCATGTTGAACAAAGAAAATTCTGAAATCCCTATCAATGACTGTATACCTGGTCAGACCTCTTTAGAACCTACTTCTACCTTCGACCAGGATTCTCAGCATGATGCACATTTGACCAAACTGATGAATATGGAAAATGACCAACCTTTGTTGCTGGCACCACCAGTTAATCTGGAATCAGCCATCCTTGAGCAAAATGCAAATATGGTGGCTCTCAAGGAAGGCTGTACTGTGGGAAGTGAGCTGCCACCTGGTCTGCAGGGTAATTTTGGTGGTAACAAAGCAAACACGTGTACTTCAGCACTGCATTCTATTGATGAAGGTGAAGAAATAACTTGTGGTTTCATTAAACATGAGAGTTGTTATGATTTACAGAATTTGACTATGGATAAGTCAATTCAAGTGTCTAATGAAACAAAGTACAAGTTTCTTGCTCATAAGCCCAGAGTAGGCTGTGAAACTGCTATTCAAAACTGTGAGTTGGCTTCTGCATTGCCAGATACAGAATTTCATGGCCCTGTTGCTACCATTTCAACTACGGGCCAATCAGAAGGATCTGACACTGAGATTAATGTTCCAAACTATTCTGACCTAGAAGCACTGGTACATATAGTTATTTTCTTCATTGAGTTTACATAGCTTTACATTCCTTGGTGATTCTGACTTTCTCAAAAAAAAAATCCAGATACTTGATCTGGACCTGATTCCATGGGATCAAGAATCTGACTTCATCCAACCAGAAGGTAAATACATATGAACACCTGATATTCCAATGTTCATGTTTGTTAAATATTTTTTAATTGTCCTGATGTTATCTTTTATGCTCTTAGTGAACCCTAATACTACGTTTTTCTGTTTGTGCTATTGTATGATCAGTTTCAAGGTTTCAGTATCCTGAAAGCAGGAAGGATTTGATAAGATTAGAGAAAGGTGCCTGCTCTTAAATGAACCGATCTATCATGTCTAAGGGTGCTTTCGCAATTCTTTATGGCCAACGCACGAAATACTACATAAGAGAGCCCGAGGTAATATTAAGCAATGATATCGTGAATGTTCATTGCATTATACTCCCTAATTTTTTTCAAACACACGTTATTTTAGATTGGCCACATGATAATAGTATGGTTAAAAACTCGACCTGTGTGTGTGTGTGTGTGTGGGGGGGGGGGGGGGGGGTTAGGCAGCCTTTGGTATTGCTTTGAACCCGTGTCCCACCCATTAACCATAGATTGAAATTTGCTCACACAGACTGCTATGTAGACTATCTAACCAACTTAGCTAGAGATCACATTTTTTATAATAATATCATTACTTTATACTTGTAAGTTGTAACCATACTTGACTATCTAATGCAGGTAAGTCTTGGGAGAGAAACAGAAGAAGTACATGTTGATATCTGTTAGACTACCCGTCTAGGGTTTGTGTTATTCCCCGTGTAATGACCGTTATACCCCTGTGTAATGGGCCTTGGCCCAGTTACTCTCTCTATTTAATATCACTCCCAACCCCTGATTAGGGTATGGGTTCCTATTCTAACATGGTATCTTCAGTCTAGGTTAGCTCTCTGTTTCCTGCCAGCCGCCAGGGGCCTCCTCTCCCCTGCGCAGCCGCCAGGGGGCCTCTCCCCCCTGCGAACGCCGCCGGTCTCCCAGGCGCTGGGCCTTCCCCCAGCCGCCGGCCTCCCCTCTCCCACTCCTCTCTCTCCCAGGCGCCGGCCTCCCACCGCGCCACCCGTCCCCACGCTCGCCGTTCGTCGCGCCGCCAGGGGCTGCTGCCGAGCCGGCGCCGTTCTCTGCCCCTCGACCAGGCGCGCCTTGGACGGCCGCCGCTGGTCGCGACCCCGGCCACACACTCGCGCCAGGGAGCCGCGCCGCCCAGGCGCCGTCCCCGCCGCCCCTCTGCGCCAGGCCGCCTCGCGCCCTGGTCCGCACCGCGCCCGGACGCCGGCCCACCGACCGTGCGCACTGCACTGCGCCGCCGACCTCGCCAGGTGCCGCGACACCCGCGCCCGACGCCCGTTCCCCTGCTGCGTACACGCCCGATGGACGCACCTACTGCCCCCTCGGCCGGATTCCACGTCGGGGACATCACCATCTCTAGCACCCACCCCCCCATCGCCCCTGCTGCACCCAGCAGCGAGCTCACCCACGGGGGCCCCCCCTACATCGCCGGCCTTGGGCCGATCCCCGCCGCCTCCCCGCTGCCCCTGCGTCGCAGCTCCCCACCGGGTTTTCCCGCCTTCGCTCCACCAACCTGGAGTCACCGAGTCGCGCCCTCCACCGACTCCCCGCTCGTCGGCACCCTCGCCACGATCCAGGCCGCTGTGACGGCCTCGCGGGAGCGCGCGCACGCTGCCTCCCTCGCCCTGGAGCGTGAGCGTGCCCTGGACGCCGCTCTGACCACCCAGATGGCCACCACGCAGCGCCTCCTCGGCCGTCCGACTCTCGCCGATGCGGAGCCCCCAGCGGACCCCCCCGCCTCCGACCTCGACGCCGACCTCATCGCTGCTCTCCACGCTCAAGCCGCTGGTCTTCACAACATCCGGGCCCTCGTGTCCGTGGTGTTGGATCCGGCGTCTTCCCACTACCCCCGTTGGCGAGGCCAGGTCCTCCTCACGCTGCGGCGGTTCGTCCTCGACGATCACGTCCTCGTCGACCACGACGCTCCACCGCCTCGCTTCTGGTGCCTCATGGACAGCGTTGTCCTCTCGTGGCTCCACGGCACCATCACCGTTGAGCTGCAGGACATCATCCGCGATCAGGCGGACACTGCTCGCCAGGCGTGGCTCGCTCTCGAGGACCAGTTCCTCGGGAATCGGGATGCGCGGGCGCTCCACCTCGACGCCCAGTTCCACCTGTTCTCTCAGGGGGACCTCTCCGTGGGAGAATACTGCCGCCAGATGAAGGGCCTGGCTGACTCTCTCCGCGATCTCGGCGAGCCAGTTGCCGATCGTACCCTGGTGCTGAACCTCCTGCGTGGCCTCAGCCCCCGCTACGGCCACCTGAAGGCTCTCATCAAGAGGAGCGTGCCCTTCCCCACCTTCCACGCCGTGCGGAACGAGCTTCTCCTCGAGGAGCTCACCATGGCGAACGAGGCACCCACTCCTGCCTCGGCCCTCTACAGCGCTCCTACCAGTGGTCAGCCGCCTTCAGGGGGCCAGGCCACCCGTCCTCCTTCGACTGGGGCTCCCACCCGCCCTCCACCTGCCGTCCCGACGGCCCCTCGTCCGACTTCCACGACCGACGGGGGTCGTCGCTCCCGCAAGGGCGGCCGTGGGAGCGGCGGCTCCTCTCGTGGTGGTCCCTCCGGCCGGGGTGGCGGCCACGCGTGGCCGTCATTCTACAACCCCTGGACCGGGACCATCGCCATGTGGTCGGGCCAGGCACCGAGTACCCCCCGTCCTCCGACGCCAGCCCTCCTGACTACTCCTCACTACGGCGCACCTCCCTATGGTGTTCCCGTCGTGCCCCAGGCTCCGCCCGCGCTCCTGCCCCCGGGGACCCACACCTCGCCGCCTTGGTCCCCGTCGGCCGGTGGTTGGGACAGCACCTCCCTCGCTGCTGCATTCAGCACCATGGCGATGACCCTGCCCCCCTCCGACTGGGTGATCGACTCTGGCGCCTCGTACCACACCACTCCCACGGCAGGCACGCTCTCTCGCTCTCATCCCCCCCTCCCCTCTCACCCATCCTCGATCGTCGTTGGAAACGGTTCCACTCTGCCAGTCACCTCAGTAGGTGCCTCGGTTCTCCCTGGGCCGTTTTACCTCAACGATGTTCTCGTAGCTCCCCACATCACTCACAACCTTCTTTCTGTTCATCGATTCACCACTGACAACTCCTGTTCTATTGAGTTTGACCCCTCTGGTTTTTCTGTGAAGGATCTGGCCACCAGGACCCTTCTCGCCCGCTGTGACAGCTCGGGGCCTCTCTACACGCTCCAGCCCTCCACCGCCGGCGTGTCTCCACCTCCTGCCCTGGTCTCCACCACCTCCTCCACCACATGGCATCGACGTCTCGGCCATCCTGGACCCGACGTCATGACCAAGATTACCAGCAGTCTAGATCTTTCATGTAGTAGGGGACATTTTGAGGGTCTCTGTCATGCTTGTCAGTTAGGCCGACATACTCGTCTCCCATTTACTACCTCTTCTTCTCGGGCTGAGCAGGCTTTTGACCTGGTTCATTGTGATCTTTGGACCTCCCCTGTACTCAGTCTTTCTGGCTATAAATATTATTTGGTGATTTTGGATGATTTTTCCCATTTTCTCTGGACCTTCCCGATTCGGTTGAAGTCGGACACCTTCACCACCCTCACACACTTCTTCACCTGGGTATCCACTCAATTTCGTCGCCCGGTCCGTGCTCTGCAGTGTGACAATGGCCGCGAGTTTGATAACCACGCCTCTCGCTCCTTCTTCCTCACTCATGGCGTCCAGTTGCGTCTCTCGTGCCCCTACACTTCTGCTCAGAACGGCCGAGCCGAACGCATGATCCGCACCACCACTAATATGCTCCGCTGCCTCCTCTTCCAGGCGTCTCTCCCTGCCAGCTACTGGGCAGAGGCCCTGCACACTGCCACCCACCTCCTCAACCGTCTTCCCTCGAAGGCGGTTCGCCACCCTACCCCCCACTTCGCCCTATACGGCACAGCCCCTTCCTATGACCACCTTCGCGTGTTCGGCTGTGCCTGCTACCCTAACACTTCCGCTACCACTCCACATAAGCTTTCTCCTCGCTCCACCCGCTGTCTATTCCTTGGCTACTCCCCTGACCATAAGGGATACCGATGTCTGGACCTCTCCTCCCATCGCATCATCATCTCTCGTCTTGTCATCTTTGACGAAGATGTGTTTCCCCTTGCTGGCTCCACCCCACCCACCGATCTTGACTCCCTCCTCGAGTCCGATCCAATTCCTCCCCCACCTTCGTCTCCCCGTCTTGCGTCGTTACCTACTCCTCGTGCGGCCCCCACGACCTCTTCCGCGACACGCGCGGCCCCGTCGACCCCGCCTGCGCCACGCGCGGCCCCGTCGACCACGCCTGCGCCACGCGCGGCCCCGTCGGTCCTGCCTGCGCCACGCGCGGCCCCGTTGACCCCGCCTGCGCCACGCGCGGCCCCGCCGACCCCGCCTGCGCCACGCGCGGCCCCGTCGACTCCGGCTCGATTCGCCAACCCCGCCCTCGTCTACCATCGCCGCGGCCACGCCACTACCTCGGCGCCCCCCGACTCGGGCCCGTCGACGAGCGCGGCCCGATTCGCCGACCCCGCCGTCGTCTATCACCGCCGTGAGCCGGCCCCACCAGCCGCTCCCGACGTTCCGGCGGCTCACTCTGAGTCGTCCGTATACCACCCGGTCGCCATCCACCGCGACCCCGGGCACGTCCACCCGATGGTGACTCGGCGCGCCGCTGGCGTTCTCCACCCCGTTGACCGGCTCATCCTGGCAGCCGCTACGACCAGCACTCCACCCGACGCTTCCCCGGTACCCTCCTCCGTTCGCACTGCCCTCGCCGACCCACATTGGCGTCGCGCTATGGAGGAGGAGTACGCGACCATCTTGGCCAACCACACCTGGGACCTGGTGCCGCGTCCACTAGGCACCAACGTGGTCACCGGCAAGTGGCTCTTTCGTCACAAGCTGACCTCGGACGGCTCCCTCGACCGCTACAAGGCCCGTTGGGTCCTTCGGGGCTTCACCCAGCGCCCCGGAGTGGACTACGACGAGACCTTCAGCCCTGTCGTCAAGTTCGCCACTGTTCGCGCCGTCCTCTCCCTCGCCCTCTCCCGCGACTGGGCGATCCATCAGCTCGATGTCAAGAATGCCTTCCTCCACGGCACTCTGACGGAGACTGTCTACTGCAGCCAGCCCACCGGCTTCGTCGACACTGACCATCCGGACCTGGTTTGCCGGCTGAACCGGTCCCTGTACGGCCTCAAGCAGGCGCCACGGGCTTGGTACAGTCGCTTCGCCTCCTACCTGGCCTCCGTCGGCTTCGTCGAGGCCAAGTCGGACACGTCCCTGTTCATCTACCGGCGCGGCGACGACACGGTCTACCTCCTGCTCTACGTCGACGACATTGTGCTCACAGCATCCACCGCCGACCTCCTTCACCGCACGATCGTCGCCCTTCAGCGGGAGTTCGCGATGAAGGACCTGGGGCCCCTCCACCACTTCCTCGGCATCACCGCCGAACGTCGGCCCCAGGGTCTCTTTGAAAGGGAAATGTGCCCTTGGGCCATTTCTAAGTATTTTGGTGATTGGGTGCCAACACAAGTGCTTAAATGTAAATTTATGCTCATGGATGAACAAAGTGCAAATCAAGAGACAAGGTATGTTTCTAAGTCTTAGTACATTGGTTTTGAGTACTAATATACTTGTCTAAGTGTTAGAAACAGAAAGAAGAAGAAAAGAGAAGAGGTGAAAAAGACTTGGCTGTGTACAGCCAAGACTCAGCTTGGTCTGGAGCACCGGACTGTCCGGTGGTGCACCGGACAGTGTCCGGTGCGCCAGACTCACTCGGCGCGAACTGGCCGCTCTCGGGAATTCGCCGACGGCGTACGGCTAAAATTCACCGGACTGTCCGGTGTGCACCGGACTGTCCGGTGAGCCAACGGTCAGCTGGGCCAACGGTCGGCCGCGGATTCTGCGCGTGACACGTGGCCGGGCCAACGGTCGGAAGGGGGCACCGGACTGTCCGGTGTGCACCGGACTGTCCGGTGCACCAACGGCTCCCAGATCTGTAACGGTCGGCAGCGCCAAATAAGGAAGGAAATCGGGCACCGGACAGTGTCCGGTGTGCACCGGACTGTCCGGTGCACCCGACGACAGAAGGCAAGATCAGCCTTCCAGTTTTGCTCTCAACGGCTCCTAGCTGCCTTAGGGCTATAAAAGGGACCCCTAGGCGCATGGAGGAGTACACCAAGCAACCTTAGAGCAATCTTGATCATCCACACTCAGTCTTTGCGCATTCGTTTGTCATTCTAAGTGATTCGAGCTCCGTTCTAGTGAGAACTTCGAGATAGTCTTTTGAGCTCGAGTCTTGGCCGTGTGTGTGCGCATTTTGCTGTGGATTTGTGTGTGTTGCTTCCCTCCCTTACTCCGTGCTTCTTGGTGAAACTCAGTTGTAAGGGCGAGAGACTCCAAGTTGTGGAGATTCCTCGCAAACGGGAAAAGATCTAAGAAAAGAAGAACACCGTGGTATTCAAGTTGATCATTGGATCACTTGAGAGGAGTTGAGTGCAACTCTCGTCCGTTGGGACGCCACAATGTGGAGTAGGCAAGTTTTGTACTTGGCCGAACCACGGGATAACCACCTTGTCATCTCTGTGATTGATTTCTCGTGGTTATTGTGTTTTGTCTCCTCTCTAGCCACTTGGCAATTATTGTGCTAACCATTAACCAAGTTTTTGTGGCTATAAGTTTAAGTTTCACAGGATCACCTATTCACCCCCCCTCTAGGTGCTCTCACTCTTCCTCCACCAGCGCCAGTACGCCATCGACATTCTGGAGCGGGCTGGCATGTCTGACTGCAAGCCCTGCTCCACGCCTGTCGACACTCAGGCGAAGCTATCTGAGGACGACGGGCCTCCGGTCGCCGACGCGACGTCCTACCGGAGCCTCACCGGCGCGCTCCAGTACCTCACGTTCTCCAGGCCCGACATCGCTTACGCCGTCCAGCAGGTGTGCCTGCATATGCACACTCCGCGGGAGCCACATCTCACTGCGCTCAAGCGGATTCTACGCTACCTCCGCGGCTCCCTCGACTACGGCCTCCTACTCCGCCCATCCCCGACGTCGGAGCTCGTGGTCTACACCGACGCTGACTGGGCTGGCTGTCCCGACACGCGCCGGTCCACCTCCGGCTACGTCGTCTTCCTGGGCGCCAACCTCGTCTCTTGGGCCGCCAAGAGGCAGCCCGTCGTCTCTCGCTCCAGCGCTGAGGCCGAGTACCGTGCCGTGGCCAACGGCGTGGCCGAGGCCTCCTGGCTGCGCCAGCTCCTCCACGAGCTCCACAGTCCCCTCCAGCGCGCCACCCTCGTCTACTGCGACAACGTCAGCGCGGTCTACCTCTCCACCAACCCCGTGCAGCATCAGCGCACGAAGCATGTGGAGATCGACCTGCACTTCGTCCGCGAGCGTGTCGCTGCCGGTGACGTCCGCGTTCTCAGCGTCCCCACCACGCTTCAGTTCGCCGACATCTTCACCAAGGGGTTACCGTCGAGTGTCTTTTTAGACTTCCGATCCGGTCTCAACATCTGTACAGGATAGAGTTGTGACTGCGGGGGTGTTAGACTACCCGTCTAGGGTTTGTGTTATTCCCCGTGTAATGACCGTTATACCCCTGTGTAATGGGCCTTGGCCCAGTTACTCTCTCTATTTAATATCACTCCCAACCCCTGATTAGGGTATGGGTTCCTATTCTAACAATATCGATTTGAGTAAAGAAGGAAAGGCAAACAAAATATCCCGTCGACATGTACTTGCTTGCCATTTTTATGAGTTAAAAGGTGCAAGACAACCTTGCTTTGATGGAATCATTAATGCAATAACTATAAGGAGGTTCTTATTACGATTTTCAGGAGAAATTTCCCTTTGTGTTAATAAGCTTGGGCTGACTGCTAAGGATTCCATTTTTATTTTCTTGCTTAAGCATGTAGCATGACCTTTACATAACCATTTCTCTGCTTCTGTACCTGTACTGTCTTTTTCTGTTGACATGGCTCTACCCTTTTGCCGATTTGGTTTGGCTTGGTGACATGGCTTATAGCCACTTGATGAAATCGTTCTGCTTGGTACTCAGTACTCACAAATCCCAAAGGAACAGGAGGGTGCATACTGCATGCATTCTATTCTGTTCGCTGCCACCAAATTATGATTTACAGTTATTAATGTGCTACCTTACCTTGTACTTGCAATTCTGTATTTTCGATGTGCAGGCAGTTATTAAGATGGACGATGGTGGATCTTTCTACATAAACAATACTGGGAAGTTTTCAATTTTCGTGAATAGCAAAGAAGTACCCTGCAGTAAACGTATAAACTTGATGTCAGACTCATTAATTGAGGTATGACCTTCCAATCCTTTCTTTGTTCTTACACTAGGAGTTCCAAATAACTGCGCTATACTAAATATCCATGCCCTGTTTAATTCTATGTACTGGTTCCTTTTTTTAATCTAACTTCGAACTAGTAGGCTGTAGAGCTATTAATTGTTCATATTTGTATGAAAAATGTGCTTCCATATTGTACCATAAGATTGAAGTAATCAAGCATTCTTAGTCATTCAGATATAGCTGGATGAGAGCATGGTTACTTCACTAGCTACTGTTTCATTTGTGGTTCCTTAGTTCACATCACACATGATATGATATAGGCGCGTAGGAAAACACTAATCAGGAAAGTGAGTTGTAGGTAGAAAGATACAGTAAGCTTTTCTTTTGCAACTAATTGAATATTTGATGCCACTATGTTGTGAACTAGTCTAGAGTTAAATCAGGATCTGCCATTTGAGATCTCTATTGGTTCATATGTGAAATGAAATGCCACCGGAACCAGAGATAATTTATTTATTTGGGATTAATAGATAATACTCCATCCATCTCAAAATATAAGCATTTCTAGTTTTGTTCTCAAAATATAACATTTCTAGTTTTGTTTAAGTCAAGCTATTCTAAATTTGACCAAGTTTATAAAGAAGTGTTGTTACATCTATCACATCAAAGAAGCAAACTATGAAAATATGTCCCAATGAATCTAATGATGTCCATTTGATATCATAAAAATTTATTGTTCTTTTTCTATAAACTCGGTCAAATTTAGGTCATGTTTGGAAGCAAGTCAGTTTTTAAGAAACCAGTTTTTATTTTTTTAGCTAGGAGTGACTAGCTTCTTAGTTTTTAAGGAACTGTGAATTCAATTTTTATAAACTGGCATAAACTGGTATTTTTGGAACCACCTCAGTTTCCATAAACCAGTTTCTTAAAAACTGGGTGGTTCCAAACATGCCCTTAATATAGTTTGACTTAACAAACCCAGAAATTCTTATGTTGGGACGGGAGAAGTAACGTATAGCAATTGGATCTAGGTAATGTAATAATGGTTACTAGTTATGGTTTATTTTGTTAGTTTTAAACTAATGCTTCTACCCTACCTATTTCACGGATATAGGGTAAAGGATTCATGTAGCATTTTGACCTCTTGCGAAGTTGTTTTTTTTTGGTTACCGACAGATAAGGAACCTGAAATTCATTTTTCACGTGAACCACGAGGCTGCAAGGCAATACATAGTTCGAAAAAGGAGAGGAAGCTCCCAAGGCGGGATCACGGCGTTTGATTGGAGTCAGAACCCATGAGTTAACGTTATGATCAAGGTTGTTTATAATCTGCGATAGCTACCTCTCTCTTCAAGAAAGTATTGGATAAGCGTAAAGTTATTTATAATTTCCGATAGCTAATATTTCTCTCTTCCAGTTAGCACTGTTATTCCTTTATCTTAGCTCCACTCCACCCACTATATATATGTAAATCCACGTATATCCTTTGTTCTATGCTGATTACCCAAACTACGTTCGGATGCGAGCTGCCATGTGCCATGGTTTTTTACTTGACTTAATTTCTTCCCATGAAATCTTCATTAGGCCTTGTTCTCTTATTTCTACACCGCGTGGATAGAATGGAATTGAAAAAAATTAGTAAAGAGTTTGACTTGCTATGGATTTAAATCCATCAATCTATTTCAATCCAAATGGATTGATAAAAAAGAACAAGCCATTAGGGTTGGTTTGGTGACGAGGGAATTAGAAGGGATCTATAGGGGAGAAAACCTTTTGCTATTCAATTTTGAATAACTAGGGGTTTTCTTCCCCTCTAATTCTTTGATTACCAATTCAATCCTTTTGGTTGGTTTGGTGACTAGAGATTTGAAAGAGATCTTAAAAAGAGGAACCCTTCTTACCAAACCAGCTCTTACAGGGAAAATGTAGCATAGAGTTGGAATACTCAAAGATGACAACCGTAATACTAAATTAACTAATCTTGGGGTCATGTTTCGATCAGAATTTCATTGAAGGTTTCGGTACTAGCTCAAAATTTGAACTCTTTGTTCAAACATCCGTTTATAATAAATATCTTGTTGTCTAGGTTTTGTTGCATGATACCAATGTGATTCTATTAGGCTATCTTCATCAGTCATCTTTATATTCGAACTTTACTCTACGAATAGTTTAGTTTACAATACAACAACCATACAAGTGAACTACTGCTGGAGAAGGTCTTATTTAGAGTCAAGTCTGTTTTGTCTCCTAAACTTGTTGCAAATTTGAAGTGCTCCCCTAAACTTGAATACCAATACCAGACAATGTATACCTCTTATATCTCAAAACCAAATAAAACTACTGAAAGGATCAAGATGTGTAAGATAAGATGAATTTGACATCTTTAATTATTTTACATGAATTAAATCGTAATCTTAAGCCCAATATTCATTCCAAGTGTCCATATCCATATGACAGAGTTGTACATCCTAATTTTCAATATTATCTCTACTACTTATTAAGATTACAAGGGTATCCTGCCATAACGTGTTCTGGCACCATTCCCTGTTCTGTCATTCTCATTTCCTCTTCCCCTCAAAGCCTGTCACCATTCCCTATTCTTTCATTCTCATTTCCTCCTCCCCGCAAAGCCTATTCCCATGTTGTGCTACCATTCCCTGTTTTGTCATTTTCATTCCTTGTTCTGCCTTTTCCATTCCACCCTCCCTGCAAAGCCCATTCCCATTCTCATTCCCCCGTACAACCCACGTCTACTTAAAATTAAAAAAACACATATGGCCCAAGCGGATTCGAACCCACGACCCCTCAGGCAAATGCAAACAGTAGCTACCACTACATCACATGTGTCTTTATGTCTACATCTATGATAGGAAAAACATCTACTATATCTCTCTCCAAATCCACCTGCTATTCTTGCACAATGCGTAGTAGTAGATAAGTATCACCGAGATTATTGAATTATATTTTTGGATGGAGGGAGTAGTATTTAAAGAAGAGCTTTGCATGTAATTTCTTTTGTTTGAATAATGTTTTCAACTTAAATTTCTTTTTTGCATGCGTGGCATTTATTCTCCGTAATATTTTTCCATGGATTTGACTTATGAGTCATTTTCATAAACCAACGCCAAGGATTGTAACACCCGATTTTAAGGGACAAAGCCGGGTGCATTTCATACATGCGCCAAAGAAGACAATATATATAATAACAGAGTGTATAGAGATAAATGTCACAATATAATCAGAGTATTTATTATATAGCGGAAGTCTTACAAAATAAAAGATAAATATAACAGGATCTAAAATCCATCCTTGACGCCAGAAAGTCGACTGGGAGACGCCACCTAGATCGATACGAACTCCGCGATGCGTGGCTCCTCTTGAACCACCTATTCTTCTCCTGTGGGGGGTGTGAGACAGCAAGGGTGAGCTCACACATGTTCATCACTCAACAAGTTGTGGGGAATAATGTGACATGAACTCGCCAAAGGTGGGAGTTCATGTGATGTGTAAGGCTTACCAAAGAGAATGGTTAAAGCTGAGCATTGCTTTTAAAGTTGATCAAAGTTTTATTAGCAATTACTAGATGTAAGTAAATACCAAACCATAATAATAATAGAACAAAATTAATAATAAACCCATGCAAATGCAAATGATAAATTGAGTTTAAGTTCCATAATTTAATCATCAGAGAGTCCTGAGCTGCTCTTGACCGTGAGCTCGGCTTGTACACCAGTTTTACACTCTGTAGAGGTTGTACCCTTTACCCACAAGTCGTGTTTCCCATGTTGCCAGGGTTAGCTAGACCCTTAGACACTACCGAGGTGAATAGCTAGGGATCCACTACGAGGCTTTTACAAAGTTCCACTAGCTTCTGAAAACCCGCTACAGTTTATGGGAAGAGCACTTGCAAGAATCCCTCGTCTGACCGCCATCGTAGCAAAATCAACCCGAGAACCTCCTTGCATGCAACTCCCCTACTGCCCTTGCCCCTTTTGGGTAAGGTAGTCTTCCACTAGCTTTCCTAATTAGTTAGCCAAGGGGTCCCATTCCTCCCTTATGGTGGCACGTGTTTCTCAAGTTAAGCTCCATATTCCAATTAACAATAATACAATGATCTTGACATGAACATAAATAAAATAACAAAATAACTGGAACATGGATAATGAAATATTAACCCAAAACCATGTAAAGCAATAGCATAACTACCCATATGATTCAGGGGTAAACAAGGTAAAATAGATAAACAGACTAGGGTGACCTATTGGGTCCCATCAAAATTAAACCTATGCATGGTAAATGATTATAAAGAACATTATTGGGTAACAAAAGTGAATCAAGGACACAACTTGCCTGGCACTTGAGATTCTAGGTACCAACTTGCTTTTCAGATGACACGTGTCCTCGCGCTAGTCGTAGCAATACAAACAAACATGGTATAAATAAAATTAACATCACACCAAACATAATAACAAACTGAATAATAATGATCTACACGTTGCTACGAGATCGCGGAATCACGAATCACTAAAATCGGAGTTATGGTTAAGGAGTTATGGTTTATAAAAGCTCCACGTGATTTAAATATTAAACTTATATTATAAATTGGTTAGTATAATTTATATGAGTAATTATTCTATAAATAATTATCCCAACTTTAATCTAAGCCATTATTTGATTAAAGATTATCTAGTTAAATTATAACCATAAAATTAGAATACTATATTAATATTAAATAAGTTAATCCAATAGACATAGATTAACCCAATTTTAAAAGTATGGGATATCATATAATAAAGGTTTCTATTGAGTAGTAGATATTTATACGAAGCTATCGCAACTGGAATGAGTCAAATCGGATTTACAACGGAGGAGATACGAATTTCCTAAGGTTTATGTATTTGATACGAGATTAATTAAGAGTTAAATTTTAATACCATTTTCATGTTAAAACAGAGACACAAAGTGATAAACAATATTATTACAAAATTATAGGAATTGGAATGGACCAGTTTGGACTTAATATGAATTTTCTAGGAATTAAATAAGTTTTAATAATTATTTTTACATTAAAAATCAATTCTGAAATGAATTTCACTACCTCTGGTCTGCGCGCATGAAATCTAGAAAGCGCAGGGGCTTGCAGGTAAAATCTCCTAGACACAGAACGTCCCTAGATGTACTGCGGGTTTATTTCCTAGAAATCTGAGGGTTCTTTTGCAAATCAGATGGCCGAAGGGGTATCGTCTGTTGTGAGCCGCACGATTAGAATCCAGCGCGCCAGATAAGTTGATTCATAACTGTGAACCGGTATCAAATGAAGGCCACTGGATCTAGGATCCATGGGCCACGAGTCACCACGTCAAACTCTCATCCCGACCCTAGATCAACGATCCCGCGGCCCGGATTGTACAAGCAAAGGGGTACGCCAAGCTCTAATCTGTGCCGTCCATCGGAAATCGACGGTCACCAGGCCCTCTCCAGAGATCTAATCTTACCCCTCCGTTTAACATCCGACGGCAAGCGACATTCTTCCTCGACCAAGGCTGAGCAGCAAGATACCCGAGCCGCACGCGTCATCCGCGGCGGCGCAGCCACCGGCGAGCAGCGCGCCCAGAGTCCTAGAGCCCAAATCCTAAAATCGATTGGCGCAACACGTAGAGGAGTAGCTAGCAGAGTTATCTGGGGCCACTTACCGGCGGTGTAGGCGTTGGAGCAGCACGGCCACGGTGGAGTATCGTTTGCGGCGGTGGCGATTATTCCGTCGAGAAATTTCGGTGGCCTCGACGCCCTTCTTCACCCACCGATGATACCGCAAGTTCGAGGCCCGCCGCTGATTCCCGCAGTGCCACAACCGAGCCCCCAGCGCAACTGCATACGAACAGTCGATGGCGCAGACCGAATTTCACTCTGCCTCTCCCCTACGGCTATGGTGGTGAACGGAAGTGAGGAGGGAAGGAACAGGGAAAGGAACGATGCACGACATTTGGCTTATAGCCTCAATAAGCCGCGCACGACCCGCAACGGCGTCCGGGAACTGCGGGGTTGTTGAGCTCGGTCAGCGGAAATCGGGCGCGCGCGGAGATCTCAACCACAGCCGATTTGGTCAGCGGACGTAGGGAAAAAGTCCTCTGACGGGGTGGGATTAGTGGCAATTGGGTCGACCCGCCCGAGAACTTTGGCGGTGGGATCCCCCTTTCCTGACCACGGCCCAACGCGATGGATCCGAAATGGGTAGGGATGAAAGAAGCTCCCGACATGCAGGCCCCACGCGTAGGCGACCGAGCACGGAGGCTGACTGACCGACAAGTGGGCCCGGCTGTCAGGGCAGGCTCCTCAGCGCGGCTGAGGCGAGTTGCAGTCACGACATTGGAGGGGCGCCGCCAAGAGGGGCCCACAGGCAGTGTCGCTGTCTTGTTACCTAGATGTGGTGGGTAGGGAAGAGGTGGGACGCAGGTGAGAGGAATGGGCTAAGGGGGAAGAAATTCAGCCCAGAATCTAGTTTGTCCATTCTCTTTTTTCTTTTTAATTTCTTTTCAAATTCCTAATTCAAATTCAGTTTGCAATTCACACTTAAGGTTTGAGTTCAACTTTTGAATGCAAAGTGATAACTCCAGCTTGGGATGTAAGTTATATTTGTAGGGAATATTTTATTCACTTATTTAGAAATATATATTTCAAACGTGAAGTAAACATATTGTTGAGAAATACCATTTTGGATGTAAATTTAAAGGTTCTCCCATAATTCAACATTTGTTATTATTATTATTATCATATAACTTCGCAAAATAGGATTTTGGGTATTACAAGGATGAATCCATGTTTCTTACTTGGAAACCCCGAACAAACACCATTAGCAGGAGGCGCTTGCATTGGCGTCGCTCATCGACGATGAGAAGAAGCTTGGCGACTGCTAGTTTGACCTCTGGAAGCAGTCCTACGTGGCCGCATGCGCCGCTGTGTATGACAAGCGGCGCAACCGTCACTTGGACGCGGTCCAGAGTGGCTGCACCGCGCTGTCCATCATCAAGCTGGGGGACCTCATGGTCGTCGCCAACGTCGACGACTCTTGGGTTGTTCTGAGCACCGCATCCAATGACGGCGCCATCACGCCGTCCAACTTATCGTCCACCTGAAGCCAACCTGCCACGTAAGTCGCTACTGACCGGCCATAAATTCTTGTGTTCTCGGATGACGGCCGTTGCTGACGTTGTGTGAGTGTCCTCGAACATGATGTATGTAGAGGAGTAGCACTTCCGGTGGTGCAACAGCCAGGTGTACTACCACGCTGATGAGCCTGGGGTGCACTTCGTCTACAGACCAGCCAAGAGTCATCGTCTCATCGATACTTGCCATGTCACGCACATTCGATGACTACTATATCAAGGACTATGGCGTCATATCGGCACTGGAGGTGACGCAGAGGAGGACCGACAACAATGACTAGTTCGTCATCCTCGCCACTGTCGAAGTAGCTTTTGTGCCGGCCTGCCTTTAATTCTCTTCGCAAACACACACTTGCCTTTTTATTTAAGCAAGTGCGTATGGTGGTGTGTGCCTGATGATTGACGATGTACGAGGGAACTTCTTCCGGCAGGTGTGGGACGTGCTCTCCAATGATGAGACCATACAAATTATGGCATATATCAAAGTCTGCATGATACCGATGGTTGCAATGTAGTGGTGAAACAACTAGATTAAAATAACAAAATTTATGTATGGCTAGGATCACAAATGGATTATGAAACCTTTTCTCATAACAAAATAACACACATTTTGCATATAAGTTATCGTGGTATTATATGTTCCCGTTGTAACGCACGGGCACTCATCTAGTTATACTAATATGACAATTCGAAGAATATAAATACTTGAATAGAATTGCTTAAAAATAAATGTGTGGTGAAGTAAGGATTAAAGACTTCTTGATATTTTGCCAAGGTCTCGGAGAGTCGGCATTCCTCACTAATTCTCAATGGAGCGCCCGCACAAGGGTGCCACTTCTCCTTGGTCCATGTAAGGACCAATTGCTCTCTACGAGCTAGTTTTTCGTCGCTTCAGTACATCAAACCACTCACAACCATATACAACTTCTAGTTGGCTTACCCCCAAGCTCTCCGAGTGATCACCACATTCTCAATAGTCACCGAACAATGTCACACCTAGATTTAAGGACAAATCTAGATGTATCTCACATGTGTGCCGGGATCAAGTCTCACACATATGATGACCTAATGTATAGAAATCAATGTCACATATTTATTACTTGATACAATTTCTGTACAAAGTAACTAAATAAATTGCACCATATGACGACAACGATCCTCCGCAACCATAGTTGATTGGGAGACGACGACCTAGATCTCTCCGAACTCACCTTCATCATTATCCTCCGTCGACACCTTTTCTTAACCTGATGTGGTTATAGCAAGGGTGAGCTCCCATACAGTCATCGCTTAGAAAGTGTGGGAAAAAGTGTAGTGTAAGGCTTACCAAGGATAATGGTTAAGACTGAACATTGCTTTTAATCAAGTTGGTTAAAATTTTATTAGCAATTACTAAGTATAAGTAAATACCAACCCAATAAAATACTTGATCAATATTCAAATATCCCACAATGCATGCATGACAAGTTTAAATTTAATTCCATCATTTAATCATGCAAGAGTACCAAGCCGCTCATGACCGTGAGCACGACTGATATACCAGTTTTACACTCTGTAGAGGTTGTACATCTTTACTTACAAGTCGTGATACACATCTACCACGGGGTCATGAATCTCATACACCTCTATAAAGGAGACGAGGCAGGGTAGCACTACAAGGTCTTTCCAAAGTTCAACTAGTTTGAGAAAACCCACTACGGTTTCTAGAAGAAGAGAGCATAGGAATTCCTCGTCCGAAAAGTTATCATAAATAGTTCAACCCAAGAACCTACCTATACTCTGCAGCGATGCACTCCCCTCTTGTCCCTTTTAGGTAAGGTAATATCTCCCTAGCTTTCCTATTTAATTAGCCAAGGACATCCCATTCCACTCATGTGGTAGCAATGTTGTCTCAGGTTAAGCTCTATGTTCCAACTAACAAAATGATGTTATCATGTATCATAAATAATTCATAAAAAGCAATGGCAGTAATAATGCATGATCATGATTCATATATAATATAAATCTCAAAACCAGATAGAGCAATAGCAAGAGTACCCAATAACTTATTTATATGCAAGGTGTGAGGTGAACAAACTAGACAACCTATTAGGTCCCATCAGATTAACCTAACAACGCAAGCATTTGGTTAGAACATAAATATTATTAGATCAAAGAAAGTGATCAAGGACACAACTTGCCTTATACTAGCAAATCCAACTGCTCAGGTGCTTCCCCAAAAGTTGGGCTCCAGATTCCTCGTGACCTCGTTTCTAATCGCAGCAAAACATACATATAGACAAACAAGGAATAAAAATAACATTACAGTAAAGATGGAAACAAACCACACAATAATATTGTACGCATCGCTATGAGATCGTAGGTTCGAGAACCACTAAAATCGGAGTTAAAACGAATAAGTTAGGAATTTTCTACATTTCTAGAATTATTCTTATACTATAAATCATTTTCTTATATTAATTTATATATTTCATTAAACCAAGGACTGCGGGTTTAGGTTCTAAAAATTATAGGGGTTTCTATGCAAAATTTTAGGATCGGTTAGCAATTAGTTTTGAATACAGATGAACTGCGGGTCGAATAGACGAAAAGACAGGGGCTCTTTTGCACTTTTCCCTAGCCGAAGGGGTATGGGCTATCAACGACTATCGAAAGATCCCGAACTGGTACCTTGTCACGTTCGCATGATCTCAGATCAATGGACATGATTCAAAGTGTGAACCAGTAAGTTCCTCTCTAATTCCTGGCCCTCCAATCGGATCAAATGATCACAATGCCATCGCCCCTCACCTAACGCCGGACGACGACACAGTTCCATCCTCGGCGGCGCCATCATCGGTGATACCTCACCTGGCCCTCCGGTATCTAATACCCGCTCCGATAGCTGCTACACGTTGTTCGACATATGGCAAAATAGATGGGATACTCCTTACTAGTGATCGTGTATAGTAAACCTCCGCCCATGGTAGCCCGCAGATTCGAGGCGGGTGAAATGCTCCGACAAACAATTTCGGCCACTCCACACCCAATCACCCGACTCCTCTCTCCCTGACGAACTCCGGGGACCTACTCTCGAGCTTCGAACGACGTCGTGGATGGAGAGCAGCGACAGGTTTAAGTCGGGGCATGACCAGACGCTGGTGAGCCAAGCCCACCAGTTAGTGCGGTGTGCCGAGCGTGGCATGTGCATGGTGTGTGATTAGTGAGAGGGTGCCACATGTCGACACTAGCTAGCTTGGCTGCTGTGAATGACTGAGGTGAATGGGCCTCATGGGGCCAAGAGCTAGTGTGGGTGGCACTGGGCCGGGAAAAAGAAATCGGCCTGGTTAGGGTCTCTCCATTTTCTTTTTTTCTTTTATTTCTATTCTCCTAGTTTCAAACTAGATTCAAATTCAAATATGAGTTTTAGCCTTAACTTCAAGTTTAATGCACAAACAAGAAACTCCAGCATGAAATTCAAAATCATATTTATTTATTTATTTAGAAGACTATGCTTCAATAGTAAATCACATACTAGAATAAATTCCAATATTATTCCACAAAAGAACAAAGGACTTCCTAACCCTTTTTAAAACATATTTCTAGGGTTTACAAACAATCTAAGTGATGTAGATCACTAAGAGTAATAGCCACAAACTCTTAACTAACTCTACCAAGCTCAATGAGAGTTCAAAGGATGCAGAATAACTAATCTCTATGTGCTAATAAGGCAACTAATCAAGTGATTTCTAACTTTCAAGTTCCTCACTAGGCAAAGGATCCTTTTCACACTCCAAATGGGTTTCTTTAGCTACTAAATGGGAAAGAACACTAGCATATGCCTATTGGTGAGGTATTTATAACCCACAACCGGCCTACTAGCCATTACAGTAACTAACAATTTTCACAACCATCGGATCATCTTACGCCCCAACGTCAGACCAATCCGCATGATCTAATGAGACACAATGGTAACCATGTACTTCCTATGTTAGAAATAGCATTTGAGTTATTGCACCGAGCGTATGGTCCAACACTCACTATCAGACCAATGCGACACTCGTGAAACCCTCTCTAGTCACTTAACAGAGGTCATCAAAACATAATCCAATGGTCGATGACACCATTGTTCACAAGGTCTAACAACCCTATATGGAGAACCCTAGCTGATGTATTTGTGTCATATGGTCCGATGCCCACCATCAGATGAGTCCAACACACCCTATAACTCTCTAGTCTGTTTCCACAGACAACCAGACTCATACACATTGCTCCGATGCTCTAATGTTCATATGGTCCGATGATCACGCTTTCTAAGGTTGTATACGTGGAGGCATTGGATAATCACCACTGGTTTGACAAGCCTAAAACTTCAAGGGTCTAATGCCTAAAAAAATCCTTCTAACATTTCCATCATTGGGAATAATGTAAATGAGTTATGATCCAAACTTGTTTTAGGCCCCATCCGAGCTACCTAGAGCTAAAGATAAAAAGTATGCACCACATTAAACTTATTAGACTTACCCAGATCAAGCTACTAGCTTGTACCCCCTTTATAGTATGGTCAAAAAACAAAGTCCCAAACTATTTTAAGTGTCTCTCAACTCCAAACGATACTTAAAACTAGTCCATATTTAGCCTTGTCATTAGTCCTTTGAAAATTGAAACAAAAACCATACTCAAGGGCATGAAAACCATAGATTGCTCAAACAATCTCCATCATTGTGACCTACCCATAATTGCCTTTACAAAACACATGTTAGTCACAATAATTTTGTGTTACCATTAACCACCAAAACCACAAAGGGCCTAGATGCTTTCAATCACACTCTTTTTAATGATGATAATAACACTTCCTTAAGTATATGAAATAAGTTAGGGTTTTTAAAGTACCTGTTTATATGAACTCTTAGAGATGAAAATGAGATCATATAATCAAGACTAGAGGAACCAAATGGGGTGACTCATGAAGGGTGCCTACTATGACAAGGCAATTGATAAGGGAATTCTTTTAGTGGGTACTTTGAATCAACTAGCATAGGTAACAATGGTGCAGGATATACAATTATCTCACTAAAGGTAACAGATAAGTTCCTAGTGACTACGACCAATGGGATGGTCTAACTAGGCATGATCTATATGGTGGCTGTCTCGTGCGCTTATGTAGTACTTGATGGTTGACCCGATACTGGAGTTGTGAAGAGTTTATTAGACTGTAGAGACAAAGCCAACTGAAAAGTAGATGAACCTTGACTCTAAAGTTCACTAGACTATAAAGCTGGAGTCACAAAGGTTGTCATCGGTGCTGGTGCAAACTGCTGGACTAGAGGAACCAAATGGGGGTGACCTATAACATGCAACATGTGCTCCATGAATGCTAGCAAGTACTGCTAGGTGTCAAGATGCTACTATTGGAATTGATCCTGACATTATTGAATTTGCTCCAACATTGCAAACATGTGCTCACTCTATTGCTCTCGGACCCTTGTCTTCCTTTACTGCTTAGTCTAGAGTGCTACGAGTATTTGAAGCAGAGCAAGATCGAATGTTGTCAGTTACGGTGGTACTATTGAGCTAGAACCATCAACCTCTGAGTCATGTGCCCTAGGTGGTGCCATCTGTGGTACAAGACAACGGTCCTCATTAGAACTATCTATGGTGTCATAGTGCTATGCAAATATCCCTACCACCTCTAATTGCTCGATGGCCCTGATGGCCTCATGCTCCTAGTCTATCATGTTCATGTCAGATGAACATGCTGCTCAATGTAACTCTTTGAGCACTCTACCTTTGCATCATCCATTGACTACTAACTTCATCCTATAGACTAGGAACTGATGAACTATATAGGTGACTTGTCAAACTCATGTATAGACTATGTACTCTGTTTGTCTAGCTCCCTCATTAGTAGGAAGGAGATCTAATGCACATATGGGAGCTAGTGACCAACAATAATATCTTACATCTCTAAAATAATAACAGCTAATATGTAGGACTGATATTGAGAAGCCAATCATAGAGATTTTTAGGCCCTCCTTATATCTATAGTAGGGCAACAAGGTCCTCCTTATCACAACATTTAGGACATGTCTCATTAGTGTCAACTTACTAGAGGTTTGTTTAGGGCCATCGCCAAATGGTGGGTAGAAATAAATTGCAATGTATCCTATACCTAGAAACTCTCCATAGTGAGGGCATTTGAGTGTGTCCATAGTAATGTAGCACAAGTTCTGTAGTATGGTGGTGTACGTCATGAAGCCAATATGCTATCTAATTGCACTAGCATAGTGTCCATGAGGCCTGCCTCTAAAGGTGAACTGAAAGTACTCGTGGTCAAGCTAAATCCATGAAGAAGCATAGAACTCTCTAAGGCCTCAACATAGAGTTCAACTCATCCTAGAAATTTGGCAACCTGGTAGGTAAGTGAGGTATGGACGGATCTGCTCTCTTGTGGCAACCATTATATCCGCTAAATGATAGTCTCTATGTTGTCTGAGGGTGATCCCGCTGAGTCATAGTAGAGTGAAAGTCCTTATGCAATACTATATAGAATCCATCTCAAGCCCTTGGATCCCTATTTGTTTGGAACCACTGCTCTAGTGGAACTAACACCTGCTCTTCCACTCGAGAGGCACTAGTAGTCCTCAAGTCAAAGTGAATGACCAAGGGGTGGTTAGGTCCTACTACTCTCAGGTATGGTGGTGGTATACGAGCTCCATATCTCTGTCCCATGGGTCATGTGTGACTGGAACTTGTGCACAAGAGAACCGACGAATGAGTCTATTGCTCTAACTATTACTGCTTTGTATTCTTTGTATGGGACTACTCAATGACATATATAATCCAAACGGAGCCACTCTTATCTCCTATCTCTACAACCTCTGTTGCATGTGTCACCTCAAGTACCCTTTAACCCCTCTATCAACCAACTCGAACTTTTGGGAGCTCTTAGTCTGAATCATCTTGCCATTTTCTATAGCTGAGAATGATGGTGGCTATCTTTCTTTGTCATCATCACTTGGACCACCTATGATGTTCTTAATGCAAGGCATAACTGACCTAATCTAATAAAACTCTAAGACTTGACTTGACTCCATCCTAGACTACCAATTGACCACTAAACCTTATGAGGCTTGGCCTCAACACTTACTCAAGGCTTGGCCACGAGTTTGCTACCCTACACACTCTATCACCTATCATCACTGGCTAACACATTGTGCTAAAGCATAGAAAGACTACAAACAAGCATTATAATCTAGAGGTGAGAAACTCTAATGATATATATAGTTTATATATTATAAGCCTTGTGCTTCTAATAACTAGAGGAAACCCAGACCAGACGGTGCCATCTGGTTGAGCCGGACTAGGACAGGGCGTCTGTAAATAGCCCATACCCCTAGGAATTAGGGTTTCAGGGCCTAGCGGCAGCTGCAACCACTAAGACGCGAGCGGCAACGATTGGTGGCTGGGCATCGACGACGGCTTTGTGCGGCGTGAGACACGAGCGGCGGCATGTGTGACACCTCAGGTGTTACCATGGCTAGAGCACACCTTGGCACTAAGGACTGTGATCATATGTGGTAGAGACTTAAGGAACCACATAAGAACTTTGGAGATCATGTGTTAATCAAAGTTTGTTAATGACCTAAGAAGTATTACTCAAATCTTTGTACACTTACTACCTTCGATAAGAGGGGGGGGAAACCTAGACCTCTCTTTAACCCTATATCTCAAGGCCATGAATAAGAGGGGGAGAGAGAGTGAGCAAATGTGCAAACATGGGTAATCTTCAACCAAACCTTAAGTAACCTTATAACCAGCAATTAGGAGAAGGAAATATTGCAAAAAGACCCCTGGTGAAACCCCAAATCAAATCTCCAAGAGGAGAGAGAGCTAGAGCTCTCTATTTCTCTCTAAGTTAAAAACTATACCTACACTAAAGATCAGTCGTGTTCACCTCAAAGCTGGCACCAAATCCACCTATGTTCTATACCAAAAATGTGGCATACCACCTAAGGCACCCACTGGAAAAAGCTGAGCCCGAGACTTGGACGTTTGACATGCCTTGGCATGGTTTTTGTCACGAGGTGGGCAGAGTGACACACCCGATTTGGCGACCCAAGATCTCCCTCCCTAGGCCATATCTGCCATGGCGTCTCACAGATGAGTGATAGCCCAAGGTGCCAGGAAAAGACTCATGCCGGATTTTTGCCAAGATTCACACGTTTGCGACTTGGGTGAGCTGTGGAGCAAAGGCAGAAGAAAAGCTCCACGTGTTCGACGCGCTCTGCCGCGCCAGAGCACGCCCGCGCCCGACCCCGCGCCGCGCCGAGCCGCGCCCGTGTCCCCTGTGTGCGCTCGCGCCTATAAAACCCACTGAGGCATCGGCCACACTCCTCCGCGCACACTCAAACCTCACTGGAGCTTAACTCGCCGTCGTTTGCCCGAGCACGGCGTGTCTGCGGCCACCCGAGCCCCTGCCGTCGTGGACCGGCCAGCCCAGCCCTTCCCAGCCCTGTCCAACCCTCGGAGACGAGTGTGCACAGCTCAGTGAAGCTCCCCGAGCGAGGAATCGAAGCCTGCTTCGCCGGAGAGGCCAATCCACGGTCACCGGAGTTCACAACCCCGCCGGAGTACGTGGACCGGGTAATCCACTCAACCATTTTCCGATTCATTGTGCACATGGTCTCTACGTTACCCCGTGAAGCTCACCGTGCCCTTGGATTGAACCAGATCACCATGGTTTGGCCGGTACACTCGCCGCCGACAAGAACACCCGCCTGCGCACGTGGACCGAGCGATTCCGGCCATCCCCGCCATCGAGCCGCCCTCGCTGTGACCGCCAGAGCCTCCCCGAGCCAACCCTGCCCTCCACCGGACCTATCTCGCCGCCGGTAAGCCGCACCACCCTTTTCTTTCCCGCGGGTACTGTTTACATTGGGGGAAGGACCGCGGGTGAGAGGAAGAGAAGGTCAGGGGGCTTTTTGAACTGTCAGCGACCCAGGGGAATAGTGGCGCAGGGGTAGATTTGTGCGGGTTGGTTTAGTTTAAACCCAGGGACCTCAGTGTAAACTACTTTTTCAGAAAACCCTATTAAAACTGATTTTAAATTTGAACAGAAACTTGGAAAATCCATAACTTCTGTTTAGTTCATCTAAATTTGGTCAAACCAATTTTGTCAGACTCTAAATAATGTGACCTACTTAATAAAAATATAAAAACCCCTATGTACTATAGAAAACTATAAGGTTCTGATTTAATTATAGTTTTGGCCAAAAGCTCAATAATAGAAAGAAAAATAGTTGTACTTTTTTACTAGGGTTAGAAAAATTTGGAAGAGTTTCTATCCACTCACTGACCTGTTTAAAAATGTTAAACCTCTCTGTCCACCCCATTAAATTAGTTTTTAACATTCATTTTACAATATGCTTAAGATTAAGAAAAATAGAAAAGATGATTTAAATAATAAACCAGAGGACACCCCTATTTTTGTTAGAGTACTTATTCCATGTAGTTTACTAGAAAAATCTCTCATACCCTGGTGTAGTATAAAATAAGTAAGATCCCTTTTATTTTAAGAAAACAAGGAAAGCTTAGAAAAACCCTACAAAAATAACCCTAAGGTGAAAACACCCCAACCCTTGGGATAACTAATGTTTTGTTATTATGAACATAAGAAAAATACAAAATCTGTTGTTTGATATTTTTGAAATGACAAGTTAGTTATAAGCAACTTTTTGGCATAAAACTTTAGAAAATCACAACTAAATAACCACCAATTAACTTTTTGTGATTTTTGGCATAGAGGTTTATTATTACTGTTAGATGCCAACAAAAATAACCCTTAGGAAGGAACTCACCTCTAATGAAGAGTTGTAGTACAAAGTGGCCCATTTTACACAACTCTTGTTATTTTTGTATAAAGCATGACCTCCATATTTTAAGCCTCAGGTTCCTACAACAGGCTAGAATAGCAAATGACAACCTACTGTAATTTTTACAGAATTTTTGGAAAATGTTAAATCACTGTCGTAGTTCAAACCTACACTAGAAACCATAAGTAGAAAATGAAGGAAGGGGGGAAAAGTGAATAACGGGAAATTGATGTCATCCTAAAAACTCTTTATAACTTGTCCACTGAAGTATATAAAGGCAATACCAATTCCCTATACTTATCCTCAATAAAAACTTAAACCTAAAGGTGATAAACATAAACCACCAAAAGCCACGTATGACCCGGAAACCCTAAGTTACTCATTAATTTAGTGTTCTTCTCTTAGCGTAATGTTTTTAAATCCTGCATAATCATGACATACGTGTTCATTGCATTTCGATAGACTGTAACCTCGCTGACGGAGAGTACGTCCTCGTGCCGGAGCAAGGAGCTGCTCAGGAGGTAGCCCCAGATCCAGCACCCGAGTCTGCACCAGAGGATCTGCCTGCACAGCCTTGGAAGGCAAGCCCCGGTTTTATGCATAACCTGTTATTTATGCTATTTTACTACACTTAATGTTTGTAGGCTTGTATTGTGCACTTAAGTGTAGGAGTTGTTTGAAACCCTAGTTGCATGATCTCAGGAACCCCATTGAGATGAATACTAGTATGCTAAGACGAGTAGCTGCTTTATTAAATAGGATCTCGGTAGAAGTCGAGAGATTTTTCTAGCACTCGCGCGAGGTCAGGAATTGGTTGTATCCACTTTCTTATCATATTGATATTGGTTGTGGGCAACAATCCATGGGGATTGGTTGTTCACGGGACAAAAACTGGAATAAGGATTAAGGTGTGGTACTGTGAGTCAAGCGTTTGAACGTACTAAGCACATGCCGAGAAATATGGTAAATCGGTAAGCCTAGTACCTGAGTGAACCTGCCCGCAGATTGCCCTCCTCACGCGACCTGAGATGTGGTCTCCCATTCCGGTTATGGTGGGTACAAGTGCGGCCACTGCACGACGGCAGTCGGGGTCAGTGAGGCATTGTACACCAAGGCAGTGAGCCCCTTTCTGTTGCCTGGGAATCGATGGGGACAGTTGATATGTGTGGGGACGGAGTGCCCCTACATGTCGTGTGTTTAGGTTTATCTTGCAAGGTTTAAAACTCGATTCGAATCGTCTGCTTCTCGCAGCTAATGAGACTGCTTGATCCATGCTGCTACATTGAGTAACAAGTGGGAATATGATGAGATGATACAAGATGTTGATTGCTAAAAATGTTTGCTACTATGTATGAGTATATAGTACACATTTAGCCTTAAGAGAGTCACACTTAAATTTGACAAAGTTAAAACTTGATTTAGAAACTCAGCTAGTGCTTTTGGCAACCAAACCCCACAGCCAAACAGCTGCATGTCTAGAGGTAGAGGAGTAGACTCCTCACACCGGGTAAGTCTAGCTGAGTATTAGTATACTCAGCCTTGCTTGTGGCATAATTTTACAGGTTCTCTGGAGGACATGGTTGCTGGAGTGACTTGGCCGTCCGCCTTGCCACCGGGTTGGACTGTCGAGTGGGACCCCGCCTCGGCTGAGGAGGAGCATGAGGAGTGATGGGACAAGCTTCCCCATCTCTCTGTTTATTTGCCGTTAGTTTTATTCCGCTGCACTTCGAACAATGATGGTTACTTTTGCAAAAACTCCGATGATGATGATGTAATAATTTAATACTCTCACATGCATGGTTTTATGCTTTATTGTATTTGCTCTGTGACTCACCATCGAGTGAGATTGTGGTACTTGATCCTGTCAGTGGCCGTGTCGGACTAGATCCGAGGGATTGACGGGTTATTCCCATTTAAGTGTGGTCTAGCCTCTAAGGCAGGACTTAGGCACTTGAGTTGGAATAATTCGGGCAGTTCCGCCACAGCTGGTATCAGAGCCTGTACCACCACAGAGGAATCAATAAGATATGAATACCATCCCTTTTCAAAATAAAACTTGATAGAAACAAGGTTGGATAGATCGTAGGACGAGCACGATAGACCTAGGACGTGAAGCCTTAGGATGATAGAAGGGTAGCTAGGTGGCTAAATAATTAGGCCCCACAGGCCACTTTAGGGGATGGGAGTTCTTCCCTATTTTTCCCTTGATACTGATGTGAGGTCGTTCAGGACGAGCATGCATGCATTCTTACATTAAATTAAACAAGAAGAAAATTTGGCAAGGACTTAAATACAAAATGATGACCAACTAAGTGCCTCAGTACTATTTTATAAATGGAGAGAAGCGGAGTCTTATTCTTTTTTTCTTAACTCTTTTTATAATTCTTTTTCTTTTACTTACGCTTCCCCGTACACAGATGACTTCCCACGGATCCTCAGACGACGGGAATGCACTAACCCACACTGACGGGCTTGCACGTGAGGGCTTCCCCCGTATTTTGTGGGAGGTACTTCAGGGGGCCGGGTACCTGACACCCCCTCAGTACGCTGTGCAGCAGTTCGAGAAGCACCGGGTGCCCCGCTGTAGGGTGAGGATGACCTTGGAGCTTCATCCCCTGCAGCCAGGCTGGCGTTCACTGGACTCCGAGTCTTTTGGATACCGGGCGGAGGACACGATCGAGGCGATCGCTCTGCACGGGTTGACGACTTTTTGTGGATTCCATCCCTTGGAGCTCTCTACCCACCCCATTGGCTTGTTCCCCGCGGAAAAGGAGGACGACCCGATGTGGAAGGATCGGGTGGAGCATGCCAAGGACATCTGGGCTCTCTACCCAGGCCACACGGCTCACTTGTCGGTGCGATGCATGAACGCCCTGTATCGTCTGCAAGTGATGCGTGGAGAGGCAATGTCTCATCTGATGGCATTATTGGAGGCAACCAAGATCACCCTGGATAACAGGGAGGAGCTCATGGTTGACTTGTCCCAGGAGCTGGTGGAAAAAGATTTACAAGTGGAGCAATTGTCTGATGAGATCCATGAGCTGGAGGAATTGGTGGGGACGAGGGAGAACACCATCGAGGTTCTCGAAGATCAGCTCCTCAACACCCAGCAGCAGCTCGCAGAGGCTAATGAGCACCTGGATATGCATCATCAGGAGATCCATGATGGGGAGGCTGACGAGGACGTTGACATTGAGGGAGGGGAGGAGCCTGCTTCCAGCGTAGACACTGCTGGCTCAGGGAGGCCACCTTCCCCCGAGTCGAGTGTTGCCTCGTTCGCTCATTAGGTGCCGGAGTAGAAATAGAGGTTGGTAATGTAGGACTCCTCACAGCTAGCTTAGCTTTTGCACCTTTGGGGTACTAGGCTAGATAGAGTTGAGTCTTTTGGGGACACTAATGTAACCGTGATAAACTCTTTTGGAAGCATGATTGATGGATGCTTTTAGTTCTTAACTTGGAAGAAAAATTTATGCCTTTTCAAAATCCTTTTTATTTATGTCAGAATCTATCAATTCGCCCTTGACTCTTTCGCCGTGATTAAACCTTAAATTTGAGGATGTGTTATTGAGAATATATGTGGTTTTTCAGATGGCCGCGAGAGCGTGTCGTGGCCAGAATGAGCGCATTCCTCCACCGCCGCCACCGCCTCCCACTCTGCAGGAGCTGATGGCTCAGCAGAATGAGATCCTGAGGCAGCTAGCTCAGCGTCAGCCACCACCTCAGCACTATGGTGGTGGAGATCATCAGCATCACCCCGCCGTAGCCACTTACCAAGAGTTCCTCAGTACTCAGCCGCCTTTGTTCACCAGGGCAGAGGACCCACTTGATGCTGATGTATGGCTGAGGGTAGTGGAATCTAAATTCCCCCTACTCAATGGAGTTTGTTCTGAGGTGACAAAGGTCCGGTTCGCCACCCAGCAGCTTCGCGGACCCGTGCGGACATGGTGGGACCACTATCTTGCTATGCAACCGGCTGACCATGAAGTGGATTGGAGAGAGTTCAAGGCAGCTTTCAGGGGGCACCATATCCCAGCTGGCATCATGGACCGTAAACTCAATGAGTTTCTGGCACTCACTCAGGGCAACAGGACAATGTTGCAGTATGCTCAGGCTTTGAATGATCTGTGCCAGTATGCTGGGTACCATGCAGACACGGACGAGAAGAAGAGGGACAGGTTCAGACGGGGGCTCAGCACTAAGCTCCGTGATCGTCTCAACACTGTCAGGGCCAACAGCTATAATGAGTTGGTCAACATGGCCATTTCCCAGGAGGACTGTATCACAGCTCGTCAGGCAGAGAAAAAGAGGAAGACCCCTGTGGTAGGACCCTCAGCTCAGCCACAACGCTTCATGTCTGACACTCAGAACAGGGGACCTCAGCAGCAGCAAGGGAGATGGGTGATCCGACCACAGCAGCAGCAACAGGCACCCAACCACACCCAGTTTCCAGCTCAAAGGAACAATCAACAACAGCAGCAGTATCACCAGGCAAATGACAACAGGTGTTTCACCTGTGGCAACACCGGGCATTATGCCAAGAATTGCCCCAGGAACCAGCAGAGGCAGGGGCAGAATGTCAATCAAAACCAGGGCAAGAGACAGAAGGTGCAAGTGAGGCAGGGCAAGCTGAACTTTACCACCATGGCTGATATTCCCGAGGGAGCACCCGTCATGACTGGTATCTTTACCGTTTTAAATTGTCCTGCTATTATTCTTTTCGATTCTGGTGCATCACATAGCTTTATTAGTGCCAAGTTTAGTGCTAAGTGTCAATTGCCCTTTCATCACACCAATGGGGGTATCACAATTTCAACACCCGGAGGCAGGATTGCCACCAATCAAATCAGCAGGCAAGTGCCTATAAAATTTGGTAGCCTTGTGATTAGAACCACCCTTCTCATCTTAGGATTGGATAGCGTGGATATTATATTGGGAGCTGACTGGTTGACCAGGCATCAGGCAGTATTGGACATTGCAGCCAGAGCAATTGAGATTCATTCCCCTACTTATGGCGAGACTGTTTTATATTTGCCTGATCAGGGTTGTACCCGTTCTTGTGCCTTCGTTATGATAGAATCCCTAGTGGGAAAGATCCCAGTAGTCTGTGACTACCCAGATGTTTTTCCGGATGAGTTGCCAGGAATGCCACCTGACCGAGACATTGAGTTCGCCATTGAATTGCAACCCGAGACTGCTCCTATCTCCAAGAGACCCTACAAGATGCCTCCCACGGAACTGGCAGAACTAAAGAAACAACTGCAAGAATTGTTGGACAAGGGGTTCATTCGCCCAAGTACTTCACCTTGGGGATGTCCTGCATTATTTGTGAAGAAAAAGGATGAGAGTCTGAGAATGTGTGTTGACTACCGCCCTCTCAATGCGGTGACCGTCAAGAACAAATACCCACTGCCCCGCATTGATGTTCTGTTTGATCAGTTGGTAGGAGCCAAGGTATTTTCCAAGATAGATCTTCGCTCGGGTTACCATCAGATCAAGATCCGTGCCAGTGATATTCCCAAGACGGCCTTCTCAACCAGATATGGGCTTTATGAATTTTTGGTGATGTCTTTTGGGCTGACCAATGCCCCGGCTTATTTCATGTACTTGATGAACTCGGTATTCATGCCAGAGTTGGACAAGTTCGTGGTCGTTTTCATCGATGATATCCTAGTCTATTCCAAGAATGAAGCCGAGCACACTAAACATTTGCATAATGTACTTCAGAGACTGCGTGACCATCGGTTGTATGCCAAGTTGTCTAAATGTGAATTTTGGCTGAAGGAGATTAAATTCTTGGGTCACACAATTTCTCAGGAAGGGATATCAGTTGATCCTGAGAAGGTACAAGAGGTGATGGACTGGAAACCCCCAACTACAGTGAGGCAGATTCATAGTTTTCTAGGATTGGCAAGGTATTATCGACGATTTATTCCGGATTTCTCCCGAATTGCCAAGCCAATGACAGAGCTATTAAAGAAGGGAGTCAAATATGATTGGAGCCAGAAGTGCGAGGATGCTTTTCATGCACTAAAGCAGCATTTGACAACAGCCCCAGTGCTGGCTCAACCTGATAACACCAAGCCTTTTGAAGTTTATTGTGATGCTTCTGGTACGGGATTGGGGTGTGTCTTGATGTAAGAGAACAGAGTGATTGCTTATGCTTCCCGAGCACTCAGACCCCATGAGCATAACTACCCTACACATGATCTGGAATTGGCAGCTGTGGTTCATGCTCTCAAGATTTGGAGGCATTACTTGATGGGAGCTCACTGTAACATGTACACTGATCACAAGAGTCTCAAATACATCTTCACTCAGGCAGATCTAAACATGAGGCAGAGAAGATGGTTAGAATTAATCAAGGATTACGATTTGGAGGTGCATTACCATCCTGGCAAGGCCAATGTTGTGGCAGATGCCTTGAGCAGAAAGGCCCAGTGTAACTGTATGAGCATGGATGCAAGAGTTACCTCCCTATGTGATGAGTTGTGTAAGCTGAACCTGGAGGTTGTTCCCTCCGGTGAATTTAGTTATATCTCGGTGGAGCCCACATTGCAACAGCAAATAGTCCAGGCACAGATTGGGGATAAAGGTGTTCAGGTTATCAAAGACATGCTCAAGCAGAAGGCAGAAAAATACAAGTGCTTCCGTCAGGACAGTAAAGGAATTTTATGGTTTGGAGATCGATTGGTTGTTCCCAAGGACCCTGAGCTCAGAAAGAAGATACTGGATGAAGCTCACCTTTCCAAGTTCTCCATGCACCCTGGTAGCAACAAGATGTATCATGATCTCAGATCTTTGTACTGGTGGACCAGAATGAAGAGGGAAATTGCCAAGTATATATCCGAGTGTGACACCTGCCAAAGGATCAAAGCCAGTCATTTGAAGGCAGCAGGTCCTCTACAACCCCTTCCCATACCATCTTGGAAATGGGAGGACATTTGCATGGACTTTATCGTGGGATTGCCCAACACCTCCAGGCATCATGATTCCATTTGGGTTATTGTGGACAGATTGACCAAGACCGCTCACTTCTTGCCGGTGCACACCACCCACAGGACAGAGAAGTATGCAGAGATTTACATCGACCAGGTAGTTCGTTTGCATGGGATACCAAGGACTATAGTGTCAGACAGAGGAGCACCATTTGTGGCACGATTTTGGGAACAATTGCAGGAATCACTTGGGACCCATGTGATACTGAGCTCAGCATACCATCCCCAAACAGATGGCCAGACAGAAAGGGTGAATCAAATTTTGGAAGTCATGTTGCGGGCATGTGCACTACACTACGGAAAGAATTGGGACAAGTGTCTTTCCTTGGTAGAGTTTTCTTATAATAACAGCTATCAGTCCAGTCTGAAGATGGCACCTTTTGAAGCCTTATACGGGAGGAGATGTAGAACCCTGCTGAATTGGTCTCAAGCAGGAGAAAGGGAAATATTTGGGCCAGATTTGGTACTTGAAGTAGAGGAAAAGGTCAGAGTCATCAAGAAGAACTTAGAAGCTGCTCAAGCCAGGCAAAAGAGCTATCATGATAAGAGGCGGAAGCCTCTACTGTTCGAGGTGGGAGATCATGTTTATCTTAAGGTATCACCCACCAAGGGTGTCCAGAGATTCGGGATCAAGGGCAAGTTAGCTCCTCGATACATTGAACCTTATGAAATCCAGGAGACTTGTGGGCATGTAGCATATCAATTGAAGTTGCCACCCAGCATGTCAGCTATTCATGATGTATTCCATGTATCTCAGCTGCGGAAATGTGTCCGCCTACCCACTGAAGTGCTACCTGAACCGGAGGTTGAGATAGAACCAGACTTGTCCTATCAAGAGTATCCCGTCAAGATACTGGATCAGAAGGAGAGATCAACACGGACAAGATCAATTAGAATGTATAAAGTTCAGTGGAGTCACCATTCAGCAGAGGAAGCTACGTGGGAGACGGAGGATTTTCTACGCTCTCGCTTCCCTGACTTTCTGCCCAAAGGAGTCGGTACGTAACCCCAAAACCCCACCCCCACCTGCCCTTTGAAAATAATTATAAGAAAAACTTAGATAGTAAGGGCAGTATAAGTTGTAGATTTAACTTGAAAAGGACTTCCTTCTGAAGTTGCAAAGAGAATGACATTCGAAGAGCAGTAACTAGAAAACTGGAGTATAAGGAAGAGTAACACACCATCGTACCTTAGTAGCACCCCTTCTAGAGGACTCTGCCTAAAATCTCGGGACGAGATTCCTTTAAGGGGGAGGGCTGTGACACCTCAGGTGTTACCATGGCTAGAGCACACCTTGGCATTAAGGACTGTGATCATATGTGGTAGAGACTTAAGGAACCACATAAGAACTTTGGAGATCATGTGTTAATCAAAGTTTGTTAATGACCTAAGAAGTATTACTCAAATCTTTGTACACTTACTACCTTGGATAAGAGGGGGGGGAAACCTAGACCTCTCTTTAACCCTATATCTCAAGGCCATGAATAAGAGGGGGAGAGAGAGTGAGCAAATGTGCAAACATGGGTAATCTTCAACCAAACCTTAAGTAACCTTATAACCAGCAATTAGGGGAAGGAAATATTGCAAAAAGACCCCTGGTGAAACCCCAAATCAAATCTCCAAGAGGAGAGAGAGCTAGAGCTCTCTATTTCTCTCTAAGTTAAAAACTATACCTACACTAAAGATCAGTCGTGTTCACCTCGAAGCTAGCACCAAATCCACCTATGTTCTATACCAAAAATGTGGCATACCACCTAAGGCACCCACTGGAAAAAGCTGAGCCCGAGACTTGGACGTTTGACATGCCTTGGCATGGTTTTTGTCGCGAGGTGGGCAGAGTGACACACCCGATTTGGCGACCCAAGATCTCCCTCCCTAGGCCATATCTGCCATGGCGTCTCACAGACGAGTGATAGCCCTAGGTGCCAGGAAAAGACTCGCGCCGGATTTTTGCCAAGATTCGCACGTTTGCGACTTGGGTGAGCTGTGGAGCAAGGGCAGAAGAAAAGCTCCACGTGTTCGACGCGCTCTGCCGCGCCAGAGCACGCCCGCGCCCGACCCCGCGCCGCGCCGAGCCGCGCCCGTGTCCCCTGTGTGCGCCCGCGCCTATAAAACCCACTGAGGCATCGACCACACTCCTCCGCGCACACTCAAACCTCACCGGAGCTTAACTCGCCGTCGTTTGCTCGAGCACGGCGTGTCTGCGGCCACCCGAGCCCCTGCCGTCGTGGACCGGCCAGCCCAGCCCTTCCCAGCCCCGTCCAACCCTCGGAGACGAGTGTGCACAGCTCAGTGAAGCTCCCTGAGCGAGGAATCGAAGCCTGCTTCGCCGGAGAGGCCAATCCACGGTCGCCGGAGTTCACAACCCCGCCGGAGTACGTGGACCGGGTAATCCACTCAACCATTTTCCGATTCCTTGTGCACACGGTCTCTACGTTACCCCGTGAAGCTCACCGTGCCCTTGGATTGAACCAGATCACCGTGGTTTGGCCGGTACACTCGCTGCCGACAAGAACACCCGCCTGCGCACGTGGACCGAGCGATTCCGGCCATCCCCGCCATAGAGCCGCACCTCGCTGTGATCGCCAGAGCCTCCCCGAGCCAACCCTGCTCTTCGCCGGACCTATCTTGCCGCTGGTAAGCCGCGCCACCCTTTTCTTTCCCGCGGGTACTGTTTACATTGGGGGAAGGACCGCGGGTGAGAGGAAGAGAAGGTCAGGGGGCTTTTTGAACTGTCAGCGACCCAGGGGAATAGTGGCGCAGGGGTAGATTTGTGCGGGTTGATTTAGTTTAAACCCAGGGACCTCGGCGTAAACTACTTTTTCAGAAAACCCTATTAAAACTGATTTTAAATTTGAACAGAAACTTGGAAAATCCATAACTTCTGTTTAGTTCATCCAAATTTGGTCAAACCAATTTTGTCAGACTCTAAATAATGTGACCTACTTAATAAAAATATAAAAACCCCTATGTACTATAGAAAACTATAAGGTTCTGATTTAATTATAGTTTTGGCCAAAAGCTCAATAATAGAAAGAAAAATAGTTGTACTTTTTGACTAGGGTTAGAAAAATTTGGAAGAGTTTCTATCCACTCACTGACCTGTTTAAAAATGTTAAACCTCTCTGTCCACCCCATTAAATTAGTTTTTGCCATTCATTTTACAATATGCTTAAGATTAAGAAAAATAGAAAAGATGATTTAAATAATGAACCAGAGGACACCCCTATTTTTGTTAGAGTACTTATTCCATGTAGTTTACTAGAAAAATCTCTCATACCCTGGTGTAGTATAAAATAAGTAAGATCCCTTTTATTTTAAGAAAACAAGGAAAGCTTAGAAAAACCCTACAAAAATAACCCTAAGGTGAAAACACCCCAACCCTTGGGATAACTAATGTTTTGTTATTATGAACATAAGAAAAATACAAAATCTGTTGTTTGATATTTTTCAAATGACAAGTTAGTTATAAGCACCTTTTTGGCATAAAACTTTAGAAAATCACAACTAAATAACCACCAATTAACTTTTTGTGATTTTTGGCATAGAGGTTTATTATTACTGTTAGATGCCAACAAAAATAACCCTTTGGAAGGAACTCACCTCTAATGAAGAGTTGTAGTACAAAGTGGCCCATTTTACACAACTCTTGTTATTTTTGTCTAAAGCATGGCCTCCATATTTTAAGCCTCAGGTTCTTACAACAGGCTAGAATAGCAAATGGCAACCCACTGTAATTTTTACAGAATTTTTGGAAAATGTTAAATCACTGTCGTAGTTCAAACCTACACTAGAAACCATAAGTAGAAAATGAAGGAAGGGGAAAAAGTGAATAACGGGAAATTGATGTCATCCTAAAAACTCTTTATAACTTGTCCACTGAAGTATATAAAGGCAATACCAATTCCTTATACTTATCCTCAATAAAAACTTAAACCTAAAGGTGATAAACATAAACCACCAAAAGCCACGTATGACCCGGAAACCCTAAGTTACTCATTAATTTAGTGTTCTTCTCTTAGTGTAATGTTTTTAAATCCTGCATAATCATGACATATGTGTTCATTGCATTTCGATAGACTGTAACCTCGCTGACGGAGAGTACGTCCTCGTGCCAAAGCAAGGAGCTGCTCAGGAGGTAGCCCCAGATCCAGCACCCGAGTCTGCACCAGAGGATCTGCCTGCCACAGCCTTGGAAGGCAAGCCCCGGTTTTATGCATAACCTGTTATTTATGCTATTTTACTACACTTAATGTTTGTAGGCTTGTATTGTGCACTTAAGTGTAGGAGTTGTTTGAAACCCTAGTTGCATGATCTTAGGAACCCCATTGAGATGAATACTAGTATGCTAAGACGAGTAGCTGCTTTATTAAATAGGATCTCGGTAGAAGTCGAGAGATTTTTCTAGCACTCGCGCGAGGTCAGGAATTGGTTGTATCCACTTTCTTATCATATTGATGTTGGTTGTGGGCAACAATCCATGGAGATTGGTTGTTCACGGGACAAAAACTGGAATAAGGATTAAGGTGTGGTACTGTGAGTCAAGCGTTTGAACGTACTAAGCACATGCCGAGAAATATGGTAAATCGGTAAGCCTAGTACCTGAGTGAACCTGCCCGCAGATTGCCCTCCTCACGCGACCTGAGACGTGGTCTCCCATTCCGGTTATGGTGGGTACAAGTGCGGCCACTGCACGACGGCAGTCGGGGTCAGTGGGGCAATGTACGCCAAGGCGGTGAGCCCCTTTCTGTTGCCAGGGAATCGATGGGGACGGTTGATACGTGTGGGGACGGAGTGCCGCTACATGTCGTGTGTTTAGGTTTATCTTGCAAGGTTTAAAACTCGATTCGAATCGTCTGCTTCTCGCAGCTAATGAGACTGCTTGATCCATGCTGCTACATTGAGTAACAAGTGGGAATATGATGAGATGATACAAGATGTTGATTGCTAAAAATGTTTGCTACTATGTATGAGTATATAGTACACATTTAGCCTTAAGAGAGTCATACTTAAATTTGACAAAGTTAAAACTTGATTTAGAAACTCAGCTAGTGCTTTTGGCAACCAAACCCCACAGCCAAACAGCTGCATGTCTAGAGGTAGAGGAGTAGACTCCTCACACCGGGTAAGTCTAGCTGAGTATTAGTATACTCAGCCTTGCTTGTGGCATAATTTTACAGGTTCTCTGGAGGACATGGTTGCTGGAGTGACTTGGCCGTCTGCCTTGCCACCGGGTTGGACTGTCGAGTGGGACCCCGCCTCGGCTGAGGAGGAACATGAGGAGTGATGGGACAGGCTTCCCCATCTCTCTGTTTATTTGCCGTTAGTTTTATTCCGCTGCACTTCGAACAATGATGGTTACTTTTGCAAAAACTCCGATGATGATGATGTAATAATTTAATACTCTCACATGCATGGTTTTATGCTTTATTGTATTTGCTCTGTGACTCACCATCGAGTGAGATTGTGGTACTTGATCCTGTCAGTGGCCGTGTCGGACTAGATCCGAGGGATTGACGGGTTATTCCCATTTAAGTGTGGTCTAGCCTCTAAGGCAGGACTTAGGCACTTAAGTTGGAATAATTCGGGCAGTTCCGCCACAGCATGAGGCACGAGCGGTCAAGTACAAAGGAGTATCAAACAGTCATATGAGTCTGGCTCTGGATCAGTCAAGTACAAAGGAGTATGAGACCGCTAGGTATCCTCCCGGGATCTATTTTTGTCATCAAATTTCATTATAATTTGCCTTCCTCTCAAATAGAAAGGATTTACTTTCAGCAAGTATTTCCACACAAGAGAATAAGAGACACTATGAGATATAGATTGGATATTCTTTCCCTGAATATACTTCTTCTTAATAATTTCATGCCAAACTCCATCGTTTTCTAGTTTGCATCACCATTTACACGTTAGACCTATATTCAGATTTTCAAGTTTTTGATACCCAATCCCCTTTTCTTTTCAGAGCACACTTTTCCCAATTTCGCCAAATGATATTTTCTTGTTACTTCCTCCTTGCCATAGAAAGGCTCTTCTCCTCACATTAATATTCTTAATGATAGTTTTAGGAAGGAGGTACATGGACATATGGAAAATGGGAGAAATGGAAAGACAAGAGTTAATTAGAGTAACTGTGCCAGCACTAGAAAGAGAACTCTCGACCCTTCCAAGCTTCCAATCTCTTGTCGAATTTTTCTTTCAAAATAACCCAATCAGCAACTTGAAGTCTGTTTGGACTCACAGGAACACCTAAATACTTCATAGGAAATGTTCTGATTTGGCAATAAAAAAATTGGCATACTGAAAAGCAGTCTCCTCATCACCATTGGTCAGAAATATTTCACTTTTCATAAAATTTATTTTCAAGCCAACCACCATCTCATACAGATAAGGGAGCATTTTTCATATGTCTAGCCATTTCCAAGTTGTTTTTGAGGCAAATAATTGTATCATATGCATACTGCAGTATGATAATCCCATGGGGAATCAAGTGATCGCACATGCCAATAAAAGTTCTGTTCTCCTGAGCTTTAGCCAACAACCTGGCCACACCTTGAGCAACAAAATTAAACAAAATTGATGATAGAGGGTACCCTTGTCTAACACATTTACAAATTTTTATATATTTACCAATATGATTGTTGAGCTTAACAATTACCCTTCACTACCATCTGCATCCAATTCAACCATTTTGGACAGAAACCTCTTTTTTCATACAGTTGAATAAAAAGTCCTAGTTAGCTTTATCATAAGATTTTTTTCAGTCCCGCTCTAGTATGACACCAATCTGCTTCCTCCTCTTAGTTTCATGCATAATCTCTTGAAGGATGATCACTCCATTCATTATGTTTTTCCTCTAATGAAAGCCATTTGTTGTTCATTAATTAGAATCTGAGCAAAAGGTTCAATCCTGACAGTGAGCACTTTGGTGATCATCTTATATAAGCAGTTCAATAGATAGATAGATCGAAATTGTTGAATTTTGGATGCCTCTTTGAATTTAGGAAGAAAAGTTATGATTCCATAATTCAACATATTCACATCCAGGTTCTCATTGTAAAAATCATTAAAGAGATTAATTATGTCATTCTTAACAATGTGTCAACAAATTTGATAGAATTTTGAAGGAATATTGTCAGGTCCTATACCTTTATTTTTCTTAGTGTTCTAAAAATTATTATTAATCAGTTATTAATCATTAGTGATAGACATCCAATATGATTAATAGGTAATCATCTAAGTAATTGGTCAACCCGATTAATCGATCGTTGACCTAATTAATCAGCTGTTGACCTGATTTACCAGCCATTGAACCTGCTGAGAGCACCTGGAGGGAGGTGAATAGGTGATCCTATAAAAACAGCTCAACAAAACAAACTTGGACTAATATTAAATTAGTGGAAGCAAGAGCTAAGTTCGAGTGAGGAGTATGAACGGAGTAAACTTCTTCACTTAATTGCTCTTCACTAAGTGAGTATTAAACTTAGAGCAATAATGTAAGTGAAGTGAGTAGAGAGAAAATCACAGTAGAATAAAGACGAGTGACACAACAATTTTTATCCCGTGGTTCGACCAAGCATAATACTTGCCTACTCCACGTTGTGGCGTCCCAATGGACGAGGGTTGCACTCAACCCCTTTCAAGTGATCCAAAGATCAATTTGAATACCACGATTCTCTTTATATTAACAATATCCCGTAGTGAGGAATCTCCACAATTTGGAGTCTATCATGCCTTACACAAATGATCTCAAATGAACACAAGAGTAAGAGGGAATAGAAGCACACACAAGAGCGGGAGTTGCAACAACAACACACACACAAGACAAGAACGAGCACACGAAACAGCACAACGGAGTTACAGCTCAAGAAAGTGCTTGAATCTCTATCACAATGAAACAAATGCGTGTTTGCGAAGTCTCGGCGTTGTAGAATGTTCAATGGGTGCTTGGTGTACTACTCCATGCGCCTAGGGGTCCTTTTTATAGCCCCAAGGGAGCTAGGAGCTGTTGGAGTCCCATTTGGAAGGCCCTAGTTGCCTTCTGTCTGTGGGCGCACCGAACAGTCTGGTGCACCACCGGACAGTGAACAACGCGCGATTCCCTTCCTTGTTTGGCGAAGCATACCGTTGTAGCCACCGACCCCATGGCACACCGGACAGTTCGGTGGTGCACCGGACAGTCCGGTGCGTCCTGGTGACCATTGGCGAAGTCCATGTGTCGTCGCTAATCGCATGGCCGACCATTGGCTGGGCGCTCTGATAGCACACCGGACAGTCTGGTGGGGCACCGGACTGTCCGGTGAATTTTAGCCATGGCGTCCTCAGCTTTTAGCCTAGGCACTAGACGCTGTTCGGTGCACACCAGACACTGTCCGGTGCACCGCAGGTTGGTGCAAGTCTGGTTTGCCTTAGCCAAACTTCTTCAATTCAATTTCTCTCACTTTGAGAAGTTTCCTAGCACTTAGTAGAATAATGTTAGTACCAAAAACAATTTACTAAGGCTAGAATCATACATTACTTTTCCATTTGCATCTCTTTAACTCTTAGATCAATAAAGTCATACCTCTATGTGTTGAGCATCTAATCACCAAAACAATATAGAAATGGCCCAAGGGCATATTTCCCTTTCACCTGCCCAATCAAACAAAAGCCCACTAGAAGTCTGGCACAATGGCCTAGCAACATTGTAGACACCTTATTCCTCTTGTGAAATAATTTGGAGCACCTATGATATGGTAAATCACTTTGTTCGATGTCATATTGTCATCAATTAGACTAAACTAGCAAAGTGTCCATATGCTGATACAGTTTCCATTTAAGTTTGAGTGTAAGCATGTGTAATCTGTTGGCTAGGTGAGTGTGAATGTAAGTTTGGAGCCAACAACTATGGTTCGAATCCCCATTTATACATGAGAGCACCTAGAGGGGGGGGTGAATAGGTGATCCTGTGAAACTTGAAACTTAATGCCACAAAACTTGATTAGATGTTAGCACAATAAAGCCAAGTGGCTAGAGAGGAGTCTTAGCAAAACACAATAACCACAAAGAGATCAACACAGAGATGGCATAGTGGTTTATCCCGTGGTTCGGCCAAGTCCAACGCTTGCCTACTCCACATTGTGGCGTCCCAACGGACGAGGGTTGCAATCAACCCCTCTCAAGCGGTCCAAAGACCCACTTGAATACCACGGTGTTTTGCTTTGCTTTACTATATACCCCTTGCGAGGAATCTCCACAACTCAGAGCCTCTCGCCCTTACACTTTGATGTTCACATAGAAGCACGGAGCAAGGGAGGGATGAGCAACACACACGAGACACAAAATCATAGCAAATATGCACACACAAGACCTAGACTTGAGCTCAAAAGAATATCACGAGGTTCTCACTAGAACGGAGCTAAAATCACTAAGAATGTCGAACAAGTGCGCAAGAATGAAGTGTGAGTGATCAACAATGCTCAAAGGATGTTTGGTATTCTCCTCCATGCGCCTAGGGGTCCCTTTTATAGCCCCAAGGCAGCTAGGAGCCGTTGAGAGCATTCCAGGAAGGCAATTCTTGCCTTCTGTCGCCTGGCGCACCGGACAGTCCGGTGCACCACCGGACACTGTCCGATGCGGATTTCTTTCCTTATTTGGCGAAGCCAACCGTTGCAGATTGAGAGCCGTTGGCGCACCGGACACTGTCCGGTGCACACCGGACAGTCCGGTGCCCCCTTGTGACCGTTGGCTCGGCCATGTGTCACGCGCGGAATCCTCGGCCGACCGTTGGCCCGGCTGACCGTTGGCTCACCGGACAGTCCAGTGCCTCACCGGACAGTCCGGTGAATTATAGCCGTACGCCGTTAATCACTTCCCGAGAGCGACGACTTCGCCTGTGAATGGCTCACCGGACAGTCCGGTGCACCACCGGACAGTCCAGTGATTTATAGCCGTACACCGCCGTCGAAGTCCCGAGAGCAGCAAGTTCGCCAGAGCCAGCCTGGCGCACCGGACACTGTCCGGTGCACCACCGGACAGTCCGGTGCACCCAGACTGAGCAGACTTTGGCTGAACAAAGCCATCTCTTTTCCAGTTTGATTTCTCCTGTTTCCAGCACTTAGACACAATACATTAGTTCTCAAAACAATGTACTAAGTCTAGAAACATACCTTTAGACTTGATTTGTACTTTGTCCATCAATTGGCATAGATTTTCACTTAAGCACTTGTGTTGGCACTCAATCACCAAAATACTTAGAAATGGCCTAAGGGCACATTTCCCTTTCAATCTCCCCCTTTTTGGTGATTTATGCCAACACAACAAAAAGCAACTAAAAGAAGTGCAACATCAATACAAATGAGAACTCAAAATTGTTTTGATTCAAAATTGGCATATATGGATCATTCTTTGCCACCACTTGGTTTTGTTTTTGCAAATCAACCTCAATCTCTTATCTCTAATTCAAACACAATTGTAGAGATATAAAGAGAGTTGTTCCAGGAGAAATTGATCAAAGATTTCAAAAACTCCCCCTTTTCCCATAATCAACCATTCTCCCCACAAGAGGCCAACTTTTGACAAGAGAGACAATAAGAGAGTTTTGACAAACCAAAAGCTCTATTCTACTATTTTCGAAATTTCTCAAGTGGTAGCTGATCCATTTATTGCTTTGGCCTTATTTTCCCTCCCTTTGGCATCAAGCACCAAAACGGGATCAATTCTGGCCCTGGAACCCCATTGCCTCACCAAAATCTTCAAATAAGAATACAAAGGCAATAAGAGTACATGAGATGAACTTGGAATAAGTTACCCTCTCATCGGAGTGCAGTGGAAGTCTTTCATGGTCCAAGTCCACCTTTTCCCTTTCAAACCTCCTTTGAGACTAAATTAAGAAAACTCAAGCACATGGTTAGTCTCAAAGGGTCAAGTTGTAGCACATCTCCCCCTCAATGTGTGCATCACTTGCAAATGGACTTGTGAGGTCCGGGGAGTGCTTGTACAACTTGAGCACCATAAATAAACAACAAAATGCATAAGGAACATGATCAAGGCATAAACACATGTATACTATAAATCAATCCAAGTTCCGCGAATCTAAGACATTTAGCTCACTACGCAGCCTGCAAAAGGTCTTCTCATCTAGAGGCTTGGTAAAGATATCGGCTAGCTGGTTCTCGGTGCTAATATAAAACACTTCGATATCTCCCTTTTGCTGGTGGTCTCTCAAAAAGTGATGCCGGATGTCAATGTGCTTTGTGCGGCTGTGCTCAACAGGATTGTCCGCTATGCGGATAGCACTCTCATTGTCACATAGGAGTGGGACTTTGCTCAGATTGTAGCCAAAGTCCCGGAGGGTTTGCCTCATCCAAAGTAGTTGCGCGCAACACTGTCCTGCGGCAACATACTCGGCCTCAGCGGTGGATAGGGCAACGGAAGTTTGTTTCTTAGAACTCCATGACACCAGGGACCTCCCTAAGAATTGGCACGTCCCTGATGTACTCTTCCTATCGACCTTACATCCAACATAGTCGGAGTCTGAATATCCAATCAAGTCAAAGGTAGACCCCTTTGGATACCAGACTCGAAGCAAGGCGTAGCGACTAAATATCTAAGAATTTGCTTCACAGCCACTAAGTGACACTCCCTTGGATCGGATTGAAATCTAGCACACATGCATACACTAAGCATAATATCCGGTCTACTAGCGCATAAATAAAGCAAAGAACCTATCATAGACCGGTATGCTTTTTGATCAACGGACTTACCTCCTTTGTTGAGGTCGACGTGTCCGTCAGTTCCCATTGGAGTCTTTGCGGGCTTGGCGTCCTTCATCCCAAACCGCTTTAGCAAGTCTTGCGTGTACTTCGTTTGGGAGATGAAGGTGCCGTCCTTGAGTTGCTTCACTTGGAACCCAAGGAAGTAGTTCAACTCGCCCATCATTGACATCTCGAATTTCTGCGTCATCACCCTGCTAAACTCTTCACAAGACTTTTGGTTAGTATAACCAAATATTATGTCATTGACATAAATTTGGCACACAAACAAATCACCATCACAAGTATTAGTGAATAAAGTCGGATCGGCTTTCCCAACCTTGAAAGCATTAGCAATTAAAAAGTCTCTAAGGCATTCAAACCATGCTCTTGGGGCTTGCTTAAGTCCATAGAGCGCCTTAGAGAGCTTACATACGTGGTCGGGGTACCGTTCAGCCTCGAAGCCAGGGGGTTGCTCCACGTACACCTCCTCCTTGATTGGCCCGTTGAGGAAAGCGCTCTTCACATCCATTTGGAACAACCTGAAAGAATGGTGAGTGGCATACGCTAGCAAAATACGAATGGACTCTAGCCTAGCCACAGGAGCAAAAGTCTCCTCAAAGTCCAAACCTGCGACTTGGGCATAACCTTTTGCCACAAGTCGAGCCTTGTTCCTTGTCACCACCCCGTGCTCGTCCTGTTTGTTGCGGAACACCCACTTGGTTCCCACAACGTTTTGCTTGGGAGGCGGCACCAGTGTCCAAACTTCATTACGCTTGAAGTTGTTGAGCTCTTCCTGCATGGCCAACACCCAGTCCGGATCTAGCAAGGCCTCTTCTACCCTAAAAGGCTCAATAGAAGAGACAAAGGAGTAATGCTCACAAAAATTAACTAATCTTGAACGAGTAGTTACTCCCTTGCTAATGTCACCCAAAATTTGGTCGACGGGATGATTCCTTTGAATCGTCGCTCGAACTTGGGTTGGAGGTGCCGGTTGTGCTTCTTCCTCCATCACATGATCATCTTGTGCCCCCCCCCTTGATCACACGCCTCCTTTTGATGAACCTGTTCATCATCTTGAGTTGGGGGATGCACCATTGTTGAGGAAGAGGGTTGATCTTGCTCCTTTTGTTCCTGTGGTCGCACGTCTCCAATCATCATGGTATGAATCGCGTCCGTTGGAACGTCTTCTTCATCTACATCATCAAGATCAACAACTTGCTCTCTTGGAGAGCCATTAGTCTCATCAAATACAACGTCGCTAGAGACTTCAACCAAACCTGATGATTTGTTGAAGACCCTATACGCCTTTGTATTTGAGTCATAACCTAACAAAAACCCTTCTACAGCTTTGGGAGCAAACTTTGAATTTCTACCTTTCTTTACTAGAATATAACATTTGCTCCCAAATGCACGAAAGTAAGACACATTGGGTTTGTTACCGGTTAGAAGCTCATACAAAGTCTTCTTGAGGAGGCGGTGAAGGTAGACCCGGTTGATGGCGTGGCAAGCCGTGTTCACGGCTTCCGACCAAAACCGCTCGGGGGTCTTGAACTCTCCAAGCATCGTCCTCGCCATGTCTATGAGCGTCCTGTTCTTCCTCTCTACCACACCATTTTGCTGTGGTGTGTAGGGAGCGGAGAACTCGTGCTTGATCCCTTCCTCCTCAAGGTACTCCTCCACTTGAAGGTTCTTGAACTCGGACCCGTTGTCGCTCCTTATCTTCTTCACCTTGAGCTCAAACTCATTTTGAGCTCTCCTTAGGAAGCGCTTGAGGGTCCCTTGGGTTTCAGATTTATCCTGCAAAAAGAATACCCAAGTGAAGCGGGAAAAATCATCAACTATAACAAGACCATACTTACTTCCTCCTATGCTTAGATAGGCGACGGGTCCGAAGATGTCCATATGAAGCATCTCCAAAGGTCTTGATGTGGTCATCACATTTTTGGTATGATGAGAGCTTCCCACCTGTTTACCTGCTTGACAAGCTGCACAAGGTCTATCTTTTTTGAAAGTAACATTAGTTAGACCCATCACATGTTCTCCCTTTAGAAGCTTGTGAAGGTTCTTCATCCCCACATGTGCTAAGCGGCGATGCCACAGCCAGCCCATGCTAGTCTTAGCAATTAAGCATGCATCTAGACCGGCCTCCTCTTTTGCAAAATCAACTAAATAAAGTTTGCCGTCTAGTACACCCTTAAAAGCTAGTGAACCATCACTTCTTCTAAAGACAGACACATCTACATTTGTGAATAAACAATTATATCCCATATTACATAATTGACTAACGGATAACAAATTATATCCAAGTGACTCCACTAAAAACACATTAGAAATGGAGTGCTCATTTGAGATTGCAATCTTGCCTAAGCCTTTAATCTTGCCTTGATTCCCGTCACCGAATATGATTGAATCTTGGGAATCTTTATTCTTGACGTAGGAGGTGAACATCTTCTTCTCCCCCGTCATGTGGTTTGTGCATCCGCTATCGATAATCCAGCTTGATCCCCCGGATGCATAAACCTACAAGGCAATTTAGGCTTGGGTCTTAGGTATCCAACTCATGTTGGGTCCTACAAGGTTAGTTACAATAGTCTTAGGGACCCAGATGCAAGTTTTATCTCCCTTGCATCTTGCCCCTAACTTCCTAGCAATCACCTTCTTATCCTTTCTACAAATAGCAAAGGAAGCATTGCAAGTATGAAAAATTGTAGAAGGTTCATTGTTTACTTTCCTAGGAACATGAACAACATTTCTTCTAGGCATAGCATTTTTCTTAGCCAAATTTCTATCATGCATAATAGAAGAACTAGAAGCAATCATGGCATGAGAATTAAAAGTATCATAACTTCTATTAACATTCCTAGATTGTCTCCTATCATGATACATGAACGCATGGTTCTTTTGAGTACTATTAGCCATAGGGGCCTTCCCTTTCTCCTTGGTGGAGATGGAAGCCTTATGGCTAGTTAAGTTCTTGACTTCCCTCTTGAAGCCAAGACCATCCTTAATTGAGGGGTGTCTACCAATTGTGTAGGCATCCCTTGCAAATTTTAGCTTGTCAAATTCACTCTTGCTAGTCTTAAGTTGGGCATTAAGACTAGCCACTTCATCATTCAATTTAGAAATTGAAACTAGGTGTTCACTACAAGCATCAACATTAAAATCTTTACACCTATTGCAAATTACAACATTTTCTACACAAGATGTTGATTTACTAGCTATTTCTAACTTAACATTCAAATCATCATTTATGCTCTTTAAGCTAGAAATAGAGTCATGGCATGTAGACAATTCACAAGAAAGCATTTCATTCCTTTTAATTTCTAAAGCAAGGGATTTTTGTGCCTCTACAAACTTATCATGTTCTTCGTACAAAAGATCCTCTTGCTTTTCTAATAACCTATTCTTATCATTCAAGGCATCAATTAATTCATTAATTTTATCAACCTTGGTTCTATCTAGGCCCTTGAATAAACATGAATAATCTATTTCATCATCATCACTAGACTCATCCTCACTTGAAGAAGCATAAGTAGTATTCCGAGTACATACCTTCTTCTCCTTCGCCATGAGGCATGTGTGACGCTCGTTGGGGAAGAGGGCCGATTTGTTGAAGGCGGTGGCGGCGAGTCCTTCGTTGTCAGAGTCGGACGACGAACAATCCGAGTCCCACTCCTTGCCAAGGTGTGCCTCGCCCTTAGCCTTCTTTTAAGCTTTCTTCTTTTCCCTCTTGTTCCCTTGTTCCTGGTCACTATGATTATCGAGACAATTAGCGATAAAATGACCAATCTTACCACATTTGAAGCATGAGCGCTTCCCCTTTGTCTTGGTTTTGTTTGGATGCTCCTTGCGACCCCTTAGCGTCGTCTTGAAACGCTTGATGATGAGGGCCATCTCTTCATCATTAAGCCCGGCCGCCTCAACTTGCGCCACCTTGCTAGGTAGCGCCTCCTTGCTCCTCGTTGCCTTGAGAGCAATAGTTTGAGGCTCTTGGATTGGGCCATTCAATGCATCGTCGACGTATCTTGCCTCCTTGATCATCATCCGCCCGCTTACAAATTTCCCAAGAATTTCTTCGGGCGACATCTTGGTGTACCTAGGATTCTCACGAATATTGTTCACAAGATGTGGATCAAGAACAGTAAAGGACCTTAGCATTAGGCGGACAACATCGTGGTCCGTCCATCGCGTGCTTCCATAGCTCCTTATTTTGTTGATGAGGGTCTTGAGCTGGTTGTACGTTTGGGTTGGCTCCTCGCCCCTGATCATTGCAAATCTCCCAAGTTCTCCCTCCACCAACTCCATCTTGGTGAGCATGGTGACGTCATTCCCCTCATGTGAGATCTTGAGGGTGTCCCAAATCTGCTTGGCGTTATCCAAGCCGCTCACCTTATGGTATTTGTCCCTGCACAGTGAAGCTAGAAGAACAGTAGTAGCTTGTGCATTTTTGTGAATTTGCTCATTAATGAACATGGGACTATCAGTACTATCAAATTTCATTCCACTCTCGACTATCTCCCATATGCTTGGATGGAGAGAGAACAAGTGACTACGCATTTTGTGACGCCAAAATCCGTAGTCCTCTCCATCAAAGTGAGGGGGTTTGCCAAGAGGAATGGAAAGCAAATGTGCATTTGAACTATGCGGAATACGAGAATAATCGAAAGAGAAGTTTGAGTTAACCGTCTTCTTTTTCTCGTAGTCGTTGTCGTCGTCCTTTTGGGAAGAGGAAGATTCGTCGCTGTTGTAGTAGACTATCTCCTTGATGTGTCTTGTCTTCTTCTTCTTCCCGTCTTTTCTTTTGTGGCCCGAGCCCGAGTCAGTAGGCTTGTCATCTTTCGGCTCGTTGATGAAGGACTCCTTCTCCTTATCATTGATCACAATCCCCTTGCCCTTAGGATCCATCTCTTCGGGCGATTAGTCCCTTCGTGAAGAGAACGACTCTGATACCAATTGAGAGCACCTAGAGGGGGGAGAATAGGTGATCCTGTGAAACTTGAAACTTAATGCCACAAAACTTGATTAGATGTTAGCACAATAAAGCCAAGTGGCTAGAGAGGAGTCTTAGCAAAACACAATAACCACAAAGAGATCAGCACAGAGATGGCACAGTGGTTTATCCCGTGGTTCGGCCAAGTCCAACGCTTGCCTACTCCACGTTATGGCGTCCCAACGGACGAGGGTTGCAATCAACCCCTCTCAAGCGGTCCAAAGACCCACTTGAATACCATGGTGTTTTGCTTTGCTTTACTATATCCCGCTTGCGAGCAATCTCCATAACTCAGAGCCTCTCGCCCTTACACTTTGATGTTCACAAAGAAGCACGGAGCAAGGGAGGGATGAGCAACACACACGAGACACAAAATCACAGCAAATACGCACACATAAGACCCAGACTTGAGCTCAAAAGAATATCACGAGGTTCTCACTAGAACAGAGCTCAAATCACTAAGAATGTCGAACAAGTGTGCAAGAATGAAGTGTGAGTGATCAACAATGCTCAACGGATGCTTGGTATTCTCCTCCATGCGCCTAGGGGTCCCTTTTATAGCCCCAAGGCAGCTAGGAGCCGTTGAGAGCATTCCAGGAAGGCAATTCTTGCCTTCTGTCGCCTGGCGCACCGGACAGTCCGGTGCACCATCGGACACTGTCCGGTGCGGATTTCTTTCCTTATTTGGCGAAGCCGACTGTTGCAGATTGAGAGCCGTTGGCGCACCGGACACTGTCCGGTGCACACCGGACAGTCCGGTGCCCCCTTGTGACCGTTGGCTCGGCCATGCGTCACGCGCGGAATCCTCGGCCGACCGTTGGCCCGGCTGACCGTTGGCTCACCGGACAGTCCGGTGCCTCACCGGACAGTCCGGTGAATTATAGTTGTACGCCGTTAATCACTTCCCGAGAGCGACGACTTCGCCTGTGAATGGCTCACCGGACACTCCGGTGCACCACCGGACAGTCCGGTGCACCACCGGACAGTCCGGTGATTTATAGCTGTACACCACGGTCGAAGTCCTGAGAGCAGCAAGTTCGCCAGAGCCAGCCTGGCGCACCGGACACAGTCCGGTGCACCCAGACTGAGCAGACTTTGGCTGAACAAAGCCATCTCTTTTCCAGTTTGATTTCTCCTGTTTCCAGCGCTTATACACAATACATTAGTTCTCAAAACAATGTACTAAGTCTAGAAACATACCTTTAGACTTGATTTGTACTTTGTCCATCAATTGGCATAGATTTTCACTTAAGCACTTGTGTTGGCACTCAATCACCAAAATACTTAGAAATGGCCCAAGGGCACATTTCCCTTTCAATACATAATTTTAGGTTTTTTGCCAATTTAAATTAAATTTGAAGGGAGCATGATGATGGTGGAAGCTGAGAAAACTGGTGCTTTATACAGTATAGAATAGAAATAGCCTTGTTTATTTTGAATTGTTTGGCTAATTTGATTTGCACTATAGGTGCATACCAAGAGAAAAAATAAGCAAGATGCATAACACACAAGTGATCTTGTCTTTGTTCAATTCAATGCAAGATTGCTTAGCAAAATATAGAGAAGCAAGACTAAAAATGTTGATGTACTTCTATCTAATGTTGCTTCTAATTCTCAAGACTGACTAGTTGAATGATGTGACAATATTTATGAAGAAAATGACGCTATGCAACTTCGTAGAAGTTCAAGAGTTATATAACTTCAAAGATGATTGAGTCTGATAGTGAATGTGAAGACATTGAAATAGAGGATGATGATGTTGAGTTTGAACCAGACCATGATGAAGTGCTTCCAACAAAAGATTATGAGCAAGACGATGAAAATTGATGATGGCTAGTTGTTTCTATTTTATATCTTAATTTTTACAATGCACATTGACACTACTATTTGACCGATTAGTGCCTACCCATTATTTTTTTTTATTAATCCTTGACAATAGATTAATCGCCCATGTCCAACTTACTAATTAAATTCCGATGTCCAATATCTTAAACCTTGATTTTTATCCATTTGAAATAAAGCATCTTTAATCTCTGTTTCAGAGATCTTTTTGCAAAGTTGTTGGTTGTTTGTTTCAGATAGTTGTTCTAGATCAGCCAAATCTCATAATCAATTTGAAACATATTACCAGGTGCATGACCAAACCGAGTAATATGGAAATCTGTTGCATATTCAAGGAGCCTATCATTTCCTTCAATTCTCATACCTTCATCTTCTAGTAATATGATACTATTTTTCCTTTTTTCCCATTTGCAATTCTATGAAAGAATTCATTATTTCCATCACCTTTTAACAACCAATTCTCATGAGCTCTTTGTCTCCAATAAATTTCATCTTCTTACAAAATTCAAATATTTTCCTTCAACAGATACATCCTCTACTGAAGTTGAGCAACATCAAGGTGTTTTTGCTCTTCTTCTTTCTCAAGATTTTCAAATTCAAATTGTATTTGGATTTTTTTCTTTTATTTTCTCCTCTTTATTTCCAATCCCAGCCTTTCAAGTATTGTTTGCATAGCTTCAATTTTTGTTGGATCTTATCAAGAGCACTTTTGGCTCTATAGGGTTTATTCCGGATATCTTCGATACTTTTTAAAACTTGGGTTGAGTCGGTGAAAGGAAAATGGGCAATTAAGCCATTTTTATAAATTTTGGTGATTGAATGACCAACACAACATCTTGGACTAACTAGTTTGCTAAGTCTATGAGCACAGGTTCACTCAAGTGCAAATTGAAGATCTCAAGTCCAAATGAGCTTAAAGAAGGCCAAGAAGTGTGACATCTTGAAAAAGGGTAAAATAGTGAGGTTTGAACCCTTGAATAGGTTACATACACATATTAGAATGTTTCTAGCACTTTGGTTTGCTCTCCAACTTAGTTTCTAGCAAAAAGTGTTTTTTGGACTTGTGTTTGAGTTGAAACATAAAGTCTAAAAGGGAGTTGAGCTAAAGGTGCGAACCTATGACTTGGGCATAACAAACATACTCTAAATATGTTTGAGTAAGTCATAGAATAACTCCCAAGACCAGCCAATACGGATTGGAGAAGATTTTCTCGAAAGAGCAAAGTCTGAGCTGTTTTGGGGCTCACTGGACAGGTCCTGTGGTGCACCGGACCATCTTTCCAGGGAGCCCCTCCAAAGACTTCATCTATCTAGGGCATCGGATCCCGAGTCCGGTGCACCGGACCTCATCATACATGAACTACTCAATTTCAAGAAAATCACTAAAAATCATCGGACCCTCTACAGTACTCGGTGCGGTGGTGCACCGGACCTCGCGGTAACAACTACTTCGGGCGCGCAACAACTACTTCAATGGTCAAGTGACATGTGGCGGTCTGGTGGTGGACCGGACCGGTCTGGTGCCATCCCAAGATGGATGGGCCCAATCAAGACCCCAGAGGACCTGCTCCTGTTATCGGTCTAGTACGGCTGCACAATGCAGAATTCCAGTAGCTTCCTCGACGACTATTTGGGGGCTTGAGGCTATAAATAGACCCCCATTTCGACCCCCTCTCTACACCAAGTCATTCAAGAGCTAGCACTTCACTTCTACTATGTGATCTTAGCACATATTTCTATGAGATAGAGCTATGCTGCTACTTGCGCTTGTGCTCTTATTCTTTGGGTGTTGTTCTTATGCTCTTTGTGTGCGTTTTACTCCTCTCTCTCTTGTTGTTTTTGGATTTGTTGTTCCCATCAAAATTTGTATGACTGCAAGAGACTCCGATCTATAGAGATCCTTGTGAGGAGAAAATTCATAAGGAAGAACTGTGACCTCAAGTTGATCATACATCACTTGAGAAGGGTTGAGTGCAACCCTCATCCTTTGGGACACCACAACGTGGAGTAGTCAAGCATTCGAGGCTTGACCGAACCACAGTAAAAATCGTCGTGTCATGTGTGCTTGCTCTATTGCGATTTATTCTTTCTCTCTTATTCTAATTCTTGATCTTCACTTGTGTTATTGCTCTAGTTATAACTCCGCATTATAAGAGAGCAATTAAGTGCAAGAGCATTGTTCCTTCTCGCTTTAATCTGATCTATATCTTGCGCTAACATCTAATTTAGATCAAGTTTGTTTTTAAGTTGTGATTTTTCAGGCATCCCCTATTCATCCTCTCTAGGTGAGTATCTGTCAACCAACCATTTTCAAACTTAAATGTAGGAAGTTTTGGCACAAAATCAACATTGGTGTCCAGAATCAAGGGATTATGATTTGACATCGCCCCTAGGTAATTTCTTAATCTTGACAAGTGGGAAGATATTCTCCCATTTCTTATCCATAAAGACTCTGTCAAGTTTCACCAGAGTTGCGTTTTTATGATGTTTGACCAAGTAAAACCTCCTCCACTCATATGTATCTCAATCAACTCATATTCCTGAATCAGATCATTAAAGAGATCAGTATACTTGTGGATACCTGTAGCTTTTTTTCATGCGAGAATCTGATGATGTTAAAGTCACCCCAATAATGAGAGGCTCTTTATTTTTCTCACAAAAGGACAGTTCAACCGGAAAATTCAGCTTGTCCTTATCATTAGCAGGAATATAGACAACAATAAGATTCCATTTACTCATATAGCTTTTGTCCCAAAGGTCAACTTGTAACATATGTTCCTCTTGTGTATAGCCTCCCATATCCACAAGGTCAATCCTTGTTCCAATCAATATTCCACCTGATCTTCCTCTAGAGGCAATCCACATCCACAAATAACCATTTGTGTAGGGTCTAATTTTTTCAGCAGATGATCATCATACTCCTCTACCATGGTTTCTTGGAGGGCCAAAGAAAAGAAACTTATGCTATGCTATTAATTTTTTAATGTATGATGGGTTGATGGCATCCCTTTCTTCCTCAATCATCTACAATCCCAAAAGAGTGCTAGTATGCATATATCGATCAAGTAAAGAATTCAAACCTATTTCCGGACCATATTGAGGTAGTCATGCTGTGGCGTACTAGCCATGGCGTCCGCGCATTTTCCTGCTCAGCAAGCGGAGTGACGAGAAGATCAAGTAAAGAATTCAAACCTATTGCCGGACCATCTCCAACAGTTCAAAACATGTGAGCAGAGCTGTAAATGCTCGCGGTCGCATGGCTTGAAAAGTGTAGACAGCGAAGGCGCCTATACAAAAAGTCCAAGTCCGATCACGGGGAAGTCACGCTGTGGAAGGATGATTTCGCATGTTTTTTACTCTATAACAACAGAAAACAGAAGCTACACACAAAAAGGATGGCAAATTGAGCTATTGGGATCTTCCTGCATGAGATTTTTGGCATGGTACTACCAGACTTTATTATGTCTACATAATGTGTGAAATTCCTGTTGTTGTTGTTTTTTGCCCTTTATTTCTGTTGTCGTTAAGGTCTTGTTTTTGAGTAATCAATGAAACAACAATCGGGCTATATATTCAGAGGACAAAACCTTACTAATAATTAATATATAAATTAACTGAAAGAAAAAAAATTAACATCGAGGGAGTATCTAGTTAGGGATCGGAAGTCATCTCCTGAAGGGTTCTTATCAACAGTTGCATGTCGCATCCGGCTTCCTTCCTTCTTTCTCCAAAATTCTTTCCACGTGGTATACCGGAATGATGGCTCTGGTTTCTGCCAAGCGTTTGTTTTACGTTCAGTGAAGAAAAGTTCAGTAGTGACAGACGATAGAATTTGTTTAGACCTTTAAACAGACAGAGGGAGTCGGTTTAAATAATTTTCTACTATATCACCAGAAACTATGTATTTATATGCATAATATAAAACAAACTATTCTAGTAAGTGTATTTAAAAAGTGGATACATTTATGCATGCACCACGATGAAATATACATGTTATTTAAGCATGGAATCAAGTATAATTGTTTATCCATACAAGACATATAGGGAGTATTTAGTTTGAGTAAAATGTTTAATATTTTAGATTTGTGATATTTATCGAGAATGAGGATAGGCTTGAGTCAAGGACGACTCACATGCAAGAATGGGAGGATGTGAGGACATCCCTGTCAACGATATAACCTCCATGCACTTTTGCACTCTAGGGCATCTTCTGGTACCTTCAACCCTAGGACACCTCATGTATTATCCCTCGGGGCACCTACTATCCCAACTCCTAGGGCACCTCACACATCGGTCCCTAGGGCATCTTGTGCATCAATACCTAGGGCACTTGCGTCTTGACACCTAGGGCATCTCGTGCATCAGGCTCTCGGGCACCTCCCACCCTAACCCATAGGGCACCTCGTGCATCGGCCCTAGGGATCCTCATGCATCGACCAATAGGGCACCTATCGTCCTCGTCCTCTAGGGCACCTAGTGCGTCAGCCCCCATGGCATCTCGCACGTCAGCCCTATGACACCTCTTGTCACGACCCCTAGAGCACCTTGGGCATCAACTCCCTCCTCTTCCAATGATATCACCATGCATGAACAGCCAGATGGTGGACAACCATGGCTGATGGTGGGTTGCGGATGAGTAGGGAGAGGTGCGCTAGTGTGGTGGCGCTATGGGGACTAAAGCCGAGCACAGTGGAAAATATGAGGAAATTAAAGAAGCAAACTAGTAGGATGGGGGTGTAACTTATGACATCGATGATTATTTTTTCTTAACTTCAACAAATTTAAGGTGTGCAAATGGTGGTATGGATGGCTAATTTTTCTTAACTTCATCAAATTTGAGTTAATGGAGAATCCCTTTAGGAGCTCCACCAAAACGACAAAGCGAATCCCTAGATCTACCATTTTGGTGAATTTAGATTTGATGGATCTGAACTATTTGGCTAACTTTTCATGAGGTAGAACTGTTTTAGTAAATCTCTATGATATCTTGGTCCAGGTGGATTGTGTGATATATTGGCACAAGGTTTAATAGGATTGGTAGAATACTCATACAAATAAGGTGCACCTTCTATCGGTGTTTCGAACCAGCTCCGATAAGTAAATTTGTTTGTGCGTGTTTTGGAGTCCGGATAGTGTGCTCAGTGGGTGTGAGATTTATACTGGTTCGGGCAAAACATCCCTACATCTAGTCTTCGGTGACTCACGCTACCTGTTGGTCCTCGGCCAGCGATCAAAGTTGGAAGCGATGAGCTGCGACGGCGGAAGAACGCGGTCGGCGCGGCTACTTCTCAGGTAAACGCAAGAACAGAAAGAGTTTGTTTCTGGCAATTGCACAACAGCCCCCTGTTTCTGCTTTTCTATTATAATACGGAGTCACACAGGCTTGAAGCCCACACCCCCGACGCACGACTTGCCCCACGATCACCATCAATTTCTATTGACCGTGGGCATGTGTGGCGCGACGCCACGTTGGGGCAACTAACAAAGCGGGTAGGGGCCTCAGGCACAGCACCGGGCACACCTACATCTATGCCACACTTATAATTGGTTCAACTAGATTAATACAGACTCAATAAACTTGACAGGGACTAACATTCACCCCCTTAATCTTGTTGAACACAAACCACTCCCAGCTTAGATCTCAGCTCCACAAACTTGATCTTACCCAAAGGCTTTGTCAATATGTCGGCTAGCTGATTATCTGTTCCAACATGATCCACATCCACAACGCCCTTTTGAATACAATCCCGAATATAATGATAGCGAGTGTCAATGTGTTTGCTCCTGTCGTGATAAACTGGGTTTTTGCTCAACTCTATGGCTGACTTGTTGTCAATCAACAGACTGAATTTCTTTACTTCCTCCTTCATTATATCAGCAAGCAAAGTACTCAACCACACTCCCAGACAAACACCCAGAGCTGCTGCAATATATTCAGCTTCACAGGATGACAAGGCAACCACTTTCTGCTTTTGAGAGGACTAGGTCACGGGGTTTGACCCCAAGAAGAATAGAATACTTGTGGTACTCTTCCTGTGTACTAGATCACCAGAGCAATCATTGTCTGTGTATCCTAGCAGAGATAGTTCACAATTTTCCCCATTCTTGAGTTTTATCCCATAGTTCAGTGTTCCTGCTATATACCTCACAATTCTTTTAATTGTTGTCCAGTGGTCTTTATTAGGACCTTCCATGAACCTGCTCACAAGTCCAACAGCAAAGGATAAGTCAGGTCTTGTGTTCACTAGGTATCTAAGACTACCAATCACACTCCTGTATCTAGTAACATCCTTTTATGTCCCTTTCTTAGCAGCAGTGAGTTTTATTCTTTGTTCCATAGGAGTATCAGTGGGGTTGCAACCAGTCATGTGACACAACTCAACAATCTTTGCTGCATATGAACTTTGACAAATTAATATCTCACCCTCCTTCTGTGTAACTGAAAGTCGCCTAGAGGGGGGGTGAATAGGGCGAAACTGAAATTCTCAAAAATAAACACAACTACGAGACGGGTTAGCGTTAGAATTAAACAAGAGTCCGAGAGAGAGGGCGCAAAACAAATCGTGAGCAAATGCGAAGTGAGACACGATGAGTTGTTTTACCGAGGTTCGGTTCTTGCAAACCTACTCCCCGTTGAGGAGGCCACAAAGGCCGGGTCTCTTTCAACCCTTACCCTCTCTCAAACGGTCCCTCGGACCGAGTGAGCTTTCTCTTCTCAATCACTTGGAACACAAAGTTCCCACAAGAACCACCACAAGATTGGTGTCTCTTGCCTCAATTACAAGTGAGTTTGATCGCAATGAAGAATCAAAGAAGGAAGAAAGCAATCCAAGCGCAAGAGCTCAAAAGAACACAAGCAAATCTCTCTCACTAATCACTAAGGCGTTGTGTGGAGTTTGGAGAGGATTTGATCACTTTGGTGTGTCTAGAATTGAATGCTAGAGCTCTTGTAAGTAGTTGAAGTGGGAAAACTTGGATGACTTGAATGTGGGGTGGTTGGGGGTATTTATAGCCCCAAGCACCAAACTAGCCGTTTGGTGAGGCTGTCTGTCGAATGGCGCACCGGACAGTCCGGTACACACCGGACATGTCCGGTGCGACAGCCACGTCACCAAAGACGTTGGGTTCCGACCGTTGGAGCTCTGACTTCTGGGCCCGCCTGGATGTCCGGTGGCGCACCGGACATGTACTGTAGAGTGTCCGGTGCGCCAGCATGGGCGTGCCTGACCTCTGCGTGCGCTGGCCGCGCGCTGGCGCGCATTTAATGTGCCGCAGGTAGCCGTTGGCGCCAAAATAGTCGTTGCCCCGCAGAAGCACCGGACAGTCCGGTGTACACCAGACAGTCCGGTGAATTATAGCGGAGCAGCTGAGATGAATTCCCGAGGCTGGCGAGTTCCGGAGGCCACCCTTCCTTGGAGCACCGGACACTGTCCGGTGTACACCGGACAGTCCGGTGAATTATAGCGGAGTCGCCTCTAGAATTTGCCGAAGGTGACGAGTTTGGAGTTGGAGTCCTCTGGTGCACCGGACATGTCCGGTGGCACACCGGACAGTCCGGTGCGCCAGACCAGAGGTGCCTTCGGTTGTTCCTTTGCTATTTTGTTGAACCCAATACTTGGTCTTTTTATTGGCTAAGTGTGAACCTTTGGCACCTGTATAACTTATACACTAGAGCAAACTAGTTAGTCCAAATATTTGTGTTGGGCAATTCAACCACCAAAATTAATTAGGGACTAGGTGTAAGCCTAATTCCCTTTCAATCTCCCCCTTTTTGGTGATTGATGCCAACACAAACCAAAGCAAATATAAAAGTGCATAAATGAACTAGTTTGCATAATGTAAGTGCAAAGGTTGCTTGGAATTGAGCCAATAAATGTTACTTACTAGATGTGCATGGATTGTTTCTTTATTTTTAACATTTTGGACCACGCTTGCACCACATGTTTTGTTTTTGCAAATTCTTTTTGTAAATTCTTTTTAAAGTCCTTTTGCAAAATGGTCAAAGGTAAATGAATAAGATTTTGAGAAGCATTTATAAGATTTGAAAATTTTCTTCCCTTGTTTCAAATGCTTTTTCCTTTGACAAAAAAAACTCCCCCTCAATCAATTCTCCTCTTAGTGTTCAAGAGGGTTTTAAGATATCAAGTTTTGAAAATACTACTTGCTCCCCCTTTAGAACACAAAGAGATACCAATTTGAAATTTACCAATTAAAAATCATTAATTTTAAAAATTAGGGTGGTGGTGCGGTCCTTTTGCTTTGGGCCAATACTTTCTCCCCCTTTGGCATGAATCGCCAAAAATGGATACTCGGAATGAAATATAGGCCCTTTAAGTACTTTCTCCCCCTTTGGTCATAAATAGATGAGTGAAGATTATACCAAAGCCGGAGAGATGCTCGAAGTGATGGCGAAGGATTAGTTACGGAGTGGAAGCCTTTGTCTTCGCCGAAGACTCCAATTCCCTTTCAATATACCTATGACTTGGTTTGAAATACACTTGAAAAAACACATTAGTCATAGCATATATAAAAGAGACATGATCAAAGGTATACTTATGAGCTATGTGTGCAAATTAGCAAAAGAAATTCCTAGAATCAAGAATATTGAGCTCATGCTTAAGTTTGGTAAAAGATTGTTCATCTAGGGGCTTGGTAAAGATATCGGCTAATTGATCTTTAGTATTAATGTATGCAATCTCGATATCCCCCTTTTGTTGGTGATCCCTAAGAAAATGATACCGAATGGCTATGTGTTTAGTGCGGCTGTGCTCAACGGGATTATCCGCCATGCGGATTGCACTCTCATTATCACATAGAAGAGGAACTTTGGTTAGTTTGTAACCGTAGTCCCGCAGGGTTTGCCTCATCCAAAGCAATTGCGCGCAACAATGGCCTGCGGCAATATACTCGGCTTCGGCGGTAGAAAGAGCGACCGAATTTTGCTTCTTTGAAGCCCAAGACACCAAGGATCTTCCCAAGAACTGGCAAGTCCCCGATGTGCTCTTTCTATTGATTTTGCACCCCGCCCAATCGGCATCCGAATAACCAATCAAATCAAATGTGGATCCTCGAGGGTACCAAAGCCCAAACTTAGGAGTATAAGCCAAATATCTCAAGATTCATTTTACGGCCGTAAGGTGTGATTCCTTAGGGTCGGCTTGGAATCTTGCACACATGCATACGGAAAGCATAATGTCCGGTCGAGATGCACATAAATAGAGTAAGGAACCAATCATCGATCGGTATACCTTTTGATCCACGGACTTACCTCCCGTGTCCAGGTCGAGATGCCCATTTGTTCCCATGGGTGTCTTGATGGACTTGGCATTCTTCATTCCAAACTTGGTTAGAATGTCTTGAGTGTACTTCGTTTGGCAAATGAAGGTGCCCTCTTGGAGTTGCTTGACTTGAAATCCTAGAAAATACTTCAACTCCCCCATCATGGACATCTCGAATTTTTGTGTCATGATCCTACTAAATTTTTCACATGTAGATTCGTTAGTAGACCCAAATATAATATCATCAACATAAATTTGGCATACAAACAAATCATTGTCAAGAGTTTTAGTGAACAAAGTAGGATCGGCCTTGCCGACTTTGAAGCCATAAGGAAATCTCTAAGGCATTCATACCATGCTCTTGGGGCTTGCTTGAGCCCGTAAAGCGCCTTAGAGAGCCTATAGACATGGTTAGGGTACTCACTATCTTCAAAGCCGAGAGGTTGCTCAACATAGACCTCCTCCTTGATTGGTCCATTGAGGAAGGCACTCTTCACGTCCATTTGGTAGAGCTTGAAGCCATGGTAAGTAGCATAGGCTAATAATAAGCGAATTGACTCAAGCCTAGCTACGAGTGCATAGGTTTCACCAAAATCTAAACCTTCGACTTGTGAATATCCCTTGGCCACGAGTCGAGCTTTGTTCTTTGTCACCACACCATGCTCGTCTTGCTTGTTGCGGAAGACCCACTTGGTTCCTACAACATTTTGGTTAGGACGTGGAACCAAATGCCATACCTCACTCCTAGTGAAGTTGTTGAGCTCCTCCTGCATCGCCATCACCCAATCCGAATCTTGTAGTGCTTCCTCTACCTTGTGTGGCTCAATAGAGGAAACAAAAGAGTAATGTTCACAAAAATGTGCAATACGAGATCTAGTGGTTACCCCTTATGAATGTCGCCGAGGATGGTGTCGACGGGGTGATCTCGTTGTATTGCTTGGTGGACTCTTGGGTGTGGCGACCTTGGCTCTTCATCCTCCTTGTCTTGATCATTTGCATCTCCCCCTTGATCATTGCCGTCATCTTGAGGTGGCTCATCTCTTTGATCTTCTTCTTCATTATTTTGAGCCTCGTCCTCATTCTGGGTTAGTGGAGATGCTTGCGTGGAGGAGGATGGTTGATCTTGTGCATTTGGAGGCTCTTCGGATTCCTTAGGGCACACATCCCCAATGGACATGTTCCTTAGTGCGATGCACGGAGCCTGTTCTTCACCTATCTCATCAAGATCAACTTGCTCTACTTGAGAGCCGTTAGTCTCATCAAACAAAACGTCACAAGAAACTTCAATAAGTCCTGAGGACTTGTTAAAGACTCTATATGCCCTTGTGTTTGAATCATATCCTAGTAAAAAGCCTTCTACAGTCTTAGGAGCAAATTTAGATTTTCTACCTCTTTTAATAAGAATAAAGCATTTGCTACCAAAGACTCTAAAATATGAAATGTTGGGCTTTTTACCGGTGAGGAGTTCGTATGATGTCTTCTTGAGGATTCGGTGTAGATATAACCGGTTAATGGCGTAGCAGGCGGTGTTGACCGCCTCGGCCCAAAACCGATCCGGTGTCTTGTACTCATCAAGCATGGTTCTTGCCATGTCCAATAGAGTTTGATTCTTCCTCTCCACTACACCATTTTGTTGTGGGGTGTAGGGAGAAGAGAACTCATGCTTGATGCCCTCCTCCTCAAGGAAGCCTTCTATTTGTGAGTTCTTGAACTCCATCCCATTGTCGCTTCTAATTTTCTTGATCCTTAAGCCGAACTCATTTTGAGCTCGTCTCAAGAATCCCTTTAAGGTCTCTTGGGTATGAGATTTTTCCTGCAAAAAGAACACCCAAGTGAAGCGAGAATAATCATCCACAATAACTAGACAGTACTTACTCCCGCCGATGCTTATGTAAGCGATCGGGCCGAATAAATCCATGTGTAGTAGCTCCAGTGGCCTGTCACTTGTCATGATGTTCTTGTGTGGATGATGAGTGCCAACTTGCTTCCCGGCTTGGCATGCGCTACAAATCCTGTCTTTCTTAAAATGAACATTTGTTAGTCCTAAAATGTGTTGTCCCTTTAGAAGCTTGTGAAGGTTCTTCATTCCAACATGGGCTAGTCGGCGATGCCAGAGCCAACCCATGTTAGTCTTAGCAATTAAGCATGTGTCGAGTTCAGCTCTATCAAAATCTACCAAGTATAGCTGACCCTCTAACACTCCCTTAAAGGCTATTGAATCATCACTTCTTCTAAAGACAGTGACACCTACATCAGTGAATAGACAGTTGTAGCCCATTTGACATAATTGAGAAACGGAAAGCAAATTGTAATCTAATGAATCAACAAGAAAAACATTGAAAATGGAATGGTCAGGAGATATAGCTATTTTACCCAAACCTTTGACCAAACCTTGGTTTCCATCCCCGAATGTGATAGCTCGTTGGGGATCTTGGTTTTTCTCGTAGGAGGAGAACATCTTCTTCTCCCCTGTCATGTGGTTTGTGCACCCGCTGTCGATGATCCAACTTGAGCCCCCGGATGCATAAACCTACAAAACAAGTTTAGTTCTTGACTTTAGGTACCCAAACGGTTTTGGGTCCTTTGGCATTAGACACAAGAACTTTGGGTACCCAAACACAAGTCTTGGAACCCTTGTGTTTGCCCCCAACAAACTTGGCAACCACCTTGCCGGATTTGTTAGTCAAAACATAAGATGCATCAAAAGTCTTAAATGAAATGCCATGATCATTTGATGCACTAGGAGTTTTCTTTCTAGGCAACTTGGCATGGGTTGGTTGCCTAGAGCTAGATGTCTCACCCTTATACATAAAAGCATGGTTAGGGCCAGAGTGAGACTTCCTAGAATGAATTTTCCTAATTTTGCTCTCGGGATAACCGGCAGGGTACAAAATGTAACCCTCGCTATCCTGAGGCATGGGAGCCTTGCCCTTAACAAAATTAGGCAATCTTTTAGGAGGTGCACTAAGTTTGACATTGTCTCCCCTTTGGTAGCCAATGCCATCCTTGATGCCAGGGCGTCTCCCATTATAGAGCATACTTCTAGAAAATTTAAACTTTTCATTTTCCAAGTTATGCTCGGCAATTTTAGCATCTAATTTTGCTATATGATCATTTTATTGTTTAATTAAGACCATATGATCATGAATAGCATCAATATCAACATCTCTACATCTAGTGCAAATAGAAACATGCTCAACAGTAGATGTAGAGGGTTTGCAAGATTTTAATTCTACAACCTTAGCATGTAATATATCATTCTTACTTCTAAGGTTAGAAATAGTAACATTGCAATCATCAAAATCTTTAGCCTTAGCAATCAATTTTTCATTTTCAAATCTAAGGCTAGCAAGAGAATCATTCAATTCCTTAATCTTAGCATGCAAATCAACATTATCATTTCTAAGACTGGGAATTGAAACATCACAAACATGTGAATCAACCTTAGCTAATAATTTGGCATTCTCATTTCTAAGGTTGTCAATGGTCTCATGGCAAGTGCTTAGCTCACTAGACAATTTTTCACATTTTTGAACTTCTAGAGCGTAAGCGTTTTTAACTTTAACATGCTTTTTGTTCTCCTTGATTAGAAAGTCCTCTTGGGAGTCCAAGAGATCATCCTTCTCATGGATGGCACTAATTAGCTCATTTAGTTTTTCCTTTTGTTGCATGTTGAGGTCGGCAAAAAGAGTACGCAAATTATTTTCCTCATCACTAGCATCATCATCACTAGAGGACTCATATTTAGTGGAGGATTTGGATTTAACCTTCTTCCTTTTGCCGTCCTTTGCCATGAGGCACTTGTGGCCGACGTTGGGGAAGAGAAGTCCCTTGGTGACGGCGATGTTGGCAGCGTCCTCGTCGGAGGAGAAGTCGGTGGAGCTCTCGTCCGAGTCCCATTCTCGGCAAACATGGGCATCGCTGCCCCTCTTCTTGTAGTGCCTCTTCTTCTCCTTTCTTCTTCCCTTCTTGTCGTCGCCCCTGTCACTATCACTGGATAATGGACATTTAGCAATAAAGTGACCGGGCTTACCACACTTGTCGCAAACCTTCTTGGAACGGGATTTGTAATCCTTCCTCTTCCGTTGCTTGAGGATTTGGCGAAAGCTTTTGATGATTAAAGCCATCTCCTCATTGTCGAGCTTGGAGGCATCAATTGGTTGTCTACTCGGTGTAGACTCCTCCTTCTTCTCCTCTGTTGCCTTAAATGCCACCGGTTGTGCTTCGGACGTGGAGGGTTCATCAAGCTCGTTGATCTTCTTTGATCCTTTAATCATACATTCAAAGCTCACAAAATTCCAGATTACTTCCTCGGGAGTCATTAGTGTGTATCTAGGATTACCACGAATTAATTGAACTTGAGTGGGGTTAAGGAAAATGAGAGATCTTAGAATAACCTTAACCACCTCGTGGTCGTCCCACTTCTTGCTCCCGAGGTTGCGCACTTGGTTCACCAAGGTTTTGAGCCGGTTGTACATATCTTGTGGCTCCTCCCCTTGGCGAAGACGAAAACGACCGAGCTCCCCCTCGATCGTTTCCCGCTTGGTGATCTTGGTGAGTTCATCACCCTCGTGCGCGGTCTTGAGTAGGTCCCAAATCTCCTTTGCATTCTTCAACCCTTGCACCTTGTTGTATTCCTCCTTACTTAGAGAGGCGAGGAGTATGGTTGTAGCTTGAGAGTTGAAGTGCTCGATTTGGGCCACCTCGTCCGTATCATAGTCTTCATCCCCTATGGATGGTACCTGTGCTCCAAACTCAACAACATTCCATATACTTTTGTGGAGTGAGGTTAGATGAAATTTCATTAAATCACTCCACCTAGCATAATCTTCGCCATCAAAGGTTGGCGGTTTGCCTAATGGAATGGAAAGTAATGGAGTATGTCTAGATGAACGAGGATAGTGTAAGGGGATCTTACTAAACTTCTTGCGCTCTTGGCGCTTAGAAGTTACGGACGGCACATCGGAGTCGGAGGTCGATGTTGATGAAGTGTCGGTCTCGTAGTAGACCACTTTCCTCATCCTCTTGTGCTTGTCGCCTTTCCGATGCGACTTGTGGGAAGAAGATTTTTCCTTCTTCTCTTTGTGGTGTGAAGAAGAAGATCTTTTCTCCTTCCGTTTGGAGGAGTCCTTCTTCTTCTCCTTCCTCTTGGTGCGGGACTCTTCCGATGAAGTGCTCCCGTGGCTCGTAGTGGGCTTGTCGCCAGTCTCCATCTCCCTCTTGGTGTGATCTTCCGACATCACTTCGAGCGGTTAGGCTCTAATGAAGCACCAGGCTCTGATACCAATTGAAAGTCGCCTAGAGGGGGGTGAATAGGGCGAAACTGAAATTCTCAAAAATAAACACAACTACGAGACGGGTTAGCGTTAGAATTAAACAAGAGTCTGAGAGAGAGGGCGCAAAACAAATCGTGAGCAAATGCGAAGTGAGACACGATGATTTGTTTTACCGAGGTTCGGTTCTTGCAAACCTACTCCCCGTTGAGGAGGCCACAAAGGCCGGGTCTCTTTCAACCCTTACCCTCTCTCAAACGGTCCCTCGGACCGAGTGAGCTTTCTCTTCTCAATCACTTGGAACACAAAGTTCCCACAAGGACCACCACAAGATTGGTGTCCCTTGCCTCAATTACAAGTGAGTTTGTTCGCAATGAAGAATCAAAGAAGGAAGAAAGCAATCCAAGTGCAAGAGCTCAAAAGAACACAAGCAAATCTCTCTCACTAATCACTAGGGCGTTGTGTGGAGTTTGGAGAGGATTTGATCACTTTGGTGTGTCTAGAATTGAATGCTAGAGCTCTTGTAAGTAGTTGAAGTGGGAAAACTTGGATGACTTGAATGTGGGGTGGTTGGGGGTATTTATAGCCCCAACCACCAAACTAGCCGTTTGGTGAGGCTGTCTGTCGAATGGCGCACCGGACAGTCCGGTGCACACCGGACATGTCCGGTGCGACAGCCACGTCACCAAAGCCGTTGGGTTCCGACCATTGGAGCTCTGACTTCTGGGCCCGCCTAGATGTCCGGTGGCGCACCGGACATGTACTGTAGAGTGAGCTTTCTCTTCTCAATTCCCGAGGCTGGCGAGTTCCGGAGGCCACCCTTCCTTGGAGCACCGGACACTGTCCGGTGTACACCGGACAGTCCGATGAATTATAGCGGAGTCGCCTCTGGAATTTCCCGAAGGTGACGAGTTTGGAGTTGGAGTCGTCTGGTGCACCGGACATGTCCGGTGGCACACCGGACAGTCCGGTGCGCCAGACCAGAGGTGCCTTCGGTTGTTCCTTTGCTCTTTTGTTGAACCCAATACTTGGTCTTTTTATTGGCTAAGTGTGAACCTTTGGCACCTGTATAACTTATACACTAGAGCAAACTAGTTAGTCCAAATATTTGTGTTGGGCAATTCAACCACCAAAATTAATTAGGGACTAGGTGTAAGCCTAATTCCCTTTCAGTAACCTCCATGCCCAAGTAGTAACTCAGCAAACCAAGGTCACTCATGTTGAAAGTGTGCATCATCTGCCTCTTGAATTCTTCTATTCTTACAACCGATGGTCCACATATTATGTGATCATCAACATATACTCCCACCACCAAAAGTGATTCACCAGCTCCCTTTCTATAAATAGCATGTTCCACACTGCATTTTTCAAAACCCAAAGAGATCAGTTCACTATCCAATTTTGTATTCCAAGCCCTGGGTGCCTGTTTCAAACCATATAGGGCCTTGTGTAATTTTACGATCTTCTTAACTTTCCCTGGATCTTGGAAGCCTAGTGGCTGGGACACATATACTTCCTCTCTCAAATCACCATTCAAGAAAGCTGTTTTTACATCCATGTGATGAATCTGCCAGTTACCATGTGCTGGTAGAGCAAGTAGGACTCTTATTGTTTCCAATCTGGCAACAGGAGCAAACACTTCATCAAAGTCTATCCCTTCTCTCTGCGAATATCCCTTTGCAACAAGTCTAGCCTTATGTTTTACCACTTCTCCTGCTACATTCTTCTTGAAAGGGAATTAGGCTTACACCTATTTCCTAAACTAATTTTGGTGGTTGAATTGCCCAACACAAATAATTGGACTAACTAGTTTGCTCTAGTCTCTAAGTTATACAGGTGCCAAAGGTTCACAAAAGGCCATTAAAAAGACCAAGAAAAGGGTTCAACAAAAAGAGCAAAGGGACAACCGAAGGCACCCTGGTCTGGCGCACCGGACTGTCCGGTGCACCACCGGACATGTCCGGTGCACCAGGGTTCTCCACAGGCTGAACTCCTCGCCCTCGGGAAAACGCAGAGTCACTCCGCTATAATTCACCGGACATGTCCGGTGTACACCGGACTGTCCGGTGTAACTGCGGAGCAACGGCTACTTCGGCCCCAACGGTCACCTACAGCGCGTTAAATGCGTGCCAGAGCGCGCAGAAGTCAGGCACACGTGAACAGGCGCACCGGACACTCTACAGTACATGTCCGGTGCGCCACCAGACATCCAGGCGGGCCAAGCAGTCAGAGCTCCAACGGTCGGAACCCTAACGTTCGGGTGTCGTGGCTGGCGCACCGGACATGTCCGGTGTGCACCGGACTGTCCGGTGCACCATGCGACAGACAGCCTCCATCCCAACGGCTAGTTTGGTGGTTGGGGCTATAAATACCCCAACCACCCCACATTCAATTGTATCCAAGTTTTCACATTTCTACACCTTACAAGAGCTCTAGCATTCAATTCTAGACACACCCAAGTGATCAAATCCTCTCCAATTCCACACAAGGCTTTAGTGATTAGTGAGAGAGATTTGCAGTGTTCTTTTGAGCTCTTGCGCTTGGATTGCTTCTTTCTTTCTCACTTGTTCTTGTGATCAAAACTCCATTGTAACCGAGGCAAGAGACACCAATTGTGTGGGAAGTTTTGTTCCTGGTTTGAATTGAGAAGAGAAGCTCACTCGGTCTGAGGGACCGTTTGAGAGAGGGAAAGGGTTGAAAGAGACCCGGTCTTTGTGACCACCTCAACGGGGAGTAGGTTTGCAAGAACCGAACCTCGGTAAAACAAATCCGCGTGTCATACTCTCCATTCGCTTGCGATTTGTTTTGCACCCTCTCTCTTGGACTCACTATTATTTCTAACATTAACCCGGCTTGTAGTTGTGATTAATTTTGTAAATTTTAGTTTCACCCTATTCACCCCCCCTCTAGGCGACTTTCAATTGGTATCAGAGCCCGGTGCTTCATTGGAGCCTAACCGCTCGAAGTAATCGGGAGATCACGCCAAGAAGGAGATGGATACCGGCGACAAGCCCACTATAAGCCACGGGTCGACTTCATCGGAAGAGTCCCACAACAAGAGGAAGGAGAAGAAAAACTCCTCCAACAAAGGGAAAGGGAAGGAGAAGAAATCCTCTTCCCACAAGTCACATCGGAGAGGCGATAAGCACAAAAGGATGAGGAAAGTGGTCTACTACGAGACCGACACTTCATCAACGTTGACCTCCGGCTCCGACGCGCCGTCCGTCACTTCTAAGCGCCAAGAGCGCAAGAAGTATAGTAAGATCCCCCTACGCTACCCTCGCATTCCTAAACATACACCTTTACTTTCCGTCCCATTAGGCAAACCACCAACATTTGATGGTGAAGATTATGCTAGGTGGAGTGATATGATGCGATATCACCTAACCTCACTCCACAAAAGTATATGGGATGTTGTTGAGTTTGGTGTTCAGGTACCATCCGTAGGGGATGAAGATTATGATGAGGACGAAGTGGCCCAAATCGAGCACTTCAACTCCCAAGCCACCACTATACTCCTCACCTCTCTAAGTCGAGAGGAGTATAACAAGGTGCAAGGATTGAAGAGCGCCAAGGAGATTTGGGATGTGCTAAAGACCGTGCACGAAGGAGATGAGGTGACCAAGATCACCAAACAGGAAACGATCGAGGGGGAGCTCGGTCGCTTCCGTCTTCGCCAAGGGGAGGAGCCACAAGACATGTACAACCGGCTCAAAACCTTGGTGAATCAAGTGCGCAACCTCGGGAGCAAAAAATGGGATGACCACGAAGTGGTTAAGGTTATTCTAAGATCACTTGTTTTCCTTAACCCTACTCAAGTTCAATTGATTCGTGGTAATCCTAGATATACACAAATGACCCCCGAGGAAGTTATAGGCAATTTTGTGAGCTTTGAGTTGATGACAAAGACTCAAAGAAGATCAACGAGCTTGACGGCCCCTCCATGTCCGAAGCACAACCTGTCGCATTCAAAGCGACGGAAGAAAAGAAGGAGGAATCTACTCCAAGTCGAACACCCATCGATGCCTCCAAGCTCGATAATGAGGAAATGACGCTTATCATCAAAAGCTTCCGCCAAATCCTCAAGCAAAGGAGGGGAAAAGATTACAAGCCCCGCTCCAAGAGAGTTTGCTACAAGTGTGGTAAGCCCGGTCACTTTATTGCTAAATGTCCATTATCAAGTGATAGTGACAGGGACAACGACAAGAAGGGAAGAAGAAAGGAGAAGAAATATCACAAGAAGAAGGGCGGCGATGCCCATGTATGCTGTGAATGGGACTCCAACGAGAGCTCCACCGACTCCTCCTCCGACGAGGACGCCGCCAACATCGCCGTCACCAAGGGTTTTCTCTTCCCAAACGTCGGCCACAAATGCCTCATGGCCAAGGATGGCAAAAGGAAGAAGGTAAAATCAAGATCCTCCACCAAATATGAAACATCTAGCGATGAGGATAATGCTAGTAATGAGGAGGATAACTTGCGAACCCTTTTTGCCAACCTAAACATGCAACAAAAGGAAAAACTAAATGAGCTAATTAGTGCCATCCATGAAAAGGATGATCTCTTGGACTCCCAAGAGGACTTCCTAATCAAGGAAAATAAAAAGCATGTTAAGGTTAAGAACGCTTATGCTCTAGAAGTGGAAAAATGTGAGAAATTATCTAGTGAGCTAAGCACATGCCATGACACTATTGCCAACCTTAGAAATGAAAATGACAAATTAATTGCTAAGGTTGATTCTCATGTTTGTGATGTTTCAAATCTTAGAAATGATGATGATAATTTGCTTGCTAAGATTGAAGAATTAAACACCTCTCTTGCTAGCCTTAGAAATGAAAATGAAAAATTAATTACTAAGGCTAAAGATTTTGATGTTTGCAATATTACTATTTCTAACCTTAGAAGTGAAAATGATATATTACATGCTAAGGTTGTAGAATTAAAATCTTGCAAACCCTCTACATCTACCGTTGAGCATGTGTCAATTTGTACTAGATGTAGAGATGTTGATATTGATGCTATTCATGATCATATGGTCTTAATTAAACAACAAAATGATCATATAGCAAAATTAGATGCTAAAATTGTCGAGCATAACTTAGAAAATGAAAAATTTAAATTTGCTAGAAGTATGCTTTATAGTGGGAGACACCCTAGGATCAAGGATGGTATTGGCTTCCAAACGGGAGACAATGTCAAACTTAATGCCCCTCCCAAAAGATTGTCTAATTTTGTTAAGGGCAAGGCTCCCATGCCTCAGGATAACGAGGGCTACATTTTGTACCCTGCCGGTTATCCTGAGAGCAAAATTAGGAGAATTCATTCTAGGAAGTCTCACTCTGGCCCTAATCATGCTTTCATGTATAAGGGTGAGACATCTAGCTCTAGGCAACCAACCCGTGCTAAGTTGCCTAGGAAGAAAACACCCAATGCATCAAACGGTCATGATATTTCTTTTAAAACTTTTGATGCATCATATGTTTTAACTAACAAATCCGGCAAGGTAGTTGCCAAGTTTGTTGGGGACAAACACAAGGGATCCAAGACTTGTGTTTGGGTACCCAAAGTTCTTGTTTCTAATGCCAAAGGACCCAAAACCGTTTGGGTACCTAAAGTCAAGAACTAAACTTGTTTTGTAGGTTTATGCATCCGGGGGCTCAAGTTGGATCATCGATAGCGGGTGCACAAACCACATGACAGGGGAGAAAAAGATGTTCTCCTCATATGAGAAAAACCAAGATCGCCAACGAGCTATCACATTCGGGGATGGAAACCAAGGTTTGGTCAAAGGTTTGGGTAAAATTGCTATATCTCCTGACCATTCCATTTCCAATGTTTTTCTTGTTGATTCATTAGACTACAATTTGCTTTCCGTATCTCAATTATGTAAAATGGGCTACAACTGTCTATTTACTGATGTAGGTGTCACTGTCTTTAGAAGAAGTGATGATTCAATATCATTTAAGGGAGTGTTAGAGAGTCAGCTATACTTGGTAGATTTTGATAGAGCTGAACTCGACACTTGCTTAATTGCTAAGACTAACATGGGTTGGCTCTGGCACCGCCAACTAGCCCATGTCGGAATGAAGAATCTTCATAAGCTTCTAAAGGGAGAGCACATTTTAGGATTAACAAATGTTCATTTTGAGAAAGACAGGATTTGTAGCGCATGCCAAGCAGGGAAGCAAGTTGGTGTTCATCATCCACACAAGAACGTCATGACGACTGACAGGCCACTGGAGCTCCTACACATGGATCTATTCGGCCCGATCGCTTACATAAGCATCGGCGGGAGTAAGTACTGTCTAGTTATTGTGGATGATTATTCTCGCTTCACTTGGGTGTTCTTTTTGCAGGAAAAATCTCAAACCCAAGAGACCTTAAAGGGATTCTTTTGACGGGCTCAAAATGAGTTCGGCTTATGGATCAAGAAAATTAGAAGCGACAACGGGACGGAGTTCAAGAACTCTCAAATTGAAGGCTTCCTTGAGGAGGAGGGCATCAAGAATGAATTCTCTTCTCCTTACACGCCACAACAAAATGGTGTAGTAGAGAGGAAGAATAGAACTCTATTGGACATGGCAAGAACCATGCTTGATGAGTACAAGACACCGGATCGGTTTTGGGCCAAGGCGGTCAACACTGCCTGCTTCGCCATCAACCGGTTATATCTACACCGAATCCTCAAGAAGACATCCTATGAACTCCTAACCGGTAAAAAGCCCAATATTTCATATTTTAGAGTTTTTGGTAGCAAATGCTTTATTCTTGTTAAAAGAAGTAGAAAATCTAAATTTGCTCCTAAAACTGTAGAAGGCTTTTTACTAGGATATGACTCAAACACAAGGGCATATAGAATCTTTAACAAGTCCTCAAGACTAGTTGAAGTTTCTTGTGACATTGTGTTTGATGAAACTAACGGCTCTCAAGTAGAGCAAGTTGATCTTGATGAGATAGGTGATGAAGAGGCTCCGTGCATCGCGCTAAGGAACATGTCCATTGGGGATGTGTGTCCTAAGGAATCCGAAGATCCTCCCAATGTACAAGATCAACCATCCTCCTCCTCGCAAGCATCTCCACCGACTCAAAATGAGGATGAGGCTCAAGTTGATGAAGGAGAAAATCAAAATAATGAGCCACCTCAAGATGACGGCAATGATCAAGGGGGAGATACAAATGTTCAAGACAAGGAGGATGAATAACCAAGGCCGCCACACCCAAGAGTCCACCAAGCAATCCAACGAGATCACCCCGTCGACACCATCCTCGGCGACATCCATAAGGGGGTAACCACTAGATCTCATGTTGCACATTTTTGTGAGCATTACTCTTTTGTTTCCTCTATTGAGCCGCACAGGGTAGAGGAAGCACTACAAGATTCGAATTGGGTGGTAGCGATGTAAGAGGAGCTCAACAATTTCACTAGAAACGAGGTATGGTATTTAGTTCCGCGTCCTAATCAAAATGTTGTAGGAACCAAATGGGTCTTCCGCAACAAGCAAGACAAGCATGGTGTGGTGACAAGGAACAAAGCTCGACTTGTGGCCAAGGGATACTCCCAAGTCGAAGGTTTGGATTTCGGTGAAACCTATGCACCTGTAGCTAGGCTTGAGTCAATTCGTATATTATTGGCCTATGCTACTTACCATGGCTTCAAGCTTTATCAAATGGACGTGAAGAGTGTCTTCCTCAACGGACCAATCAAGGAAGAGGTCTACGTTGAGCAACCTCCCGGCTTTGAAGACAGTAAGTACCCTAACCATGTCTATAGGCTCTCTAAGGCGCTTTATGGGCTCAAGCAAGCCCCAAGAGCATGGTATGAATGCCTAAGAGATTTCCTTATAGCTAATGGCTTCAAAGTCAGCAAGGCCGATCCTCCTCTATTCACTAAAACTCTTGCAAATGATTTGTTTGTATGCCAAATTTATGTTGATGACATTATATTTGGGTCTACTAACGAATCTACATGTGAGGAATTTAGTAGGATCATGACACAGAAATTCGAGATGTCGATGATGGGGGAGTTGAAGTATTTCTTAGGATTTCAAGTGAAGCAACTCCAAGAGGGCACCTTCATCAGCCAAACAAAGTATACACAAGACATTCTTAACAAATTTGGAATGAAGGATGCCAAGCCCATCAAGACTCCCATGGGAACTAATGGGCATCTCGACCTCGACGCGGGAGGTAAGTCCATGGATCAAAAGGTATACCGGTCAATGATAGGTTCATTACTCTATTTATGTGCATCTCGACCGGATATTATGCTTTCCGTATGCATGTGTGCAAGATTCCAATCCGACCCTAAGAAATCTCACCTTACGGCCGTAAAACGAATCTTGAGATATTTGGCTTATACCCCTAAGTTTGGGCTTTGGTACCCTCGGGGATCCACATTTGATTTAATTAGTTATTCGGATGCCGATTGGGCAGGGTGTAAAATTAATAGAAAGAGCACATCGGGGACTTGCCAATTCTTGGGAAGATCCTTGGTGTCTTGGGCTTCTAAGAAGCAAAATTCGGTCGCTCTTTCTACCGCCGAAGCCGAGTACATTGCCGCAGGACATTGTTGCGCACAATTACTTTGGATGAGGCAAACCCTGCGGGACTATGGTTACAAATTAACCAAAGTCCCTCTTCTATGTGATAATGAGAGTGCAATCCGCATGGCGGATAATCCCGTTGAGCATAGCCGCACTAAACACATAGCCATTCGGTATCATTTTCTTAGGGATCACCAACAAAAGGGGGATATCGAGATTGCATAAATTAACACTAAAGATCAATTAGCCGATATCTTTACCAAGCCACTAGATGAACAAACTTTTACCAAACTTAGACATGAGCTCAATATTCTTCATTCTAGGAATTTCTTTTGCTAATTTGCACACATAGCTCATAAGTATACCTTTGATCATGTCTCTTTCATATATGCTATGACTAATGTGTTTTCAAGTGTATTTCAAACCAATACATAGGTATATTGAAAGGGAATTGGAGTCTTCGGCGAAAACAAAGGCTTCCACTCCACTCTATCACTCATCCTTTGCCGTCGCTCCGAGCATCTCTCCGGCTTTGGTATAATCTTCACTCCTATGTTTTATTTGCCAAAGGGGAGAAAGTAGTTAGAAAAATGGCTTATATTTCACTCAAAGTATCCGTTTTTGGCGATTCATGCCAAAGGGGAAGAAAGTATGAGCCCAAAGCAAAAGGACCGCACCACCCCCTAATTTTAAAATGATTTTCAATTGGAAAATTTCAAATTAGTATCTCTTTGTGTTCTAAAGGGGGAGAAAGTAGTATTTTCAAAATTGAAACCTTAAAACCCTCTTGAACACTAAGAGGAGAATTTATTTGAGGGGGAGTTTTGTCTAGTCAAAGGAAAAGCATTTGAAACAAGGGGAGAAAATTTCAAAACTTGAAAAATGCTTAGCAAAATCTTATTCATTTACCGTTGACTATAGTGCAAAAGGATTTTGAAAAGGATTTACAAAAAGAATTTGCAAAAACGAAACATGTGGTGCAAGCATGGTCCAAAATGTTAAAAATAAAGAAACAATCCATGCATATCTAGTAAGTAATATTTATTGGCTCAACTCTAAGTAACCTCTGCACTTGCATATGCAAACTAGTTCAAATTCTGCACTCCTATATTTGCTTTGGTTTGTGTTGGCATCAATCACCAAAAAGAGAAATGGAATTAGGCTTACACCTATTTCCTAAACTAATTTTGGTGGTTGAATTGCCCAACACAAATAATTGGACTAACTAGTTTGCTCTAGTCTCTAAGTTATACAGGTGCCAAAGGTTCACAAAAGGCCATTAAAAAGACCAAGAAAAGGGTTCAACAAAAAGAGCAAAGGGACAACCGAAGGCACCCTGGTCTGGCGCACCGGACTGTCCGATGCACCACCGGACATGTCCGGTGCACCAGGGTTCTCCATAGGCTGAACTCCTCGCCCTTTGGAAAACGCAGAGTCACTCCGCTATAATTCACCGGACATGTCCGGTGTAACTGCGGAGCAACGACTACTTCGGCGCCAACGGTCACCTGCAGCGCATTAAATGCGCGCCAGAGCGCGCAGAAGTCAGACACGCGTGAACAGGCGCACCGGACACTCTACAGTATATGTCCGGTGCGCCACCAGACATCCAGGCGGGCCCAGCAGTCAGAGCTCCAACGGTCGGAACCCTAACGTTCGGGTGTCGTGGCTGGCGCACCGGACATGTCCGGTGTGCACCGGACTGTCCGGTGCACCATGCGACAGACAACCTCCATCCCAACGGCTAGTTTGGTGGTTGGGGCTATAAATACCCCAACCAACCCACATTCAATTGTATCCAAGTTTTCACATTTCTACACCTTACAAGAGCTCTAGCATTCAATTCTAGACACACCCAAGTGATCAAATCCTCTCCAATTCCACACAAGGCTTTAGTGATTAGTGAGAGAGATTTGCAGTGTTCTTTTGAGCTCTTGCGCTTGGATTGCTTCTTTCTTTCTCACTTGTTCTTGTGATCAAAACTCCATTGTAACCGAGGCAAGAGACACCAATTGTGTGGTGGTCCTTGCGGGGAAGTTTTGTTCCCGGTTTGATTTGAGAAGAGAAGCTCACTCGATCCGAGGGACCGTTTGAGAGAGGGAAAGGGTTGAAAGAGACCCGGTCTTTGTGACCACCTCAACGGGGAGTAGGTTTGCAAGAACCGAACCTCGGTAAAACAAATCCGTGTGTCATACTCTCCATTCGCTTGCGATTTGTTTTGCGCCCTCTCTCTTGGACTCACTATTATTTCTAACATTAACCCGGCTTGTAGTTGTGATTAATTTTGTAAATTTCAGTTTTGCCCTATTCACCCCCCCCCTCTAGGCGACTTTCACTTCTTGAGTTTGAAAACCCACTTCAGTCCTATGGCTTTCTGTCCATTTGGCAGTTCTGACCAGCTCCATGTCTTGTTAGCTTCTATGGCTTGCAATTCTAAGTTCATAGCTACTCTCCAATTCGGATCTACTAAAGCACTTTCAACAGATACTTGTCCATCAACAGCAAGCATACACATCAGACTGTATTTGAAGTCATGAATCTCTTCTGTAGCATCAAACAAGTCTGATAAATTTCTATATCTCAGCGGAACCATGCCTGAACTTTCAATATCAATAGGATTTTGAAGGTTGTTTGCAGCTAAACCTAAAGATGGTGTTGAAGGCTGCACCTGTGGAGTCAGTGGTGAGGGAGGTGGTAGATGATTCCCCCCCCCCCCCGAATTCTCACCAACTTGGTCAGATGCAGTTGGGTCTTAGATTGCTTCATCAGGAACATTAAATTGAAACTGAAAGACTGTAGTTTCTGAATTTTCATCAGGCAACTAAGTATTTTGAGTATCCTCTAGTTCTCCCCAATTCTAGCCAATTCCCTCTTCAAACTTAACATCTCTGCTAATCACAAGTTTGTTAGTAGAGGGATCATGCATCCTGTACCCTTTTGATCCTGGCTCATACCCCACCATTACCATTCTAGCAGATCTATCTGATAATTTGTCAATACCAAGGCCAACCTTCTTTACATGTCCCACACAGCCAAAAGTCTTTAGGTGACTGACATAAGGCTTCTTCCCATACCAAGCTTCATAGGGGGTCATCCCTGTGACACTTTTTGTTGGAGACACGTTTAGAAGATATACAACTATAGTGACTGCTTCATCCCAGAATCTAAGTGGCACATTCCTGCCTTTTAGTAGATATCTAGCCATCTCAACAACTGACTGATTTCTTCGTTCAACAACCCCATTTTGTTGAGGAGTATAGGGTGTTGTGGTGAAGTGTTTTACGCCTTGTTCAGCACAAAATGTAGTGAACATCCTTGAATTGAACTCTCCTCCTCTATCTATCCTCAAGGCTTTCAACATGCTTTCTAGCTCTACTTCTGCTCTCTGCTTGATCTTGATCAGACATGACAGAGCTTCACCTTTTGTCTTCAGGAGTTCAATCCACATAAACCTGCTAAAGTCATCAACTACTAATAGGAAATAGAGGTTTCCACCTACTGTCTGTGGTCTAATCTGGCCACATAGATCAGCATGAAACAACTCTAGACCCCTCTTTGTCCTATAAACTGATGCCTTTGGAAAAGGTGCTTTGTGCTTCTTTCCCAAAGCACATGCATCACAAACTTGCTCAAGTCTATCCACAACTGGCATCCCTTCTACCAATCCTTTCACTCCCAGATTTCTTAGAGCTTTAAAATTTAGGTGACCAAATCTTGAATGCCACAGCCAAGCTACATCATCTAGCTTTAACAGCAAACAAACTGGAGGTATCACTCTCAACTATACTGTGTACAGTCTGTTCCCAATGCGAGGTGCACTGACCAACAGGTTATAGTCTGGATCAAATACTTTCAGTCTACCAGCAAACAGTCTGATGTCACAACCTGCTTCCTCTAGTTGTCCAAGACTAATTATGTTGCTTTTCAATTGTGGAATGTAGTACACACTAGTGAGTACCTTGTGGTCACCTTGTTTGGTTTTCATCACCACTGAACCTAGTCCACAGATTTTGACAGTAGACCCATCACCAAACTTCACTAACCCACTGATAGTGTCGTCAAGTTGAGGAAGTGTAGACTTGGTGCCTGTCATGTGGTTACTAGCTCCAGTGTCTAATACCCAGACTTCATCTAAACAGACTGCAGGCACTACTTTTTCTTCAGACAGGTGTATTACCTGAGAAGTTCCACCTAATGTGTCTTGCACCTCAGCGAAGAGTAGTGTTGCATTCTCCACATCTCCAACTGCAACATTTGCCTCCTGCTGTTTGTGATCCTTCTTATCTCTTTTTGATCTTTTACAGTCTTCTGCCCAATGACCATAGATGCCACAGTTTCTGCATCTCCCTTTTCTTTTGGGTGTTCCTTGTGATGTCAGTTTGACCTTGTGAGGAGTACTAGAGCTAGCACCTTCAGATTTGTTAGAAACCTTTGCCTTCCACTGGTTTGTCCCTCCACTATTACTATTCTTATGTGAACTGGACTGAAACCTATGCTTGTGTTTCTCCAACCATTCCTCTTCAGCTAACGGGAGTCTTCCTGCTTTGTCTGTGACTTGCTCCAGTTTTTCTTCAAACCGATCTTCAGCTGTCCGAAGCCTTCCAACTAGGTCTTCAACTGTAAGTGTCTTGACATCACAGAATCTCGATTGAGACAACAACTTGATTGAACTGGGGTGGCACAACTCTTAGAAACTTTTTGACAACACGAGTATCTTCTAAGGGTTCACCAAGTGATTTAATCTTGGCAACAAGATTTGTGATCCTCATCCCAAAATCATCAACACTTTCACCCTCCTTAAACTCTATGTTTTCAAATTCTTTCAACAGTTTCTGAACGTTTACCTCTTTAACCCGATCTGCTCCAATTCTCATTGTCTTCACCGTCTCCCAGGCTTCTTTCACTATCTGCCTAGCACCTAGGGTTCCCCACATCTCTTTTGCGATTGACCTCATTAGTGCTCCCATGGCTTGTCTATCCTGCGAGCACCTCATGTTGGTTCCGGGCTCTATTACTTCCCAGATCTCCATCGCTTCATAGTTGATTTTCATCAACATGGACCACTCTGCATAATTGGACCGGGTTAACATGGGCCATACTAGTGAGCTCTCCTTGATGCCTGATGTCACGGAGTTCGCTCCAGGTCGCGCGTCCGCCATCGTTTGGATCTTCGTCGATCGGCGCGGAATCACTCTCTTCTTTTCAGGGGTTCGCGCGGCGGACTGATGGATCCGCCGTAGAACATACAACGGCTCTGATACCAGATGTTGGTCCTCGGCTAGCGATCGAAGTTGGAAGCGACGAGCTGCAGCGGCGGAAGAACACGGTCGACGCGGCTGCTTCTCAGGTAAACGCAAGAACAGAAAGAGTTTGTTTCTGGCAACCGCACAGCAGCCCCCTGTTTCTGCTTTTCTATTATAATACTGAGTCACACATGATTGAAGCCCACACCCCCGATTCACGACTTGCCCCACGATCACCATCAATTTCTGTTGACCGTGGGCATGTGCGGCGTGACGCCACGTTAGGGCAACTAACAGAGCGGGTAGGGGCCTCAGGCACAGCACCGAACACATCTACATCTACGCCACACTTACAATTGGTTCAACTAGATTAATACAGACTCAATAAACATGATAGGGACTAACACTACCGACACCTTGTTGCTCAATGCTCGTAGTAGGGGTTACAAGCAGGCGAGAGAGGGAGGAGTCTCTCAAATCCCTTATGTGTGGAGTTGCCTAAGGACTACGAATCTGGTGCTCTAAATGTAGCTAAGCCTTGCACGTCATGGCGGCGTGTTCCTTGGCTTCGACCTTTGTAGTCCTCTGGCAAGTGGTTGTGTGTCTGTCCATCTTCCGTCATCGGTCTGTCTCTATGTCAGTGTATTCCTCTTCGTGTGTCTCTTGGCCGACCCTTCCCTTTTTATAGGCCAAGGTGGGAGTCGGTTACCGGTAGCTTCTCAAGGAAGGAGCTACTGTGCCGTGGTAAAACGAGGTGTTCTATCTTGGTAAAGTCGTGCTTGTCGGCATGTGCCTTGGTCGGGTTCTCTGGCCATGCTCTTTAAGACTAGCTGCGTGGGCGGCGAAGAGCTCCGACACCATTATTACCGTCTCTATGCCACGTCGACCCCTAGCCTCCATAGCCTGGGTCTCGGCGTGTCTCGTCGTGTTGCGGGTCCTGTAGACGGCTAATGCACTTAGGCCTAGGTTTGATAGGCCATGAGTGGGCTGCAGGTCTAGGGGCCCGTATGTCATGAGTGGGAGGAGGAATGACTCTTCCATCATGACTTGGTGCCAGGTGCAGTTAATGCGGTGAGTCACTTATGGCAAGTCAGTCTTGGGTCAGACGTGGAATCCACTCGAGTGGCTTCCTCTCCGTTCGGCAGACCCCCCCCCCCCCCTTTCTGGCTCCGCCTCACTCGGTCCGAGCTCGGTCCCTCGAGACTATCCGGGGGCGGGTGCTTCCGGGGTGGATCTTTCCTTTGTCCTCCTGCTGACTTGTGAGCCCCATGGGCCCGGGGATCTTATCCCTGACACCTCAAAAAAAAACCTTTGAGTTAAGCGTGCTTGGCTCAGAGCAATTTTAGGATAGGTGAACTACCGAAAAGTTTTCTTGGTGGGAGCGGATGAGGACAAAGTGCCAACCGGGAAGTTTTTCTGGTGCGAATGAGTAGGGATGAAAACGGGACGGATACAGCCGGATACAGGGTCATTCCGTATCCTACCCTAATGTATTTCTTTCGGATACGGGACCGGATACGGGTACTTAAGATTCGGGACGAATACAGGACGGGACCGGATAATAATCCGGACGGGTAAGAAACGGATAACAGATACTACTCGGGTAGGTATCGGATAATTGTCGGGTAGTTCATCCGATGATATTAATTTTCCAACCATCCATAAGTTAAGCAATACATAATCATGTATATGATAGATCAGATGTAAGAAAGGAAACCAGTAAAATTAACATCATGCAGTTCAAAGTTGCTTATCACAAGGACATTGTAGAACCAACATCGCAATATTTAAAATTCATAAAATATTCTAGTTTCACTAAAAAATTGCAAATAAGTTACAAAAACTAATAAATATTTTATATGAAGATAACTCAAGTCCTCGTATAAAAATGATAAAGTGAAGTACTGATTATGTTGAAACTTGAATATTTACACTAATTTCACATGTAACTCATACAAATAAGTGAAAGTAAAAGGAAAGAAACGTGGGCATCTTATAGATCTTATGATCCAAACATTTTTTATGGTTACATATGGACATATGTTGTATCTCCGTAAAATTTCACGATTTTTTATGTATTTATGTATTATTAATTTCTTGTCATAGAAAATCATCAAAATACAATTAAATCATTAAAATATTGTTTAAACAAAAAATTGATGTATTACAAAGTCATAGATCTCTTCAAGCTCTACAATTTTCATATAAACTTTATCTTCATCCGATTTCATATGTAAAAGTTATAATTTTATAACTATATTATGCAGAAAAAGAAAAAACGGGTACCCGAATTCCGGGTACCCGTATCCGACCCGGGATTTTCGGGTACTGCCCGGGTATTAGTGATTCCGTATCCTACCCGTATCCGAGGTTTAATATCCGGGTAATACCCGTATCCGTCCCGACAAACAAAATACCCGTATCCGTATCCGAAATTACGTCCCGTTTTGATACCCGTATCCGATACCCGTTCCGGGTACCCGTCCCGTTTTCATCCCTGCGAATGAGTGAGGATAAATTATGTGAAAAAGACTCATGTTGGTATGTGAGGTGATAGGTAGGAGTAAGTACCGTCGATCAGGAAGTGGTCCGGATGTTACAGTCTAAAACAGATGAAGCTATCTCAAACAAGCCCTAAAACGTACCGAATCTAAACCTGAAAGAAAAAAAATTGATAATTTTTTTTGCTTGCTCGGCGTTCAATTTACCGTGTAATAGTCTCAGGCCCTATCTATATCTATCACTAGTAGAAAAGAGCTCATAGCCTGCGGCACCCATAAATTATCACTGGCGGTTTCAGTTATCACGCGCCAGTAAAAAAAACAAGGTGGACCCGACTTAGGAACCGCCAGTGGAAACCCATTTTCACTGGCGGTTATCTTAACACAACCGCCAGTGGAAATAGGGTATTTCCACTGGCGGTTGGTGTAACAGAACCGCCAGTAGAAAGCAATTTCCACTGGCGGTTGGTGTAACAGAACCGCCAGTGTAAATACCCTATTTACACTGGCGGTTGTGTTAAGATAACCGCCAGTGGATACCCCTCTTCTTCCCCGCGACAGTGAACTGTATGCTCGCAGCCAGCTTCCATTGGAGGCGATTTTGGAGGTCCAGATTTCACAAAAATATAAGGGGGGAGGTTTTGGTCTTCATTTCTTGGAAGAAGGTGGATAAGAAAGGTTGGTTTATGTTTCTTTGTCAATTTTTGTTCATTCTTGCTCAATTTTAGCCACATTTTGGATCTAGGGTTTTACATGTGAGAGAGAAGAGTATAGCTAGGTAATTTTCTCTATTTCCTCAAATAAAGAAAACCGCCAGTGAAAAGTGCATTTCCACTGGCGGTTTGCTTTATAAAACCGCCAGTGGAAATGCATTTCCACTGGCGGTTTTCTTTATTCAGCCGCCAGTGGAAATGCACTTTTCACTGGCGGTTCCTTAAGAAAACCGCCAGTGAAAATGCACTTTTCACTGGCGGTTCCAAAATAACCGCCAGTGGAAATGCTGATTTCCACTGACCCCTAGCACTGGCGGTACTGAAAAACGCCTGTGTAAATAGGTTTAGAACCGCCACTATAGAGCTTCTGTGTACTAGTGTATGCAGCACACCATGAAGAAAAAAAAAACTTGTATACAGTCATATAATTAATTAGTGTGTCAGCACTGAACCATCATGTTAGTATACTTTACTTGCTACCTTTGCGGACCTAGAGTGTTCCTCCGTTAACCTTAATTATCTAGGCCTCTTCCTTGTATGTGAGCAGTGAGCCTGAACTCCATTTCTCTATTCGTGAAGCGACAGCGACATTTCAAACATAAACTTTATCCGGATTGCGGCTATGTATGTATGTATGTATATATCCATTAATTAGCGTATGGAATCTCTGTAGTACGTACCACGTACTTACTCGGAACAAGTTAAGTTAATTAGTACTAATCTGCACGCAATTGGTCGTAGCGTCAGGACAAGATCGATCTCATACGAGCTAGAGCCAGGCACCTAGGAATATCCTGCTAGCTAGCTGCTCACCATCCGGCCCAGATAGATGCTACCACCTCCACTCGCATGATTCCATGGGCTTCAAACGTAGCGCCAGGACAAAAAACCCAGCGGGAGGAGATCACAACTCGCGTGAGGATGGCTCTTTCTCAGCAGACAAGCAGCTAGAACTATGCATGTATCCATCCATCTCTCTCACAGCAGTCAGGAAGAGACAACCCGTTCATATTCTATGCTAACTTTGTGTATGTATTTTTATGGATGGAGCACTGGCCACTGGGTACGTACGTATCATCACATGAATTTTGATTTGTTATTCTATATATGCTTGTAGCTAGTACCATGCATACATGCTTGCAGCATCCTATACAAAAAGACGTTCTTTAAAATAAAAATAAAAAAGCTAGCAGAGGATCAGCTGACTTGTGGGACCGCCCGCGCACATGTATGCTCTATGTCGTCACTGGCTAGGAGAAGGACATATCCACCTGCACTTCATAGCCTGCGTTTGGAAGCATTTGCTATGCTTGCTACTACGGTGCCAACAGGCCGGCCCAAGGCCTTGGACCCATCTCCTGTACTGTACAAACGCCCTGGTTTGGTTTGCTTTTTATTTATCTGTTGGTGGTGATGGTGAAGCTAGGTCGTCATCATCGTCGTCGTGGTCGTTCACTTGAGCTGCATGGCCTCCAATGGCCTCCCCAGCAGGGACAGCACGGTGGCGGCGATGTGCCGCGGCGTCAGCCCTGCCTCCTCGATCTGGTCCTGCGGTGCGCCATGGTCGATGTACCGGTCCGGCAGGAACATGGATCTCAGCTGCAAATTAATTAGCCGTACATGGACATGCATGGCATGGTTAGCCGCCAGCCAACGATAATAATTTTCAGTGACGTTGACTAGCTAGGACTAGGAGTAGCGTGCTTACTTTGAGGGGCCCGTCCAGGAGGCCGGTCAGGCTGAGGTAGTGGGCGACGTGGGAGCCGAACCCGCCGATGGATCCCTCCTCGGCGGTGATCAGCACCTCGTGCTCGGCGGCGAGCTCCCGGATCAGCGCCGTGTCCAGCGGCTTGCAGAACCGGGCGTCGGCCACCGTCACGTACACGTCGTGCTCCTTCAGCGTATCCGCGGCCTTGAGGCACGCCTGCACCATGGCGCCGTACCCGAGGAGCGCCACCCGCGTGCCGCCGCCCACCAGCACCCTGCCCCTGCCCACCTCCAGCGCCGTGCCCTTGTTCCCCGGCGGGAGCGCGGCGCCGACGCCGTTGCCGCGCGGGAACCGGAAGCAGCTGGGCCGGTCGTCGATGGCGGCCGCCGTCGCTACCATGTGCATCAGCTCCGCCTCGTCCGCGGGCGCCATCACCACCATGTTGGGCAGGCACGCCATGTACGCCACGTCGAAGGCGCCGCAGTGCGTGGGCCCGTCGGCGCCCACCAGCCCCGCGCGGTCCAGCGCGAACCGCACGGGCAGCCTCTGCAGGTCCACGTCGTGCACCACCTGGTCGTACCCGCGCTGCAGGAACGACGAGTAGATGGCGCAGAACGGCTTCAGCCCCTCCGCGGCCAGCCCCGCCGCGAACGTCACCGCGTGCTGCTCCGCGATGCCCACGTCGAAGCACCGCTCCGGGAACCGCTTCTGGAAGTAGTTCAGCCCCGTGCCGCCGCCCATGGCCGCGTGGATGGCCACCACCTTCTCGTCGCCCTCCGCCTCCCGGATCAGGGACTCCGCGAAGTACTGCGTGTACGACAGCGTCGGGGACTTGGACTTGAGCTGCCTCCCCGTCGCCGGCTCGAACTTCACCACGCCGTGCATCCGGTCCGCCGCCGCCTCCGCCGGCGGGTACCCCTTCCCTTTCTCCGTCACGATGTGGATCAGCACGGGACCCGGCGCCGGCATCGACTTCACCTTCTCGAAGATGGTCACCAGGTCCTCCACGCAGTGCCCGTCCACGGGGCCGATGTAGTAGAGCCCGAGCTCCTCGAACAGCGACGACCCGGAGGCGCTGATCATGCCGCGCGCGTACTCGTCCACCTTGGCGGCCACCTCGTGCGTCGGCCCGCCGATCTGCTTCGTCACGGACTTGGCCGCCTCGCGGAGGCGCCGGAACTTGGTGCTGGACTGGAGCTTAGTCAGCGCCCGGCTCAGCGCGCCCACGGGCTTGGACGGCCCGTCCAGCGTGGCCGTCGGGAGCGACACCTGCTTGTTGTCGTTCAGCACCACGATCATGTTGGCGTCCAGGTAGCCCGAGTTGTTCATGGCCTCGTAGGCCTGCCCGGCCGTCATGGCGCCGTCGCCGATGACGGAGATCACGTGGTTCTTGCGCCCCAGGAGGTCCCGCGCCACGGCCATGCCCAGCGCCGCCGAGATGCTGGTGGAGCTGTGGCCGACCCCGAACGCGTCGTGCGCGCTCTCGTCGCGCTTGGGGAACCCCGCCAGCCCGGAGGTCTGGCGGATGGTGTGCATCCGCGACCGCCGCCCCGTCAGGATCTTGTGCGGGTACGCCTGGTGGCCCACGTCCCAGATGATCTTGTCCTCCGGGGTGTCGAACACGTGGTGCAGCGCCACCGACAGCTCCACCACGCCCAGGCTGGAGCTCAGGTGCCCGCCGGTCTTGGACACGGTGTGCACGACCTCCGCGCGGAGCTCCGCCGCCAGCTGCTCCAGCTCCAAGATCGACAGGTTCTTCATGTGGAGCGGGTAGTTCACGGTGTCCAGCAGCGGCGTCGGCGGCTTCTCGCCGGAGAAGTCGATCTTCCACGGTCCCGACGACGTGGCCTCCGCCGCCGGCTCCTTGGAAACCATCATCTTCCCACCATCGGCTCCGATGCTGCTGCTGCTGCTGCTGCCACCGGCTACCTGAGCGCGCACCTGGAACTGCAGACACACGAGTCCAAAACCATGCCCCGTACATGCATGAGCACCGGCACCACATGATGCAGCAATGCAAAAAGGTTCGATTTTTAAGCGCAAGAAACAAACGGAGGAGCAACGTTCCCCAAGGCCGCGTCACGGGCCTGTAAGTGGCCGTACCTGACGCCGGCAGGAAGCGTTGGCGGTGGCCGGGACCGCACGGAACGCGGAAGGCGACGACGACGATGCCTGGAGCGCCATTATTGGAGACATGCGCGCAGCGAGTTCCTCTAGTTTAGCTAGCGTGCAAGACGCCGCTTGGTACAGCTAAGCTGTGTATTAATATTTACTGCGTGCTCCAGTAGCTGGAACTGAAGCTCGAGTAAGTAGCTCGACGGCGATGCCGCGCGCGCGCTGGGGCGAGGAGAGATGGAGGAGAGGAGGAGGATGAAGGCAAGGCGGGGGCGTGAAGGAGAAGTGGAGGCGGAGGCGGGTTTATATAGGCACACGACGCGCTAGAACGAAGTGGATCAAGAGAAAAGAGAAGTACACGTGGTGGGAACGAGAAGGGAAGGCGAGAAAATGAGGAGAGCTCAGTTTGGGGATGCTGCGATGCTTCTCGCGCGATTAATCGCCAATTGCGTCCAAGCATCGTAGGAGGCCCTCCCTCTACAAAACATTAATACCCACTCGGTTCCAAAATATATTTCTTTATAAACTACTTTTTTCCTTGTCCATATTCATTCACATAATAATAAACATAAAAATACATATAACACATACATATAAAATATGTTCATAGGTTAATTAATAAATATATATTTAATCTAAAATGAATTATATTTTAGAAGGGAGAGAGTAGTATGTTACGTGTACGAATAAATGTTATATTGGATACATAATATTTATTTAAAAAGCACTATTCTTTTAGTGTTTCTAAAATAATATTTTAATGATGTTTTTATTCAATCTTCTCCAATATTTTATTGTCAACTAGTTAGTTACCCGTATTCCTACTATTTCTATATATCATATAGGTAGAATTTGCTTAAATGAGATATTTATGCAAACAAGATTATCATTTTATATTTACAATATCTCTCCTTAAACCTTAGTATATCACAAACAGCCACACGTTGCAATGGTGGAAGATCGGTGCTTCCTTCTGGGGGTGTTGGAGTTTAAATCCCCCTTGCCCCTCATTTTTTACGGTTGCATTAAGAAAATAATTATATTGTGTTAGAAAAATTAGAATGTAAATAGGGCACATTTTCTTGTAGGAAAAAAAATCTTAGAGGAAACTCAACTCCACGCATAGGTCACTTGTATCAATTCAGATTGTCCATCTAATCATGGTGCTTTAGAAAATTTAGAATGTAAATAGGGCACATTTTCTTGTAGAAAAATTCTTGGAGGAAACACAATTCCAAGAATAGGTCACTTGTATCAAATCAGATTGTTTGTCTCTTTTAAGTGCTACCTTTTAAGTGCTACCGTAAGATGGTGACAACAAGATCTAAAGTTTTTTTATTGAATGACTCCAATGCACCAGAGGTAAAAAAGGAAATCAAATATTTTTTCGATAATCTTAATATTGTTTACATCTTCTTATAAGCAAAGAAATAGATTGATTAACAAGAAGAATAGATCGATTTCAATGTTCTCACGATTCTAGGCCACATTAGCCATTTTTTTATAAAAAATAATATTTATATTTGTAATATATATGAATTGCTATAAATTTTGAGGATCTAGGATTTTGGAGCCATGTGCGGCCCATGGGACGTCCCTACTAAGCAGCACTACAAATGGTCACTATCGAATTAATGGGCTTTAGATCTTAGTTTAGGCTATCTCCAACGGATCATACGAAAGGCCTGTAAATTATGAAGATAGGGTGAAACATTGGGATCTAAAGATAGATGTACTATTTCAGAGTCATAAGATGAAACATTACTATAAATTCTTGAAGGATGAAAAGGCACCTAACTTTTAGAAGTTTCACAAGTATAGATGGCATTGGAACACATTCTTGTAGCATAAGCAATCGAAAGAGAGGTACTATCTTTCTACAAAGAATAAAGATAATACATTAAAAAGAATACTTTCATAGGGTTGATCCCACTGATTACAAAAGGGCATTGAAAAGTGGACCAAGATGGAAGATGATCCTGAGCGAAGAAGTGTCACCTCAACGATACACAATTGAAAGGAAAGCACAAAGATTTTGTATTATGCCCACGGGGAAGCATCTTAAAAGACCAAAGCTTATCTTTTAATGGAAGAATCAAATAACCTGTTGAAAGACATGTGATTTCCATTGACAAATCTTTCAATGAAAGTTGTAATTAATAACAACTTAGGAGTATTATATAACGAGGTTGTATTCAAAGACGAAGAGTTTCACTATGATGGACGAAGTTTCAATTAAAAAAAACTTAAGTTAGATAAATAAGAATATGTGACATATAATGACATACATAGTTTACTAATGAAAACCATGATGCATTGTATTCCAGGTGGGAGGAAGTAGGAGCACAGGGGTACCTGAGAGAGAGAGAGAGAGAGAGAGAGAGAGTAAAAAGCTACTGTTGCTTGCAATGTGAGGAATTTGGATCCTGCTGGAGATTTGTGCACCAAACGGGAGAAGAGAATAACTTTTGTACCCTATTTGGATGTAGATATTGGAGCACAGAATTAAGAATTGGAAATCAGCTTTTCTAAATTATGTTGTTTGGTTGCACGTGGAATTGAGATATGAAATCAGAGTCCCAGTTTTCTATAATTGGACTATAACTAGAAACCCCTCTCCTAATACAAAGCATCGCCCCTTGGTATTAATTGCGTGGAATTAGACTGCACAACTAAACTCTAATTCAGTGACATCTAAACAATAGAATTAGAATTATATTTCATTTCAATACCATGCCTCATTTGGCATTCAACCCAATTCAATTTCATCATCTCCAATATCGACATCGAAACGGGGCATTATTGTGGTTCTTTATGCAATTTTGGTCAAATTTAAGATGTATTGACTCTCTAAAAACAGTTAGAATATAACTACTCTGTGCACTTCCAAGTTTCAACTTCAGGTACAAGGCGCGTGTCTTGAAAACTGATCGGTTGGGTATTCGGTCCACTGAACCACGCCACACTGACTTCCAAAGCACATGTACTGACTTGGGACTTGAGACCTTTCCAACAACGTGCACAGGCCGGTCGCAGGACCCGGCAAGCAGGAAGCTTGTGCTGTGTTGTGAAGATGCTTTGGTATGGGCTCGTTTTGGAAAGAAAGTTCCTGGGTTCTTCGATCAGTCTGTCCTGGATATATATTCCGATGGATGAGAATGATCATCGTACAGGGCCGCAGGCCACCATGTTCGCGTGTCTTTTAATCCGGAGATCAATCTAGCTTGCACAACTACGGAGACCGTCTGACGACGGGACTTATCCAAATTACTTATATGCCCTAGTTGGCGAAAGCTATAACAACTGTGGCCCTAAATTGCGCTACCGCCATCAAGAAAAGAAAGAAATTCTTGTTCTTTTCTTAGTCAAACTATCTGAAACCTGACTAAGCAAAGAACTATTTACTGATATATGCAAATATATACTAAGATAAGTATGTAGAAAGATTGCCAACTGTTATGATAACAAATGGGTGTAGTATACACTAGTAGAAAAAGACTAAGACTACGGTGTGGTATATTTTTACAGGAAAATTCAGTTATCAACCACCTGTGCTATTTTTAGTGGTGGTTCCTTAAGAAAACCGCCACTGGAAATCGATTTCTACAGGCGGTTCTATCCTTAATTTTTCAAGTTTTTCAAACGACCTCGTATGATGAAACCATCAAGATAAAAATTGTAGATCTCTAAAAGTTACGAAACTTTGTAGTTGACGACTTTTTATTTAAAATCATTTCGGCTCTCAAAAATTGCATCTAAATTTATCAAATTTAAAATTCTAATTTTGCAAACGATCTCGGATGAAAAATGTGTCAAAATGAAAGTTGTAGAACTTCAAAAGTTATTCAACTTTGTAGTTGACAACCTTTTTATTTGAATTCATTTACGGTCTCAAACAAGCAATTTACACTCAGTTGGTGGACAATAAAACTACAAGCTAGACACAAAGCATGTCATAGATAGAGCGGTAGAGGAGGCTACGCGCAAGGGTAAGGTTCGGGGGTTCGATTCCTAGCAACCACGTAGTGCGTGAAAAATGCCACGACTTAAGACTTCGACAGAAACAGGCGGGTGGGGTGAGCCGAGGCCTCTCCTTATATAGAATAATTTTCTTGATGTTTTTCAAACCCGTTTTATGTTTCTGAAAATAATTTTCACTGGCGATTTTATTACGCTGACCGTCAGTGGAAATCGATTTCCACTAGTCGTTTTCTTAGCTCAACCGCTACTGGAAATCGATTTCCACTTGTGGTCCTCAATTACCTACCTGTAAAAATGATGATTTCTACTGGTCCCTAACACGATAAAAACGCCAGTGAAAATGTGTTCACTATCGCCACTATAAAGCTTCTGTGTACTAGTGATATATGGAAATATACGTCGTAGCCAAGGTCTCTCCTTAAATAAAATAAAATTTTTTATGTTTTTAAAACTCATTTTATGTTCTGAAAAAATTTTCACTGGCGATTTTCTTAGCTCAACCGCTAGTGGAAATCGATTTCCACTGGTTGTTCTGAGTTTCCCGCCTGTAAAAATGATAATTTCTACTGGCCACTAGTGGTTCTAAAAAACGCTAGTGAAAATAGGTTTACAACTGCCACTATAGAGCTTCTGTGTACTAGTGATATATACAAATATACTTCATGATCTATCTAAAACAATTATTTACTATCATAAATATTAATATTCACTACTATAAAGATGATTTTAGAAGATATCTACTCCCCTCCACATGAATTAGTCATTTTAGATTTGTCCTAAGTCAAACTATTTAAACTTCGACCATCAATATATGAAATATTAAACTATTTTAAACTAAAAGAATTGTATATTATGGTAGTTCAAGTTAAGATGAATCTAATAACTTTACTTTTATATTGTAAAATAATGAAACATTCGGTATAATCGGTCAGAATTGATAGTGGTTAACTTAGAACAAACCCAAAACCACTAAATCACGTGGATGGGGGAGTAGTTTATTTTAATTTTCAGAGACAGTCATAAATTTACTAGGCGGACTAACATTCAATACTCACCTTTGTAAATATATTTATAGAGGCCAAGGTTTGAAGAAGTCAACTTCTAAAAATTAGTCCAATATCTATCCCACTGCCATTGTTCCAAAGGCTCATTAAATCTGGTCCACCCCTTAGCAGCCGAAGGGTTTCCACCGTCCCCTACCTCCCATAGGCTTTTCTTTCTCTCCTGCTTCTCTCTTGGCCGGTGCCCACAGACTTCTCCCTTGAGATCTCCTTTTACGTGTGGTGGCCTTGGTCTCGGCCTCATTAAATTGCCGTCGCGAACCTAGCAATTTAGTATGTATGAATACATCAGAGGTGTTGCATCCAGTTTTCAGCCCTACAGAGCAGAGTAGAGCAGTTTTCGGCCCTGAGGTTGGGGTTATTATACCCAGTCCGGAACTGTGCATGTTTTTCAAACGGCTCTTTGGCTATAAATAGACCCCAAACCAACCCCCTTAACACACCAATTCACTCAAGAGCATACAATTTCATTCCAAGCATTAGCGATACACATCAAAGTGATTCAAGCGCTAGTATTCACGAGAGAGAGCACTGCTTTAGTTTTTTGCGCTTATGTTGTTTGATCTTTTGTTATCGTGATTGTGCTCTTGATTGTGTTTCTTCCTCTCTCTTGCTTCCATTGGGTATCAAGCTCCCATCAACATGTGTACGACTAGCAAGAGACTCGGATTTGTGGAGATCCTTGTGAGGAGACAAATTATAAGAGAAAATTGTGACATGAAGTTTGATCTTTGGATCACTTGAGAAGGTTTGGGTGCACCTCTCGTCAGTTGGGACACCGCAACGGGAACGTAAGTTCTTCGGAGCTAAACCTCGATCAAACAAATTGTTGTGTCTTGTGTTCTTTATTTCTCTGCAATTTGTATTTCCTCTCTACCCCCAAGTTCTTGCTTCATATTCACTTGTGATATTGCTCAAATATTAATTCCTCATTCAAGAGAGAAATCAAGTGCAAGAACTTTGCTCTCTCCTTACTCTTATTTGTTCTAGTTTTTTGAACTAACAATTAATTTTAGATTCTAATATGTTTTAATTTGTGAAATTTCGGTAGTTGCTTATTCACCCCCTCTAGGCAACTATCAATCACTAATGTTATTGAGGAGCAACCACAACCATAGCTGATTAAGCAACATGAGACAAAAAAAAATAGTCCACCATTCATTGATCCAATTATTGAGTACCTATCACACCATGACTAGAGGGACTGAGATGTGGAGCTTGTATACCACCACCACACCCAAGTAGTAGGGTCTAGACCATCCACAAGTTATTTGCCTAGACCTAAGAATTGTTAGTTCTTCTTGAGTACTGTTGGGGCCTTCATTTTCTGAAGGTCCTCAAAAACACGGCTAACCATTTTTTTTATCATATTATTAAGTATTACAAGAGCTTCGTTACCAGAAAAGCTTCGACATAGATCAATGGAAGTATGACAAAGCAAGCTTCGTCACGATGAATCAGGAAGGCAACGTAGGGAGAAGGTGTTGTTCAAGCTGTTAAGTGCAAATGACAATATTGTCCCTATGACATTTGTAAACCTTGTATGTAATTTTCCAGGATATGAATGTAATATCGTACGAAGTTGTACGATTGCCTATAAATAGATGAACAGTACCCCGTGTTATTCACGCTGGATTGTAATTGCCTTCATGTCATTGCCTTCAAATAAGCCGAAGGTACTAATGTAATATGCGTTTTAATGTTATTAATACATTCAATACGAAATGAATATATGGCATGATATTACATTTTGACTATGTTTTTTATATCCGTGAATGATGAAGACTTGTTCTTCATGACCTTCGTCCTAGATTCGTTATACCTGAAGAGGAATAACGCTTCGAAGGATGAAGGTCATTAATGTATAACAAATGTGTTGCCTTGTTCTTGATTCACAGTAATCGAAAGCAAATGACCAACATTGGCGCCCACCTCCGGTGAACTCAAACGACCACCTTCGTCAAGAAGAACTCGAATGACTACCTTCGTCATGCCACCGAAGAAGACAACAGCGCCAGGGGCTGCCCTTGCACCGCTAGACACCAATCAAGATGGGCTCCTAAGGGAGGCCCGAAGCCAAAAGAGGAAAGCTATTATCCCAACAACACAGGAAGAAGAGTTGGATCAAGAAGTTAGGGATCTAGAAGCTATTCATAAACAAGTGGAGAGAAGAAGGGAGAAGATGCTTCGGCTGGCTGAGCTCTAGAAAAATATTGATGAATCAGCCGAAGAGATGTGTCACATCACACAAAACAACGAGCAAGGGCATAAGCCACAATAGAGAGATCTTTGCCAAGAAAGTCCTACCCATGATGACATATGGTATGACTACTTTCATCATGATAACATTGCTTTTGATGATGCTACCCCCTAGCTACAGAATTGCAGGCTACCCCATGACCACCTTCATACAAACCACACCAACTTCCCCTGTATGATGGGCACTCGGACCCGAAGCAGTTTCTTATGAGCTACGAAGCAACCATATCATCATATGGTGGTAACACTGCTGTCATGACAAAATCCTTCGTCATGGCAATCAGAAGTGTTGCTCAAACCTGGTATTCTTCTCTTAGGCTAGGAATAATCAAATCATGATAGAAGTTGAAGGATATGTTAGTCACCGGCTTTCGGGGCTTTTAGACGAAGCCAGTGACTACTCAAGCCCTATTTCAGTGCACACAGGACCACGAGGAGTATTTGTAGGCATACGTCCAAAGGTTTTTGCGTCTCAGAGCTTAGGCGCCAACGGTGACAAACGAGATTGTCATTGAAGCCATGATCAAGGGACTTCATCCAGGTCCAACAGCGCAATATTTTGCCTGGAAGCCCCCACAAACCCTTGAGAAGCTTCTCCAGAAGATGGATGAGTACATCAGAGCTAACAATGATTTTCGGCAAAGAAGGGAGGGAGCTTATAGATATTCTATGATGACCAGGGGCTTCGGAGGAAGGCTCCACCTAAGGCATGTCAGAATGATACACAATCCCAGCAAAAGTGAAGATAGAGACAATCAGAACCAAGGGCACCAGCACAGCTCCCAGTCAACTGGGACACAACAAAGCTCCTTCAGACCGCCAGACCGAAGAGGCAGATGAGGACGAAGCTTCGGAGGAAGATTCAACTCACAACCAAGAAGGTTGTTCTGCTTGTTCTGTGGAGAGGATAAGGGGCACACAACTAAAACCTGCCAAGTTACAATACAGAAGCAAAAGAAGATAGCTGAGGCCAAAGCATGACAGAATCAGCCGAAGTAAGTCCTACATACTACTTCGTGTCATTCCCCATACATTACAGAGTATGTGGGCAATCAACAGCCATTCACAACCAACAATTTCAGTAGCTTTGACAAGCCACTCTCCATCTGCATGGGCCCTACCACAACCACCGATCATGGCTCCAACTTTGTCCCACAACCAGCATCCTGAAGGGCAGTACCAAATTCAACAGCAACGTAATGCGAGAGAAGAGTCCGAAGCTCATACAGTTAACAACACTATTCTAGAGTCGAGGCATATTTACTGAAGCTACAGAGGGGTTGGGCTAAAAACTTCATATACACCTATTATAATTTTCATTTCTCTCGTTTCATGTTCTTGCCTCAGAAACAATTTGAGAAGGTGCAACCTTAGACATGTTGTAATAAATCTGTGGTTACACCATCGAGTGTAACAGCAAAGGTGAAAAATCTCCAAAGTCGTTTCTACGGGGATGCAGAGTTAAAATACCACCTAAGTAAAAGGTGAAGAAGCTCCAAAGTCGTTCCTAAGGGGATGCAAAGCTTAGCTCCAAAATCGTTCCTATGGGGATGCAAAGCTAAAATACCACCTAAGTAAAAGGTGAAGAAGCTCAAAGTCATTCCTAAGGGGGCGCAGAGCTTAAATGCCACCTAAGTAAAAGGTGAAGAGACTCCAAAGTCGTTCCTAAGGGGATGCAGAGTCTTACTATTGCAAAATGTTTTCTATTAACATTTGACGCATTATAACACCGCATCATTTTGCATCATAACATCGCATCATTCATCATTTCACATCATTCAAAAAGCGAAAAAGAAGGGAAATTGCTCCTTCGTCCGCAATGGTTAACCTTCGAAGCTAAGCGTGTTTTTGTCAAGGAACTATGAAAGGATATTGCATCTCTACCTATTGCTATTAAACGGTACATAATTCCTTATACAAGACCTACGGCAAGACCTTCGAGATGAATACTGTCACTTCGGCAGCGATATTCCTTATGCAAGACCTACGACAAGACCTTCGAGTTTTTCTTTATGAAGCGTGAAAAGAAGGGAACGTGTTTTTTTTGCCTTCGGCTCAAAAACGGTACGTATGACACTTTCATGCTACACAAAGAAATATATTACATAATAAATCACATAGTTTGCAATTTTTTATTACATAAAACCAGCATGCAAATTTTGCGAATGTCTTTTACATAGTTTAATCATCCTCCTTCAGGACTCTCTCAGCAGCTTTGTTTAGAAGTTTTTCTATATCTTCATCTATTACTGCATTCACTATTCTGATTTCATCGACAGTACCCTTTAGGGCTAGATCGGTGCCATGGTTGTATGGCTCTTGAGAAGGAGAGAGTTCAGCTACACAAAATATAAGTTTTTGTCAGATACGAAGCTAAAATACTTACGAAGCTAAAATATGACAAAGGTACCTATACATCTTTCGCGCTCAGCGGCTTCTTCAGCTTTTCTCGCTTCTTCCGAGGCAAGATGAGATTCTTCTTCACTTTGCTTGATAGCTTCGTCTGCTATCTCTCAGCCGCCGTTCATCTACACTTCAGAATAGAATTTTCCACCAAAGGTAGTAGCTTCGGCTGAAGGCTCTTTAATGCCATTTGCTGAAACTAAGAAGTCTGGCTGAATTACAGCCTTAGCATGTTCACAGCCAGCTTTTTTAAGCAGTGATATAGCCCCCCGAGCGCCTACGCAGGCACAAAATATCCCCTGCTAGTTAGAACTTCGTCAAATGCTTCGACTTCACTCTTAATCGATTCGATCACACCCATGGGATCACCACGAATGAAACTTCGCTCAGCCGAGAATGCGCCAACACTAATAAAAGCATTTTTAGCTTGTCCGAGCATTGCATAGCAACGTTATAGCATTCCTCCTTTGCTTGCCGAAGCTCTTCAACATTCTTTTGAACCCTCGACCGTTTAGTGTCGGATATCTCATGCTTCGATTTCTCAACGTTGAAGTTTTCAGTAACTTCATTAAGCTTCTTTTCCAGTTCTGCTACTTTAGATCTATGCAATCCCACTTGAATAGATAAAGCATATTCCAAATCAGCTATACGTTTTGCATCTGCTTCTTTTTCTTTCTCAAATTTCAAAATCTTTTGGTCCACTTTAGAGAGTTTGGCCAAATTAGCTTTGCTTGCCTTTAACCTTTTGACCAAAGAAAGCAGAAATTTATCCTTCTCAAGGGCCTCGTTCTGAAGTGTTATAACCTCCGAGCGTAGATTCCCGAAGGCTATCTTAGTGCTCTCATCCTCACAATCTTTTTGTGCTTTCAAAGCTTTGCTTAAAATAAGACCCTAATAATGATAAAAAAGAAAACAAGTAAAAACTTCAATCAAAACAATTATCAAGAGTTAACACAATTAAATACTTTAATTAACAACTAAAGCACAAACCTTCAGACTATTGTACGCCAAGTAGTCTACCAGATGGTCCTTCGACATTAAGGATAGACCAAGCTCAAGCTTCGGGTATCCCATGTTATCCATCATTTCACGGAAGACATTAATTTCCTTGCTGTCAGAAGGCAGTATAGGAAGTCATTCTCTTCATCACCTTCGTACACTAGGGATCCTCAAGGATACTTCAGATCCTAGCGTAATGCCGAGCTTCGGCAATTTGCTTCTGTGTCAGTTGTTTTCCTGAAGCGTGACGGATGATGATTCAAGATCTCCGATCAACACCGCTTTGGGTATCGGATGTGATATTTTATCTGACAGACTCTCGCTTATATGCTCTGTTGGCCTCATTTTTGAAGGTCCAGCCTTAGTGCAATGAGGAGTAGCACTTTCGGCGACAGCTTCTTCCAATTCTCCAACTTTGTATTTGGAAACCCTAGTAGGAGCAGGAGTAGCCATCTTTGAAGGCCTCAGAACAACGTCTAAAACGCTGGCCATCCTCCTCCCTTCCCTAGGTGTTGCCACTGAAGCGGTTGCTATCCTTGACAACCCTGTCACCACTGGAGAACTCTGCAGCTTTGGTTGCTGCTCGATCTTTGAACTCTCTGTTTTTTATTTTTCAAGTTGAATAATGGAAACATTGGTTGCTGCAGCAGGTATTTTGATCATCTATTCAAAAAATCCCAAAGGCAACATAAGATTAAATTTTCTTCAATTTAAAACAAGGAAAAATAAAAATATTACCTCCGAAGCTAAGAGGGTATCTTCGGTGGATTCGTGAAAGGGAAATGTGCCCTTGGGCCATTTCTAAGTATTTTGGTGATTGAGTGCCAACACATGTGCTTAATTGTGAATTTATGTACATGGATGAACAAGGTGCAAATCATGAAGTAAAGGTATGTTTCTAAGCCTTAGTACATTGGTTTTGTGTACTAATATATTTGTCTAAGTGTAAGAAACAGAAAGAAGAAGAAGAGAGAAGAGGAGAAAAGACTTGGCTGTGTGCTGCCAAGACCCAGCTCGGTATGGAGCACCGGACTGTCCGGTGTGCACCGGACAGTGTCCGGTGCGCCAGGCTGACTCGGCTCGAACTGGCCGCTCTCGGGAATTCGCCGACGGCGTACGGCTAAAATTCACCGGACTGTCCGGTGTGCACCGGACTGTCCGGTGAGCCAACGGTCGGCCGGGCCAACGGTCGGCCGCGCAATCTGCGCGGGACACGTGGCGGAGCCAACGGTCGGAAGACGGCACCGGACTGTCCGGTGTGCACCGGACATGTCCGGTGCGCCAACGGCTCCCAGATCTACAACGGCCGGCAACGGTCGGAAGCGCCAGTTATGGAAACAAATCGGGCACCGGACAGTGTCCGGTGTGCACCGGACTGTCCGGTGCCCCCGACGACAGAAGGCAAGGATGGCCTTCCGGATTTGCTCTCAACGGCTCCTAGCTGCCTTGGGGCTATAAAAGGGGCCCCTAGGCGCATGGAGGAGAAAAAAAAGCAACCTTTGAGCATTCTTGATCATCCACACTCAGTCTTTGCGCATTCGTTTGTCATTCTAAGTGTTCCGAGCTCCGTTCTAGTGAGAACTTTGTGATACTCTTGTGAGCTCGATTCTTGGCCGTGTGTGTGCGCGTTTCGCTGTGGATTTGTGTGTGTTGCTTCCCTCCCTTACTCTGTGTTTCTTTGTGATCATATACTTGTAAGGGCAAGAGACTCCAATTTGTGGAGATTCCTTGCAAACGGGATAGTGAAAGGCAAAACAAAACACCGTGGTATTCAAGTGGGTCTTTGGACCGCTTGAGAGGGGTTGATTGCAACCCTCGTCCGTTGGGACGCCACAACGTGGAGTAGGCAAGCGTTGGTCTTGGCCGAACCACGGGATAAACCACTATGTCACCTCTGTGCTTGATCTCTTGTGGTACTGTGTTTTGTTGAGACTTCTCTTTAGCCACTTGGCAATTATTGTGCTAACACTTAACAAGTTTTTGTGGCTTAAGTTTTAAGTGTCACAGGATCACCTATTCACCCCCCCCCCTCTAGGTGCTCTCAATTGGTATCAGAGGAGTTCTCTTCACAAAGGGACTAACCGCCCGAAGAGATGGATCCTAAGGGGAAGGGTATCGTGATCAACGACAAAGAGAAGGAATCCTTCGTCAACGAGCCGAAGGACGACAAGCCTACCGACTCCGGCTCGGGCCATAGACGGAAGGAAGGGAGGAAGAAGAAGACAAGGCGCATCAAGGAGATCGTCTACTACGACAGCGATGAGTCTACTTCTTCCCAAAGGGACGACCACAGCGACTACGAGAGAAGGAAACCGGTTAATTCGAACTTTTCTTTTGACTACTCTCGTATTCCGCAAAGTTCAAATTCACATTTGCTCTCCATTCCACTCGGCAAGCCCCCACACTTTGATGGAGAGGACTACGGATTTTGGAGCCACAAAATGCGTAGTCACCTATTCTCTCTCCATCCTAGTATTTGGGAGATTGTGGAGAGTGGAATGCACTTTGATAGTTCGGATAGTCCCATGTTCATTAATGAACAAATTCATAAGAATGCACAAGCTACTACTGTTCTTCTAGCTTCCTTGTGCAGGGATGAATACCATAAAGTAAGCGGCTTGGATAACGCCAAGCAGATCTGGGACACCCTCAAGATTTCTCATGAGGGGAACGACGTCACCTTGCTCACCAAGATGGAGTTGGTGGAGGGAGAGCTTGGACGGTTCGCAATGATAAGAGGCGAGGAGCCGACGCAAACATACAACCGGCTCAAGACTCTTATCAACAAGATAAGGAGTTACGGGAGCACGCGATGGACGGACCACGACGTCGTCCGCCTAATGCTAAGGTCATTTACCGTTCTTGATCCTCATTTGGTAAACAATATACGTGAAAATCCCAGGTACACCAAGATGTCGCCCGAAGAAGTTCTTGGGAAATTTGTTAGCGGGCGAATGATGATCAAGGAGGCGAGGTATGTGGACGACGCCTTGAATGGTCCAATCAACGAGCCGCAACCCCTTGCTCTCAAGGCAACACGAAGCAAGGAGGCGCTACCTAGCAAGGTGGCACAGATTGAGGCGGCCGGACTCAATGATGAAGAGATGGCTCTCATCATCAAGAGATTCAAGACGGCGCTAAATGGTCGCAAGGGGCAGCCAAGCAAGACCAAGACAAAGGGGAAGCGCTCATGCTTCAAATGCGGTAAGCTTGGTCATTTTATCGCTAACTGTCCCGATAATGAAAGTGACCAGGAAAAGGGGAACAAAAGAGAGAAGAAGAAGCAATACAAGAAGGCAAAGGGCGAGGCGCATTTAGGAAAGGAGTGGGACTCGGATTGCTCCTCCTCCGACTCCGATAAGGAAGGACTCGCTGCCACTGCCTTCAACAAGTCTTCCCTCTTCCCCAACGAGCGTCTCACATGCCTTATGGCAAGGGAGAAGAAGGTGAGTACTCAAGACTCCACTTATGCTTCTTCTAGTGATAATGAGTCTAGTGATGATGATGACATAGATTATTCATGCTTGTTCAAAGGCTTAGATAGATCTAAGATAGATAAAATTAATGAGTTGATTGATGCTTTGAATGATAAAAATAGATTACTAGAAAAACAAGAGGATCTTTTATATGAGGAGCATGATAAATTTGTTAGTGCAAAAAATTCTCTTGCTCTAGAAATTAAAAGAAATGAAATGCTTTCTAGTGAACTATCTACTTGTCATGAAACCATTTCTACCTTACAAGGTGTTAACAATGATTTAAGTGCTAAATTAGAAGTAGCAAATAAATCTAATTCTTGTGTAGAACATGTTATGATTTGCACTAGGTGTAAGGATTTCGATATTGATGCCTGTAGTGAACACCTAGTTTTAATTTCCAAACTAAATGAGGAATTGGCTAGTCTTAATGCCCAACTTAAGACTAGCAAAAGTGAAGTTGATAAGATAAAATTTGCAAGGGATGCCTACACGGTTGGTAGACACCCCTCAATTAAGGATGGTCTTGGCTTCAAGAGAGAGGCCAAGAACTTAACAAGCCATAAGGCTCCCATCTTCGTCAAGGAGAAAGGGAAGGCCCCTATGACTAGTAGTGCTAAAAAGAACCATGCTTTCTTGTACCATGATAGGAGACATGCTAGAAATGCTAATAATGATTTTGATTCACATGTTTATGATTCTCATGCCATGTTTGCTTCTAGTTCTTCCTATAAGCATGATAGAGATATGTGTAGGAGAAATGTTGTGCATATGCCTAGGGGAAATTTTGCTCATGTTCCTAGAAAAGTTATGAACAAACCAACCACCATTTATTATGCATGCAATGCTCCCTTTGCTATTTGTAGAAAGGGTAAGAAGGTAATTGCTAGGAAGTTAGGGGCAAGATGCAAGGGAGATAAAACTTGCATTTGGGTCCCTAAGGACATATGTGCTAACCTTGCAGGACCCAACATGAGTTGGGTACCTAAGACCCAAGCCTAAATTTGCCTTGCAGGTTTATGCATCCGGGGGTTCAAGCTGGATTATCGACAGCGGATGCACAAACCATATGACGGGGAAGAAGAAGATGTTCACCTCCTACGTCAAAAATAAGGATTCCCAAGATTCAATTATATTCGGTGATGGGAATCAAGGCAAGGTAAAAGGGTTAGGTAAAATTGCAATTTCTAATGAGCACTCAATCTCTAATGTGTTTTTAGTAGAGTCTCTTGGTTACAATTTGCTATCTGTTAGCCAATTATGCAATATGGGGTACAACTGTTTATTTACAAACGTAGATGTGTCTGTCTTTAGAAGATGTGATGGTTCACTAGCTTTTAAGGGTGTACTAGACGGCAAGCTTTACTTAGTTGATTTTGCAAAAGATGAGGCCAGTCTAGATGCATGCTTAATGGCTAAGACTTGCATGGGCTGGCTGTGGCATCGCCGCTTAGCACATGTGGGGATGAAGAACCTCCACAAGCTTCTAAAGGGAGAACACGTGATAGGTCTAACCAATGTTTATTTCGAAAAAGATAGACCTTGTGCAGCTTGTCAGGCAGGTAAACAAGTGGGAGGAGCACATCACAGCAAGAATGTGATGACCACGTCAAGACCTCTGGAGCTGCTGCATATGGACCTCTTCGGACCTGTCGCCTATCTAAGCATAGGAGGAAGTAAGTATGGTTTAGTTATTGTTGATGACTTTTCCCGCTTCACTTGGGTGTTCTTTTTGCAGGATAAGTCTGAAACCCAAGGGACCCTCAAGCGCTTCCTCAGGAGAGCTCAAAATGAGTTTGAGCTCAAGGTGAAGAAGATAAGGAGCGACAACGGGTCCGAGTTCAAGAACCTTCAAGTGGAGGAGTTTCTTGAGGAGGAAGGGATCAAGCACGAGTTCTCCGCTCCCTACACACCACAGCAAAATGGTGTGGTAGAGAGGAAGAACAGGACACTAATTGATATGGCAAGGACGATGCTTGGAGAATTCAAGACCCCCGAGTGCTTTTGGTCGGAAGTCGTGAACACGGCTTGCCACGCCATCAACAGGGTCTACCTTCACCGCCTCCTCAAGAAGACGTCATATGAGCTACTAACCGGTAACAAACCCAATGTATCTTACTTTCGTGTCTTTGGGAGCAAGTGCTACATTCTAGTGAAGAAGGGTAGAAATTCTAAGTTTGCTCCCAAAGCTGTAGAAGGTTTTTTATTAGGTTATGATTCAAATACAAAGGCGTATAGGGTCTTCAACAAATCATCGGGTTTGGTTGAAGTCTCTAGCGACGTTGTATTTGATGAGACTAATGGCTCTCCAAGAGAGCAAGTTGTTGATTGTGATGATGTAGATGAAGAAGATGTTCCAATGGCCGCTATACGAACCATGGCGATTGGAGACGTTCGGCCACAGGAACAAGATGAACGAGATCAACCTTCTTCCTCAACAACGGTGCATCCCCCAACTCAAGATGATGAATAGGTTCATCAAAAGGAGGCGTGTGATCAAGGGGGAGCACAAGATGATCATGTGATGGAGGAAGAAGCACAACCGGCACCTCTGACCCAAGTTCGAGCGATGATTCAAAGGGATCATCTCGTCGACCAAATTTTGGGTGACATTAGCAAGGGAGTAACTACTCGGTCTCGACTAGTTAATTTTTGTGAACATTACTCTTTTGTCTCCTCTATTGAGCCTTTCAGGGTAGAGGAGGCCTTGCTAGATCCGGATTGGGTGTTGGCCATGCAGGAGGAACTTAACAACTTCAAGCGCAATGAAGTTTGGACGCTGGTGCCTCGTCCCAAGCAAAATGTTGTGGGAACCAAGTGGGTGTTCCGCAACAAACAGGACGAGCATGGGGTGGTGACGAGGAACAAGGCTCGACTTGTGGCAAAAGGTTATGCCCAAGTCGCAGGTTTGGACTTTGAGGAGACTTTTGCTCCTGTGGCTAGGCTAGAATCAATTCGTATCTTGCTAGCATATGCCGCTCACCATTCTTTCAGGTTATACCAAATGGATGTGAAGAGCGCTTTCCTCAACGGACCAATAAAGGAGGAGGTGTACGTGGAGCAACCCCCTGGCTTCGAGGATGAACGGTTCCCCGACCACGTATGTAAGCTCTCTAAGGCGCTCTATGGACTTAAGCAAGCCCCAAGAGCATGGTATGAATGCCTTAGAGATTTCTTAATTGCTAATGCTTTCAAGGTTGGGAAAGCCGATCTAACTCTTTTCACAAAGACATGTGATGGTGATTTGTTTGTGTGCCAAATTTATGTCGATGACATAATATTTGGTTCTACTAACCAAAAGTCTTGTGAAGAGTTTAGCAGGGTGATGACGCAGAAATTCGAGATGTCGATGATGGGCGAGTTGAACTACTTCCTTGGGTTCCAAGTGAAGCAACTCAAGGACGGCACCTTCATCTCCCAAACGAAGTACACGCAAGATCTGCTAAAGCGGTTTGGGATGAAGGACGCCAAGCCCGCAAAGACTCCGATGGGAACCGACGGACACACCGACCTCAACAAAGGAGGTAAGTCCGTTGATCAAAAAGCATACCAGTCCATGATAGGTTCCTTGCTTTATTTATGTGCTAGTAGACCGGATATTATGCTTAGCGTATGCATGTGTGCTAGATTTCAATCCGATCCTAAGGAGTGTCACTTGGTGGCGGTGAAGCGAATTCTTAGATATTTAGTCGCTACGCCTTGCTTCGGGATCTGGTATCCAAAGGGGTCTAACTTTGACTTGATTGGGTACTCAGATTCCGACTATGCTGGATGTAAGGTCGATAGGAAGAGTACATCGGGGACGTGCCAATTCTTAGGAAGGTCCCTGGTGTCATAGAACTCTAAGAAACAAACCTCTGTTGCCCTATCCACCGCTGAGGCCGAGTATGTTGCCGCAGGACAGTGTTGCGCGCAACTACTTTGGATGAGGCAAACCCTCCGGGACTTTGGCTACAATCTGAGCAAAGTCCCACTCCTATGTGATAATGAGAGTGCTATCCGAATAGCGAAAAATCCTGTTGAGCACAGCCGCACAAAGCACATTGACATCCGGCATCACTTTTTGAGAGACCACCAGCAAAAGGGAGATATCGAAGTGTTTTATGTTAGCACCGAGAACCAGCTAGCCGATATCTTTACCAAGCCTTTAGATGAGAAGACCTTTTGCAGGCTGCGTAGTGAGCTAAATGTCTTAGATTCGCGGAACTTGGATTGAATTGTAGCATACATGTGCTTATGCCTTTGATCATGTTCATTCTGCATTTTGTTGCTTATTATGGTGCTCAAGTTGTACAAACACTCCCTGGACCTCACAAGTCCGTTGCAAAGTGATGCACATGTTTAGGGGGAGATGTGTTATAACTTGATCCCTTGAGACTAACCATATGCTTGAGTTTGTTTGATTTAGTCTCAAAGGAAAATTGAAAGGGAAAAGGTGGACTTGAACCATGAAAGACTTCCACTGCACTCCGATGAGAGGGTAACTTATTCCAAGTCCATCTCATGAACTCTTATTGCCATTTGCTCTAAATTGAAGATTTTGGTGAGGCAATGGGGTTAAAGGGCCAAAATTGATCCCGTTTTGGTGCTTGATGCCAAAGGGGGAGAAAATAAAGGCCAAAGCAATAAATGGATCAGCTACCACTTGAGAAATTTGAAAATAGTAGAGTAGAGCTTTTGGTTTGTCAAAACTCTTTTTGTTGTCTCTCTTATCAAAGTTGGCTTCTTGTGGGAGAAGTAGTAATTATGGGAAAAAGGGGGAGTTTTTGAAATCTTTGTTCAATCTCTTTTGGAATGACTCTCTTTATGCTTCAACATGTGTGTTTAACTTAAAGATAGAGATTTGAGTTTGATTTGCAAAAACAAACCAAGTGGTGGCAAAGGATGATCCATATATGCCAAAATTGATTCAAAATAAATTTAAGTTTTATTTGAAGTGAGTTTGCACTTGTTCTAGTTGCTTTATGTTGTGTTGGCATAAATCACCAAAAAGGGGGAGATTGAAAGGGAAATGTGCCCTTGGGCCATTTCTAAGTATTTTGGTGATTGAGTGCCAACACATGTGCTTAATTGTGAATTTATGTACATGGATGAACAAGGTGCAAATCATGAAGTAAAGGTATGTTTCTAAGCCTTAGTACATTGGTTTTGTGTACTAATATATTTGTCTAAGTGTAAGAAACAGAAAGAAGAAGAAGAGAGAAGAGGAGAAAAGACTTGGCTGTGTGCTGCCAAGACCCAGCTCGGTATGGAGCACCGGACTGTCCGGTGTGCACCGGACAGTGTCCGGTGCGCCAGGCTGACTCGGCTCGAACTGGCCGCTCTCGGGAATTCGCCGACGGCGTACGGCTAAAATTCACCGGACTGTCCGGTGTGCACCGGACTGTCCGGTGAGCCAACGGTCGGCCGCGCAATCTGCGCGGGACACGTGGTGGAGCCAACGGTCGGAAGACGGCACCGGACTGTCCGGTGTGCACCGGACATGTCCGGTGCGCCAACGGCTCCCAGATCTACAACGGTCGGCAACGGTCGGAAGCGCCAGTTATGGAAACAAATCGGGCACCGGACAGTGTCCGGTGTGCACCGGACTGTCCGGTGCCCCCGACGACAGAAGGCAAGGATGGCCTTCCGGATTTGCTCTCAACGGCTCCTAGCTGCCTTGGGGCTATAAAAGGGGCCCCTAGGCGCATGGAGGAGAAAAAAAAAAGCAACCTTTGAGCATTCTTGATCATTCACACTCAGTCTTTGCGCATTCGTTTGTCATTCTAAGTGTTCCGAGCTCCGTTCTAGTGAGAACTTTGTGATACTCTTGTGAGCTCGATTCTTGGCCGTGTGTGTGCGCGTTTCGCTGTGGATTTGTGTGTGTTGCTTCCCTCCCTTACTCTGTGTTTCTTTGTGATCATATACTTGTAAGGGCAAGAGACTCCAATTTGTGGAGATTCCTTGCAAACAGGATAGTGAAAGGCAAAACAAAACACCGTGATATTCAAGTGGGTCTTTGGACCGCTTGAGAGGGGTTGATTGCAACCCTCGTCCGTTGGGACGCCACAACGTGGAGTAGGCAAGCGTTGGTCTTGGCCGAACCACGGGATAAACCACTGTGTCACCTCTGTGCTTGATCTCTTGTGGTACTGTGTTTTGTTGAGACTTCTCTTTAGCCACTTGGCAATTATTGTGCTAACACTTAACAAGTTTTTGTGGCTTAAGTTTTAAGTGTCACAGGATCACCTATTCACCCCCCCCCCCCTCTAGGTGCTCTCAATTCGGCAGCCTCTATCTTGGAAACCCCTACAGCAGGTAGTATAGCAGCTGTAAAGCCCTAAAATTGGTATAATAAAAAAAATAAATGCATATATGGATATAAAAGTGTTTTGGAGTTGTGGAACCTTTGGAGATTTATAAGGTTTTATTTCTTTGTGCATATTCAATTAATAGGAATTAAAGTAGTCAAATAACAAATAAATAAATACAGAAATAGGCATCTAACGCTGAGGTTCTTGTATTTCTCTATTTGTACTCAAAATTGTGAAAACAAGATTAAGTTTGGAAAGTAGGAATGGAAAATAGAAAAGAAAAGAAAAGGAAAAGAATATACACTATAAAAATGAATATATATATATATAATAGGCATTAACTTCATCTTAGGATTTTTATTGGATATTTGGAAAGCTTACGTTCAAATAGAAATTAAATTTGAAGTTGGAATCAAATTGAATTCGGAAATAAAACAAGAAAATAGGGAAAAAAAGAGCTCCTAACCATGCTTGGGCCGAATCCCTGGCCGGCCCAATCACCACCCTGCTCCACCCAAGCCGTGCGGCCCAACAGGCGCCACAAGCACGCTTTTGCCGCATGTGTCAATGACGGTGGACCGAGATCGTCAGCCATGTCTCCTATCCTCAACGCCTGCAATATCTTCTCCTCCGTTGCGAGCGCTGAACCGAAGCTCCACAAATCCCGGGGGGAAATCGACCGGGGATTAGTGCTATTTTCGCGGGGTTGTTGGGATTCAGCTTCGCGGGTGGCTATATGACCCGGGCCTCTCCCCATTGAGCAACCAGAAGAACACTTGCGCTGAGATCGGAACAAAGGTGATAAACGGCGCCATGGCCAATCCTCGCGCTTGCTGCCATTGTGTGTTCACTGGGAGCTCGGGGATGATGGTCAGGGTATGTCGACCAGTCTCATAGCATCCCCATGCGGTGTGGTGGCTAGCTGTCGTCGCAATGGCTCGTTGGAGCACTGCGCCCGCCGCCGAACCATGCGTTGACGATGACCACCTCCTCTGCGCCATTCCCATGGGGTATGGATTGCCCTGGGATGTTCACGCGTGCCAAAATGTCCAGACCGCCGCCCAAACCACCGTCCACCAGGGCATTGATTATTCACTGGTAAGACAGCGCTATCGCAATCGACTCCTCCCCATCTTCATTTTTTTAGGTCTCGGTGTTTGGATTAGGGCCTCGGGCCACCAGATCGAAAACCATGCCCATGGCGCCACTACGCCCTTACTTGTGCCGCCGCACCGTCTTTACTCCGCCGCCCGGGTGTTTGGGTGAAGAAGACAAGCTCTCGGTCGTTAGATGTGTGACGATTGGCTAGGATTCAACGCTAAGATAACCCTTCGCCGCATTAGATCTGGAGCGTGGATCTATGAAGCTACGGCTGTGATCAGAGCCCGGTGTCCCGTCTCAGGATGGATCAGGGACCGTGGGATCGTGATCCATTGGCTATGGGCATGTAACGACTTGTGGGATTGGGATTCTAATCTGATCCGTTAGCGTTTGATCGGACGGCTCGGATCCTAGCGTACCCCTTCACCGAGCCTTTATGCATAAGAGCCCCTCTGTTTCCTCAGTATCAACCCGCAGTCCTTCCCTGGTTTAGTCTGAGTCTAGGGAATTGTTACAGATTGGACCCCGAGTTTTGTATTATTTGGTGCCCAGTCCAGAACACTTAGGATATTCAGGAATTAATAATGAAATAGGTTTTTAGTATGAAAATAATTCCATAAACTTGTATAATTCATAGTTAATTCATTTTAACTCCAAATTGAGTCATTCCAGTTGCAATAATTTTGTATTAATATTGTTTATCACCTAGTACCTTTGTTTAGCCATGAAACTTGAATTAAAATTGTTCATTTGAATTAATCTATTCTAGGTGCTAAATAACTTCAGAAATTCGTAACCCAATAACCGTAACTCCGTTTTGATCCATTCTAGTTGCATTAGTCTCACAATAATATTTATTATCATCTGGTAACTTTGTTTTGTCATAAAATATAGGTTAAAATGTTGCACTTAGTCTATTCTATATTTAACCACGTAGATCTTCGGAAAACCATAACTTCTTAACCGTAACTCTGATTTTAGCCATTCTCGAACCTACGATCTCGTCGCAACGTGTAGATTATTAATATGCAGTTTGTTCTTATGTTTGGTGTGATGTTAATTTTGTCTATACCATGTTTGCTTGTATTGCTACGACTAGCAGTGAGGTTATGAGAATCTGAAGATCATCCTGGTACCTGGAATCTCAAGTCCCAGGCAAGTTGTGCCCTTGATCACTTCTTTTTACCCACTCATGTTCTGATTAATCATAATGATCTGCATAGGTTAATTTTGATGGGACCCAATAGGTTACCCTAGTTTGTCTATCTTTATACCTTGTTTACCACTGAACTTTTTGGGTAGTACTTGCTAGTGCTTTATGTGGTTTTGGGTATGAAGATACATTATTCATGATCACACTTTTATTATCTGTTTATTATTACTGTTCATGATAAGATCATTATGTTAATTGGAACATGGAGCGACCATCCGGGAAAACAGTGCTACCACAAGGGTTTAATGGGACGCCCTTGGCTGATTAATTAGGAAAGCTAGTGGAAGACTACCTTACCTGAAAGGGGCAAGGGCAGTAGAGGAGTGGTCAGTGTAGGGAGGCCCTTGGGATGATTTTGCTGCGATGGCGGTCATGCGAGGGATCCCTGCATTGGAGCTTCCTATAAACTGTAGCGGGTTTTCTGAAGCTAGTGGAACTTTGTAAAGGCCTCGTAGTGTTACCCTGCCTCGCCTCCTCGGTAGAGGTGTATGGGAAGTCGCGATCCCTTAGCAGATGGGTAACATGACTTGTGGGTAAAGATGTGCAACCTCTGCAGAGTGTAAAACTGGTATATCAGCCGTGCTCACGGTCACGAGCAGCTCGGACCCTCACATGATTAATTTATGGAACTAAATTCAATTTGTCATATGCATTGCATCGCAGGTGATGTTGTTACTCCTTTTGTTCTACTACTTAATTGGGTTGGTATTTACTTATACTTAGTAACTGCTAATAAAATTTTGACCAACTTTAAAAGCAATGCTCAGCTCTAACCATCTCCTTTGGTAAGCCTTACACTTCACGTGAGCTCCCACCTTTGGCGAGTTCATGCACATTATTCCCCACAACTTGTTGAGCTATGAACGTATGTGAGCTCACTCTTGCTGTCTCACACCCCCCCACAGGTCAAGAACAGGTACCGCAGGATGAGGCGCATGGAGGATGCTGTGATGTGTTCGTGAGAGGTCTAGGTCGTCGTCTCCCAGTCAACTTTGGGTTGCTGGTCCGTTGTCTCCTTATAATGTAATCATTTATTTTGTATAGAACTCCTTTTATATAGTAAAGATGTGACATTCGATCATGTGCCATGAATCATCATATGTGTGAGACTTGGTCCCAGCACACCTGGTGATTATGTTCGCGCCCGGGTCTTGGTGCCCCGAAATCCGGGTGTGACAGAAGTGGTATCAGAGGAATGTTGACTGTAGGACGAAACCTAGATATAACTGGACAACCATTATCTACTTACCTCTGCTACTCTGATTCTTTTCTATACTTTTCTTAATCTTTTCTCATCTATTTCCGCTTTACTCTGATTATTCTTACCTTTTCTTTCTAAATAACAAATGCAGATTTCACACTTTGAAACCCCATATCTAAAGTGACCTTTAGAAATAGAAGACCTACTCCTAGGAACAAAAATCAAAACTATTTTTGTAAATATTCTTATGCTTGGATGTTTGTTCTTGTGATACATGTCTGATTTGGATCTTTGATTGAGTGTGATGAGTTGTGGAGTAACATCCACAATTACATCTCTATATATATATTGAAAAAATGTTAATAAAATAACTAGACAAACTATATTATCTCTCATTAAAGTATCTAGCCTAACAATATCCATCTCATCTTAAAAGATTCTATCCTACACTCATAGATCCATCTTATCCCAAAAGATCCTAACTTATCCTAATATATCTAGCTTAGTGGATCCATCTTATCTTAAAAGATACTCTATTACCTTAGTAGATTCATCTTATCTTGAAAAAAAATTTGTGTCATCCTAATAGATCTAACTGACCTCAAAAGATTCTATCTTATCTGTCTTATCCTAATAAGCATACTTATCCACCCTAGTTTAACAACCATGATCTAATGCAAATTAATTAGATCATATCTAGTCAAACTAGTCATACCAATCTAATCTAGATCCCATCTAACCTAATATGATCTAATCTAAAGTGAGTTACTTAACAGACTAGTTAATACTAGTGAAATAGATTAGACCCCGCTAGCCATGTTTTAACTTAAACTAGTACATCAGACCAAACCACCCATGAACAAATAACTTACCAGCATATTTATGGTGACCATCCCTCCCATCCTAGATGTTGCCATAATACACTTATCTTATGCCACCAGCCTGTTAACCATCTGTCCTTACCTACAAGTTATCCTAACTACATGTCCCTAATTCGGATAAAGACTTCAAGAACGAAGATCGAAGATGATCGACCTCATCCAATCAAGGAAGGATAAGATTCAAGCTAGATCTTCAAAAGTAATCAAGATACACAATCTTGAATAGAATCTTTCCTAGCCCTACTCTTTCTTAATCAAACCTATCTATGCTCTAAAGACATCTTCTATCCTACATAATAAAGTGGACATACATATATGTACCCATGCTCTCCTAATCACTCACTGATGAAAAAAAAGAGAGACTCTTGATTTTTAAACTAATTAGAAACTAAAAGCTAAATTACAAATCACTCTTCCTATATCCTCTTTCTTACAAATCTCGAGGACGAGATTTCTTGTAAGGGGGGTAGGATTTGTAAAGCCCTAAAATTGGTATAATAAAAAAAAAATAAATGCATATATGGATATAAAAGTGTTTTGGAGTTGTGGAACCTTTGGAGATTTATTAGGTTTTATTTCTTTGTGCATATTCAATTAATAGGAATTAAAGTAGTCAAATAACAAATAAATAAATACAGAAATAGGCATCTAACGCTGAGGTTCTTGTATTTCTCTATTTGTACTCAAAATTGTGAAAACAAGATTAAGTTTGGAAAGTAGGAATGGAAAATAGAAAAGAAAAGAAAAGGAAAAGAATATACACTATAAAAATGAATATATATATATATATATAATAGGCATTAACTTCATCTTAGGATTTTTATTGGATATTTGGAAAGCTTACGTTCAAACAGAAATTAAATTTGAAGTTGGAATCAAATTGAATTTGGAAATAAAACAAGAAAATAGGGAAAAAAAGAGCTCCTAACCATGCTTGGGCCGAATCCCTGGCCGGCCCAATCACCACCTTGCTCCACCCAAGCCGCGCGGCCCAACTGGCGCCACAAGCACGCTTTTGCCGCATGTGTCAATGACGGTGGACCCAGATCGTCAGCCATGTCTCCTATCCTCAACGCCTGCAATATCTTCTCCTCCGTTGTGAGCGCTGAACCGAAGCTCCACAAATCCCGGGGGGAAATCGACCGGGGATTAGTGCTATTTTCGCGGGGTTGTTGGGATTCAGCTTCGCGGGTGGCTATATGACCCGGGCCTCTCCCCGTTGAGCAACCAGAAGAACACTTGCGCTGAGATCGGAACAGAGGTGATAAACGGCGCCATGGCCAATCCTCGCGCTTGCTGCCATTGTGTGTTCACCGGGAGCTCGGGGATGATGGTCGGGGTATGTCGACCAGTCTCATAGCATCCCCATGCGGTGTGGTGGCTAGCTGTCGTCGCAATGGCTCGTTGGAGCACTGCGCCCGCCGCCGAACCATGCGTTGACGATGACCACCTCCTCTGTGCCGTTCCCATGGGGTATGGATTGCCCTGGGATGTTCACGCGTGCCAGTATGGCGTGTGAAGATCAACGACGTTGACAACTGCTAGCTTGTAGTGGGGAATTTCTTGTCGGGATGTCCAGACTGCCGCCCAAACCACCGTCCACCAGGGCATCGATTATTCACTGGTAAGACAGCGCTATCGCAATCGACTCCTCCCCATCTTCATTTTTTTAGGTCTCGGTGTTTGGATTAGGGCCTCGGGCCACCAGATCGAAAACCATGCCCATGGCGCCACTACGCCCTTACTTGTGCCGCCGCACCGTCTTTACTCCGCCGCCCAGGTGTTTGGGTGAAGAAGACAAGCTCTCGGTCGTTAGATGTGTGACGATTGGCTAGGATTCAACGCTAAGATAACCCTTCGCCGCATTAGATCTGGAGCGTGGATCTATGAAGCTACGGCTGTGATCAGAGCCCGGTGTCCCGTCTCAGGATGGATCAGGGACCGTGGGATCGTGATCCATTGGCTATGGGCGTGTAACGACTTGTGGGATTGGGATTCTAATCTGATCCGTTAGCGTTTGATCGGACGGCTCGGATCCTAGCATAACCCTTCGCCGAGCCTTTATGCATAAGAGCCCCTTTGTTTCCTCAGTATCAACCTGCAGTCCTTCCCTGGTTTAGTCTGAGTCTAGGGAATTGTTACAGATTGGACCCCGAGTTTTGTATTATTTGGTGCCCAGTCCAGAACACTAAGGATATTCAGGAATTAATAATGAAATAGGTTTTTAGTATGAAAATAATTCCATAAACTTGTATAATTCATAGTTAATTCATTTTAACTCCAAATTGAGTCATTCCAGTTGCAATAATTTTGTATTAATATTGTTTATCACCTAGTACCTTTGTTTAGCCATGAAACTTGAATTAAAATTGTTCATTTGAATTAATCTATTCTAGGTGCTAAATAACTTCAGAAATTCATAACCCAATAACCGTAACTCCGTTTTGATCCATTCTAGTTGCATTAGTCTCACAATAATATTTATTATCACCTGGTAACTTTGTTTTGTCATAAAATATAGGTTAAAATGTTGCACTTAGTCTATTCTATATTTAACCATGTAGATCTTCGGAAAACCATAACTTCTTAACCGTAACTCTGATTTTAGCCATTCTCGAACCTACGATCTCGTCGCAACGCGTAGATTATTAATATGCAGTTTGTTCTTATGTTTGGTGTGATGTTAATTTTGTCTATACCATGTTTGCTTGTATTGCTACGACTAGCAGTGAGGTTATGAGAATCTGAAGATCATCCTGGTACCTGGAATCTCAAGTCCCAGGCAAGTTGTGCCCTTGATCACTTCTTTTTACCCACTCATGTTCTGATTAATCATAATGATCTGCATAGGTTAATTTTGATGGGACCCAATAGGTTACCCTAGTTTGTCTATCTTTATACCTTGTTTACCACTGAACTTTTTGGGTAGTACTTGCTAGTGCTTTATGTGGTTTTGGGTATGAAGATACATTATTCATGATCACACTTTTATTATCTGTTTATTATTATTGTTCATGATAAGATCATTATGTTAATTGGAACATGGAGCGACCACCCGGGAAAACAGTGCTACCACAAGGGTTTAATGGGACGCCCTTGGCTGATTAATTAGGAAAGCTAGTGGAAGACTACCTTACCCGAAAGGGGCAAGGGCAGTAGGGGAGTGGTCAGTGTAGGGAGGCCCTTGGGATGATTTTGCTGCGATGGCGGTCATGCGAGGGATCCCTGCATTGGAGCTTCCTATAAACTGTAGCGGGTTTTCTGAAGCTAGTGGAACTTTGTAAAGGCCTCGTAGTGTTACCCTGCCTCGCCTCCTCGGTAGAGGTGTATGGGAAGTCGCGATCCCTTGGCAGATGGGTAACATGACTTGTGGGTAAAGATGCACAACCTCTGCAGAGTGTAAAACTGGTATATCAGCCGTGCTCACGGTCACGAGCAGCTCGGACCCTCACATGATTAATTTATGGAACTAAATTCAATTTGTCATATGCATTGCATCGCAGGTGATGTTGTTACTCCTTTTGTTCTACTACTTAATTGGGTTGGTATTTACTTATACTTAGTAACTGCTAATAAAATTTTGACCAACTTTAAAAGCAATGCTCAGCTCTAACCATCTCCTTTGGTAAGCCTTACACTTCACGTGAGCTCCCACCTTTGGCGAGTTCATGCACATTATTCCCCACAACTTGTTGAGCTATGAACGTATGTGAGCTCACTCTTGCTGTCTCACACTCCCCCACAGGTCAAGAACAGGTACCGCAGGATGAGGCGCATGGAGGATGCTGTGATGTGTTCGTGAGAGGTCTAGGTCGTCGTCTCCCAGTCAACTTTGGGTTGCTGGACCGTTGTCTCCTTATAATGTAATCATTTATTTTGTATAGAACTCCTTTTATATAGTAAAGATGTGACATTCGATCATGTGCCATGAATCATCATATGCGTGAGACTTGGTCCCAGCATACCTGGTGATTATGTTCGCGCCCGGGTCTTGGTGCCCCGAAATCCGGGTGTGACAGCAGCTCTCTCTAAAAAATAAGACTTCAGCCGGTGAGTTACAACTTTGTTCTTTTTGGCTTCGGCACGGCAGAGGAAGTCATTGATGCAATTCTCCTTTTCGTCCCTTGCTTCCGAGCCGGAAAGCAGTAGTCAGGATAGACAAAACCAATAACATCAAATACTCTATTTAGCCTTTTCTTTCCACGAGCACCAAAGGCAATGTTCATGGCTTCATCTTCAGTTTTCGTATAAATCCCCAACAAATCATCACTAGTCGCTTCAATGGCCTCAAGCCATGCATCATCTGGCTCCTCGAACTGGCTCCTGTAGCGGTATGTATACTTCAAATAAACTAGACCACCTTCTCTTGAACTATCAGTGGTCTCCTTCGGCATTTCCCATACATTAACAAGGGGTCGTACCTTAAAAGCTATGTGCTCTTGGACCAAGTCTCTAGTGCTAATATAGCTAGCTGCACACAGTGTTGAAGGCCACCATGCAGGCTTGAGCCTTATCACTGTTCACGATCGAAGGCCTTCGGACGCCGAAGTGTGATTGTATCGGACGCTGAATTATATCTTTCACATCATCCCTCTCAACCAAATCATTTTTAACATAAAACCATTGCCTCACCTAGGATCCTAGCCACTTCTTCCAAAATATTGGCACAAGGCGTTTCGCATCAGAGCGGTATACGAAGGAATAACAGCCAAAGTTGTTATGATATTGTTCTTTCCCCATCGCCTTCGTATGGTAAGATAATTCGTGTATATTGTAGAAGTTGTCGACGTCTGGTACCAGCCCTTGGCTCCTCATTGCCTAAATAAAAACCCTAATTTTAATTAAAGCTTTAGGGGTAAGATGATGAAGGTATATCTCGAACCTTTTAAGCACTTCGACCAGCATCTTATGCAAAGGAAACCGAAATCCAGCCTTCATAAAGCCCTTGAAAACTACCACTTCATCAGCTTCAGGAAGAGGAACAATGTTCTCTCCTTCAGCCCTCACTATTGTTGTGTCACGGAAATATTTCCCCTTCATTGCCTCAATCTATCCTTTCTTAACAGTGGATTTTCTGAACATAACATGACTTGGCCTCCATGGCCGATCTTCGGCATCATCGTTGTCACTCTCAGTATCAAAATCCTCACTGAAACTAGAATCTCCAGACAGACAAGCTAAAATTTCATCAGTAATCTTTTCAACATTGGTCCTTTCCATAGCTTCGTAAAAACAAGCTAGTGCGGGGGTGTCTTCAGCAATCTCAGCATTGATTAAAACAAAAAGCCAAAGCTCTAAAGCAAACACGGTTCCAGAATTAGCAAGCTAAACAACAAACCCAACACAAGCTTGATAGCACGAAAAATATTTTTCATCGCAACCCTCATATATAAATGCAAAGCACCACTGCACGATGGGCCCCACGATATAGAAAGTTTCGCTATTCTAGCAAAGGGAAGGTGTTTTTTCGGACCTTCGACTAAAGGCCTTTGTTCGTTTCGCAGTCTGAATTTGTTACAAAGGAACAAACTAATACTGCGAGGGGCTACTGTTGGGGGGCCTTCGTCTTTCGAAGGTGAAAGGGAATTAGGCTTACACCTAGTTCCTATTTAATTTTGGTGGTTGAATTGCCCAACACAAATCTTTGAACTAACGAGTTTGCTCTAGTGTATAAGTTATACAGGTGCTAAAGGTTCACACTTAGCCAATAAAAAAAAGACCAAGTATTGGGTTCAAATAAAGGAGCAAGGGTCAACCAAAGGCATCTCTGGTCTGGCGCACGAACTGTCCGGTGTGCCACCGGACATGTCCGGTGCACCAGAGGACTCCAACTCCGAACTGCTCACCTTCAGGAAATTCTGGAGGCGACTCTGCTATAATTCACTGGACTGTCCGGTGTACACCGGACATGTCCGGTGCTCCAAGGAAGAGCGACCTCCGGAACTCGCCAGCCTCGGGAATTCACTTCGGCCACTCCGCTATAATTCACCGGACTGTCCGGTGCAACAGCGGGGCAACGGCTATTTCGGCGTCAACGGCTACCTACGACGCATTAAATGCGCGCGCTGCGCGCGCAGAGGTCAGGCACGCCCATACTGGCGCACCGGACAATCTACAGTGCATGTCCGGTGCGCCACCGGACATCCAGGCGGGCCCAGAAGACAGAGCTCCAACGGTCGGAACCCAACGACTTTGGTGACGTGGCTGTCGCACCGGACATGTCCGGTGTGCACCGGACTGTCCGGTGCGCCATCGAACAGATAGCTCCACCAAACGGCTAGTTTGGTGGTTGGGGCTATAAATACCCCCAACCACCCACCATTCATTGCATCCAAGTTTTCCACTTCCCAACTACTTACAAGAGCTCTAGCATTCAATTCTAGACACACCAAAGAGATCAAATCCTCTCCAAATTCCACACAACGCCCTAGTGATTAGAGAGAGTGATTTGCTTGTGTTCCTTCGAGCTCTTGCGCTTGGATTGCTTTCTTCTTTCTTGATTCCTTCTTGTGATCAAACACTCACTTGTAATTGAGGCAAGAGACACCAATCGTGTGGTGGTCCTTGCGGGAACTTTGTGTTCCAAGTGATTCAGAAGAGAAAGCTCACTCGGTCCGAGGGACCGTTTGAGAGAGGGTAAGGGTTGAAAGAGACCCGGCCTTTGTGGCCTCCTCAACGAGGAGTAGGTTTGAGAGAACCGAACCTCGGTAAAACAAATCCGCGTGTCTCACTTCATTATTCGCTTGCGATTTGTTTTGCACCCTCTCTCGCGGACTCTATTATATCTCTAACGCTAACCCGGCTTGTAGTTGTGATTATTTTTGTGAATTTCAGTTTCGCCCTATTCACCCCCCCTCTAGGCGACTTTCAATTGGTATCAGAGCCCGGTGCTTCATTAGAGCCTAACCGCTCGAAGTGATGTCGGGAGATCACACCAAGAGGGAGATGGAGACCGGTGACAAGCCCACTACGAGCCAAGAGAGCACTTCATCGGAAGAGTCCCGCACCAAGAGGAAGGAGAAGAAGAAGGACTCCTCCAAACGGAAGGAGAAAAGATCTTCTTCCTCACACCACAAAGAGAAGAAGGAAAAATCTTCTTCCCACAAGTCGCATCGGAAAGGCGACAAGCACAAGAGGATGAGGAAGGTGGTCTACTACGAGACCGACACTTCATCAACATCAACCTCCGACTCCGATGCGCCGTCCGTAACTTCTAAGCGCCAAGAGCGCAAGAAGTTTAGTAAGATCCCCCTTACACTATCCTCGTACACCTAGACATACTCCATTACCTTCCGTTCCATTAGGCAAACCGCCAACTTTTGATGGCGAAGATTATGCTAGGTGGAGTGATTTAATGAAATTTCATCTAACCTCACTCCACAAAAGTATATGGAATGTTGTTGAGTTTGGAGCACAGGTACCATCCATAGGGGATGAGGATTATGATACGGACGAGGTGGCCCAAATCGAGCACTTCAACTCTCAAGCTACAACCATACTCCTCGCCTCTCTAAGCAAGGAGAAATACAACAAGGTGCAAGGGTTGAAGAATGCAAAGGAGATTTGGGACTTACTCAAGACTGCGCACGAGGGTGATGAACTCACCAAGATCACCAAGCGGGAAACGATCGAGGGGGAGCTCGGTCGTTTTCGTCTTCGCCAAGGGGAGGAGCCACAAGATATGTACAACCGGCTCAAAACCTTGGTGAACCAAGTGCGCAACCTCGGGAGTAAGAAGTGGGATGACCACGAGGTGGTTAAGGTTATTTTGAGATCACTTATTTTTTTTAACCCTACTCAAGTTCAATTAATTCGTGGTAATCCTAGATACACACTAATGACTCCCGAGGAAGTAATCGGGAATTTTGTGAGCTTTGAATGTATGATCAAGGGCTCAAAGAAGATCAACGAGCTTGATGAACCCTCCACGTCCGAAGCAGAACCGGTGGCATTCAAGGCGACGGAGGAGAAGAAGGAGGAGTCTACATCGAGTAGACAACCAATTGACGCCTCCAAGCTCGACAATGAGGAGATGGCTTTAATCATCAAAAGCTTTCGCCAAATCCTCAAGCAACGAAGGGGGAAGGACTACAAACCCCGCTCCAAGAAAGTGTGCTACAAATGTGGTAAGCCCGGTCATTTTATTGCAAAATGTCCTATGTCTAGTGACAGTGACAGGGGCGACGACAAGAAGGGAAAGAGGAGAGAAAAGAAGAAGTACTACAAGAAGAAGGGCGGCGATGCCCATGTTTGCCGGGAGTGGGACTCCGACGAGAGCTCCACCGAGTCCTCTTCCGACGAGGACGCCGCCAACATCGCCGTCACCAAGGGACTCCTCTTCCCCAACGTCGGCCACAAGTGCCTCATGGCAAAGGACGGCAAAAGGAAGAAGGTTAAATCCAAATCCTCCTCTAAATATGAATCCTCTAGTGATGACAATGCTAGTGATGAGGAGAATAATTTGCGTACCCTTTTTGCCGATCTTAACATGCAACAAAAGGAAAAATTAAATGAATTGATTAGTGCTATTCATGAGAAGGATGATCTCTTGGACTCTCAAGAGGACTTCCTTATTAAGGAAAACAAAAGGCATGTTAAGGTTAAAAATGCTTATGCTCTAGAGGTAGAAAAATGTGACAAATTATCTAGTGAGCTAAGCACATGCCATGACACTATTGCCAACCTTAGAAGTGAAAATGCTAAATTAATTGCTAAGGTTGATTCTCATGTTTGTATTGATTCAACTTCCTATCCTAGAAATGATAATTTTGATTTGCTTGCTAGGATTGATGAGTTGAATGCTTCTCTTGCTAGCCTTAGAGATAAGAATGAGAAATTGTTTGCTAAGGCTAAAGAATTAGATGTTTGCAATGTTACAATTTCCGACCTTAGAACTAAGAATGATTTGTTGCATGCTAAGGTTGTAGAACTAAAATCTTGCAAACCCTCTACATCTACCGTTGAGCACACTTCTATTTGTACTAGATGTAGAGATGTTGATATCAATGCTATTCATGATCACATGTCTTTAATTAAACAACAAAATGATCATATAGCATTATTAGATGCTAAAATTGCCGAGCATAACTTAGAAAATGAAAAATTTAAATTTGCTAGAAGTATGCTCTATAATGGGAGACACCCTGGCATTAAGGATGGCATTGGCTTCCAAAGGGGAGACAATGTCAAACTTAATGCTCCCCCTAAGAACTTGTCTAACTTTGTTAAGGGCAAGGCTCCCATGCCTCAGGATAACGAGGGTTATATTTTGTACCCTGCCGGTTATCCCGAGAGCAAAATTAAGAAAATTCATTCTAGGAAGTCTCACTCTGGCCGTAACCATGCTTTTATGTATAAGGGTGAGACATCTAGCTCTAGGCAACCAACCCATGCTAAGTTGCCTAGAAAGAAAACTCCTAGTGCATCAAATAATCATGGCATTTCATTTAAGACTTTTGATGCATCTTATGTTTTGACTAACAAATCCGGCAAGGTAGTTGCCAAGTTTGTTGGGGGCAAACACAAGGGCTCCAAGACTTGTGTTTGGGTACCCAAAGTTCTTGTTTCTAATGCCAAAGGACCCAAAACCGTTTGGGTACCTAAAATCAAGAACTAAAATTGTTTTGTAGGTTTATGCATCCGGGGGCTCAAGTTGGATACTCGACAGCGGGTGCACAAACCACATGACAGGGGAGAAGAAGATGTTCTCCTCATATGAGAAAAACCAAGATCCCCAACGAGCTATCACATTCGGGGATGGAAATCAAGGTTTGGTCAAAGGATTGGGTAAAATTGCTATATCACCTGACCATACTATTTCCAATGTTTTTCTTGTAGATTCTTTGGATTACAATTTGCTTTCCGTATCCCAATTATGTCAAATGGGCTACAACTGTCTATTTACTGATGTAGGTGTCACTGTCTTTAGAAGAAGTGATGATTCAATAACATTTAAGGGAGTGTTAGAGGGTCAGCTATACTTGGTAGATTTTGATAGAGCTGAAATCGACACTTGCTTAATTGCTAAGACTAACTTGGGTTGGCTCTGGCACCGCCGACTAGCCCATGTTGGAATGAAGAATCTTCATAAGCTTCTAAAGGGAGAACACATTTTAGGACTAACAAATGTTCATTTTGAGAAAGACAGGATTTGTTGCGCATGCCAAGCCGGGAAGCAAGTTGGCACTCATCATCCACACAAGAACATCATGACAAGTGACAGGCCACTGGAGCTCCTACACATGGATTTATTCGGACCGATCGCTTACATAATCATCGGCGGGAGTAAGTACTGTCTAGTTATTGTGGATGATTATTCTCGCTTCACTTGGGTGTTCTTTTTGCAGGAAAAATCTCATACCCAAGAGACCTTAAAGGGATTCTTGAGACGGGCTCAAAATGAGTTCGGCTTAAGGATCAAGAAAATTAGAAGCGACAACGGGACGGAGTTCAAGAACTCACAAATAGAAGGCTTCCTTGAGGAGGAGGGCATCAAGCATGAGTTCTCTTCTCCCTACACTCCACAACAAAATGGTGTAGTGGAGAGGAAGAATCGAACTCTATTGGACATGGCAAGAACCATGCTTGATGAGTACAAGACACCGGATCGGTTTTGGGCCGAGGCGGTCAACACCGCCTGCTACGCCATCAACCGGTTATATCTACACCGAATCCTCAAGAAGACATCCTATGAACTCCTAACCGGTAAAAAGCCAAATATTTCATATTTTAGAGTTTTTGGTAGCAAATGTTTTATTCTTGTTAAAAGAAGTAGAAAATCTAAATTTGCTCCTAAAACTGTAGAAGACTTTTTACTAGGATATGACTCAAACACAAGGGCATATAGAGTCTTTAACAAGTCCTCAGGACTTGTTGAAGTTTCTTGTGATGTTGTGTTTGATGAGACTAACGGCTCTCAAGTAGAGCAAGTTGATCTTGATGAGATAGGTGAAGAACAGGCTCCATGCATAGCGCTAAGGAACATGTCCATTGGGGATGTGTGTCCTAAGGAATCCGAAGAGCCTCCACATGCACAAGATCAACCTTCCTCCTCCATGCAAGCATCTCCACCTACCCAAAATGAGGACGAGGCTCAAGTTGATGAAGGAGAAGATCAAAGGGATGAGCCCCCTCAAGATGACGGCAATGATCAAGGGGGAGATGCAAATGATCAAGACAAGGAGGATGAAGAACCAAGACCGCCACACCCAAGAGTCCACCAAGCAATACAACGAGATCACCCCGTCGACACCATCCTCGGCGACATTCATAAGGGGGTAACCACTCGATCTCGTGTTGCACATTTTTGTGAGCATTACTCTTTTGTTTCCTCTATTGAGCCACACAGGGTAGAGGAAGCACTACAAGACTCGGATTGGGTGATGGCGATGCAAGAGGAGCTCAACAACTTCACGAGGAACGAGGTATGGCATTTAGTTCCACGTCCTAATCAAAATGTTGTAGGAACCAAGTGGGTCTTCCGCAACAAGCAAGACGAGCATGGTGTGGTGACAAGGAACAAAGCTCGACTTGTGGCCAAGGGATACTCCCAAGTCGAAGGTTTGGATTTCGGTGAAACCTATGCACCCGTAGCTAGGCTTGAGTCAATTCGTATATTATTGGCCTATGCTACTTACCATGGCTTCAAGCTTTACCAAATGGACGTGAAGAGTGCCTTCCTCAACGGACCAATGAAGGAGGAAGTCTACGTTGAGCAACCTCCCGGCTTTGAAGATAGTGAGTACCCTAACCATGTCTATAGGCTCTCTAAGGCGCTTTATGGGCTCAAGCAAGCCCCAAGAGCATGGTATGAATGCCTTAGAGATTTCCTTATTGCTAATGGCTTCAAAGTCGGCAAGGCCGATCCTACTTTGTTCACTAAAACTCTTGACAATGATTTGTTCGTATGCCAAATTTATGTTGATGATATTATATTTGGGTCTACTAACGAATCTACTTGTGAAGAATTTAGTAGGATCATGACACAAAAATTCGAGATGTCTATGATGGGGGAGTTGAAATATTTTCTAGGATTCCAAGTCAAGCAACTCCAAGAGGGCACCTTCATTAGTCAAACGAAGTACACTCAAGACATTCTAACTAAGTTTGGAATGAAGGATGCCAAGCCCATCAAGACACCCATGGGAACAAATGGGCATCTCGACCTCGACACGGGAGGTAAATCCGTCGATCAAAAGGTATACCGGTCGATGATTGGTTCATTGCTTTATTTATGTGCATCTCGACCGGACATTATGCTTTCCGTTTGCATGTGTGCAAGATTCCAATCCGACCCTAAGGAATCCCACCTTACGGCCGTAAAACGAATCTTGAGATATTTGGCTTATACTCCTAAGTTTGGGCTTTGGTACCCTCGGGGATCCACATTTGATTTAATTGGTTATTCGGATGCCGATTGTGCGGGGTGTAAGATTAATAGGAAGAGCACATCGGGGACTTGCCAGTTCTTGGGAAGATCCTTGGTGTCTTGGGCTTCAAAGAAGCAAAATTCGGTCGCTCTTTCTACCGCCGAAGCCGAGTATATTGCCGTAGGCCATTGTTGCGCGCAATTGCTTTGGATGAGGCAAACCCTGCGGGACTACGGTTACAAACTAACCAAAGTTCCTCTTCTATGTGATAATGAGAGTGCAATCCGCATGGCGGATAATCCCGTTGAGCATAGCCGCACTAAACACATAGCCATTCCGTATCATTTTCTTCGGGATCACCAGCAAAAGGGGGATATCGAGATTTCATACATAAATACTAAAGATCAATTAGCCGATATCTTTACCAAGCCACTTGATGAACAATCCTTTACCAAACTTAGGCATGAGCTCAATATTCTTGATTCTAGGAACTTCTTTTGCTAAACTTGCACACATAGCTCATAAGTATACCTTTGATCATGTCTCTTTGATATATGCTATGACTAATGTGTTTTCAAGTGTATTTCAAACCAAGTCATAGGTATATTGAAAGGGAATTGGAGTCTTCGGCGAAGACAAAGGCTTCCACTCCACTCTACTACTCATCCTTCGCCGTCTCTCCGCATCACTCTCCATCTTTGGTATAATCTTTACTCATATGTTTTATTTATGACCAAAGGGGGAGAAAGCACTTCTAAGGGCTCTAATGATTCCGTTTTTGGCGATTCATGCCAAAGGGGGAGAAAGTATGAGCCCAAAGCAAAAGGACCGCACCACCGCCCTAATTTCAAAATTTAATGTTTTTCAATTGGAAAATTTCAAATTAGTATCTCTTTGTGTTCTAAAGGGGAGCAAGTAGTATTTTTCAAAACTTGATATCTTAAAACCCTCTTGAACACTAAGAGGAGAATTTATTTGAGGGGGAGTTTCGTTTAGTCAAAGAAAAAGCATTTGGAACAAGGGGAGAGAATTCCAAATCTTGAAAATGCTTCTCAAAATCTTATTCATTTACCTTTGACTATCTTGCAAAAGGATTTTGAAAAGAATTTACAAAAGGATTTGCAAAAACAAAACATGTGGTGCAAATGTGGTCCAATAAGGTAAAAACAAAGAAACAATCCATGCACATCATGTAAGTATTTATATTGGCTCAAATTCCAAGCAACCTTTGCACTTACATTATGCAAACTAGTTCATTTATATTTGCTTTGGTTTGTGTTGGCATCAATCACCAAAAAGGGGGAGATTGAAAGGGAATTAGGCTTACACCTAGTTCCTATTTAATTTTGGTGGTTGAATTGCCCAACACAAATCTTTGAACTAACGAGTTTGCTCTAGTGTATAAGTTATACAGGTGCTAAAGGTTCACACTTAGCCAATAAAAAAAAGATCAAGTATTGGGTTCAAATAAAGGAGCAAGGGTCAACCGAAGGCATCTCTGGTCTGGCGCACCGGACTGTCCGGTGTGCCACCGGACATGTCTGGTGCACCAGAGGACTCCAACACCGAACTGCTCACCTTCAGGAAATTCCGGAGGTGACTCCGCTATAATTCACCGGACTGTCCGGTGTACACCGGACATGTCCGGTGCTCCAAGGAAGAGCGGCCTCCAGAACTCGCCAGCCTCGGGAATTCACTTCGGCCACTCGGCTATAATTCACCGGACTGTCCGGTGTACACCGGACTGTCCGGTGCAGCAGCGGGGCAACGACTATTTCGGCGCCAACGGCTACCTGCGATGCATTAAATGCGCGCGCTGCGCGCGCAGAGGTCAGGCACGCCCATACTGGCGCATCGAACAATCTACAATGCATGTCCGGTGCGCCACCGGACATCCAGGCGGGCCCAGAAGACAGAGCTCCAACGGTCGGAACCCAATGGCTTTGGTGACGTGGCTGTCGCACCGGACATGTCCGGTGTGCACCGGACTGTCCGGTGCGCCATCGAACAGACAGCTCCACCAAACGGCTAGTTTGGTGGTTGGGGCTATAAATACCCCCAACCACCCACCATTCATTGCATCCAAGTTTTCCACTTCCCAACTACTTACAAGAGCTCTAGCATTCAATTCTAGACACACCAAAGAGATCAAATCCTCTCCAAATTCCACACAACGCCCTAGTGATTAGAGAGAGTGATTTGCTTGTGTTCCTTCGAGCTCTTGCGCTTGGATTGCTTTCTTCTTTCTTGATTCCTTCTTGTGATCAAACACTCACTTGTAATTGAGGCAAGAGACACCAATCGTGTGGTGGTCCTTGCGGGAACTTTGTGTTCCAAGTGATTGAGAAGAGAAAGCTCACTCGGTCCGAGGGACCGTTTGAGAGAGGGTAAGGGTTGAAAGAGACCCGGCCTTTGTGGCCTCCTCAACGAGGAGTAGGTTTGAGAGAACCGAACCTCGGTAAAACAAATCCGCGTGTCTCACTTCATTATTCGCTTGCGATTTGTTTTGCACCCTCTCTCGCGGACTCTATTATATCTCTAACGCTAACCCGGCTTGTAGTTGTGATTATTTTTGTGAATTTCAGTTTCGCCCTATTCACCCCCCCTCTAGGCGACTTTCAGAAGGTACTCAAAAACACGACTAACCATTTATTTTCAGCATATTATTAAGTATTATAGGAGCTTCGTTACCAGAAAAGCTTCGACATAGATCAATGGAAGTACGACGAAGCAAGCTTCGTCACGATGAAGCAGGAAGGCGACGTAGGGAGAAGGTGTTGTTCAAGCTGTTAAGTGCAAATGATAATATTGTCCCTGTGACATTTGTAAACCTTGTATGTAATTTTCTAGGATATTAATGTAATATCGTATGAAGATGTACGATTGCATATAAATAGATGAACAATACCCCATGTTGTTCACGCTGGATTGTAATTGCCTTCACGTCATTGCCTTCAAACAAGCCGAAGGTACCAATGTAATATGAGTTTAAATGTTATTAATACATTCAATATGAAATGAATATATGGCATGATTTTACATTTGTGACTATGTTTTATATCCGTGAATGATGAAGACTTGTTCTTCATGACCTTAGTCCTAGATTTTTTATACCCGAAGGGGAATAATGCTTCGAAGGACGAAGGTCTTTAACGTATAACAAATGTGTTGCCTTCTTCTTGATTCACAGTAATCAAAAGCAAGTGACCAACAAGTACATTAGCTTCTAGAGAAGTAGTTCCTGAGAGTATAGGAGCTTCCCTAGATTGTTTGGTAGCTTCTAAACTTTGCTACATCAGGATTTCCACTTAGCTATGACTTGTAGTGGGACCACCCTCAGATCATCTCAAAGATGGAGGACACCATAACAGAGGGTATCAAGTCCCATTTCCATCTACGCCCATTGTATCTCTTACCTACTAATGAAGGAGCTAGACATATAGAGTACTTAGTCTATCTAGGAATAGGATGAGTCACCTATTCAGTTATTAATGTACAAGATAACTTCTATTGTAGATAGTCGCTAGGGGCTAGAGTGTTGAGGCAAGTTTGTCGAGTATCTCGTCCTGCTAACATCAGTACCATAAACGAGTAAGACGAGGCCATTAAGGCCATTAGAAACCAGACCTTGCTGAGTTGTTACATATTAGTATGATAATATTAATAGTTTCGATGATGACTACCAGCTAGTACCACAGATGCCACCTAGAGCACATGACTCAAAGGCTAGATGATCTAGCTTAGTAGCACCAATCGATCTAGCTCTTGTAGAGTACTTGCCACACTTCAGATAGAGCAACATCATCAGGTTAGTGTCCAAGAGGACTAGAGTGAGTGGATGCTCACATTGTTTGAGTAGATACAACTTTGCCTGGACCAGTTCTAATTGCAACTCCTTGCTATACAATAATCACCACTTCCATTTATGGAGCACAAGCTACATTTCACTAGTACGCCTCTCATGGTACCTCATGTCTAGTTTCTTGCACTAGCACCGACAATGACCATCGTGACTCTAGCCTCAATGGACTTTAGAGTTAGGATCCATCTATGTTTTAGTTTGCTTCACCTTTGCTCTAGTTTACTCATGTCTTTTCTACTCCAAGATTAGGGAAGGTACTAGACACAATGCTAGCTTAGCAGCAAACTACCATAGTTTAGACCACGCTAAGTCATACCACAACCTTGGTCTCATTCACTTGGAGTTCATCTACCACCTTCAACAAGATCACTAGATATCCTACTCATCCATTACCAGTGCAAATGACCAAACAACTAAGACTTAAGTGTGTATAGAGAGACTCCTCTCTTCTATTGCCTTATCAGAGCCGACACCCCTAGTAAGTCAATATCCTACAATATGCCCGTCATGACCACTACAAATCTTGTAGTGACAACAACAGTGGTAGTTTTAGAGACATTGAGTTAGTCTACATCAGTAGCATTTGAGATCACCACTATTGAGTCTTAGTCAGTTGACCTAGTCTCCATACCTTCTACTCAATTTGAATCTCAAACGACAGTGTATAACTCATATTTAGATAATACACCATATGTGCAGGAGTTTAAGCTTACTTCTTGCATCTTGGCTATCAACATGTATATTTCTTCCACAACAACAAACCCTTATGTTTTGGTGCTTAACTCCTAAGGAGATATAGTAGAGAGTATGTGATACATGAGGAGGAGAGTGATAGGGGGTGAGAGACTCATGAATTAATTTGTTATATATTTTATATGTGATACTCTCATATTCACTTTTATATGTATCATGCATATACTATACACATTATGCTTTGCATTTGTATGGCTAATTTTACGCGGCCATCTCAACTGCTAGAAATAAATAGGTTATTTTCGGTTGTCAACCACTGAAAGTAACATGTTTATTTCTTGTGACCACCTATCAACTGCCAAAATAAGATTTTTTTTCCAACAACTGATAGATGATCGCCAAAAATAAGCAGCTTATTTTAGGCGACCACCTGTGAGCCACCAAAAAATTATTTTAAGAGGCTAACATGTGGCCACAAAAAAATAAACTATTTATTTTTGGTGGCCATCTTCCAATCACCGAAAATAAATATGCCATAGAAAACGTATGATATGCCTGAATAAGTGTTACTAGTTGTAGAATAACAATATCTTTCAAGCAACAAACAAAGCAATACATCATGCATCATTGGGTCAAGAATTAGATGTGTTTTCTGCAATGCTGTCTCATTAAAAACCTTCCTTGGTAAAAACTTAAACCTTGCGAGAAAATCCTTGGAAGGAAAAAGAGTGCAACCAGCTCTGAATTAGAATTCAAGTTCATTCAGTTTCAATCCAGTACATAAATAAAAAAATAGACAAAGGTAAAGATAACATATCAGGTATCAGGATTTGCCTCCATCTCCATCAAGGGTAATGCTCTCAAGGATGGAACCAAGTTCTTAGGTCTCCATCTCCATATTGTGTTGCATGTGTTGGTCTGCAAGCTCCTAGTGCTTAATACAGTACAACACCTTCACCATATCACTTGTAAATCGGCGATGACTCTCCTCAATTACTCTACCAACAAGACTAAATCTAGATTATAATGATATGTTAGAAGCAAGTACAATCAAGATATCTTTAGCAATTATGGACATAACATGATAAGTTAGCTTATGCTTATGCCACTAACTCAAATGCATATATAATGGGTATAACTCTCCAAGTTTTTTGAAATTTGTTTTTTTGTAGAAATAACAACATGTACGAGTTGTTTATCATTTTGAAAAGCATTGATATGTCTTGTTATATTAAGTATTTGATACAACATTAATGAAGAAGTAGGGTAATAAACACCAGATAAGACAACAATATAATCATAAAATAACTAAAGAAATGATAACAATTGTTTAGCAATATATATCAATGATTGTTACAGGAGAACCATCAGAAGCCAAAGGATATTGTCTATTAATGAATACATAAATTATGTTTTCATGTGAAACGAGGCGCTTAAGCATCAAGAAAGTTTAGTTCCATGTAACATTTATTTCCACACCAAACATCAGAGTAGTAACACTCATAATCAAACAATAACTCTTTTATGCAACAATTCTTTGATCTGATGAATTTAAAAAGGTGTTAATAATTCTAAAATCTTCAACATAAAGTGTTAACAATAAGGTTAATAACATATCATCAACATCCTCATTAGTGACATCAATTTTAGGGTTAGGCATAAAAACGAAGGTAACCAAAAAAATAAAGGTTTAGGAATAGACATTAAAGTTTTATTAGATCAAGCATTGTCTAAAGTCATAAAAAAATTATTAGCTATGCCATATTCATCCACCACCCTAGAACAATATTGATACTAGTATGTGCCTTATCGATGAGTCTTAGATCAATCAATCTTTTTTTCAACTCTCAATTAGATCTCACAAAATAAGCAACAACATAAAGATAGACCTCTTTAGCCTTACCATTCCGGATGTTAGATGTAAGAGCAACTAAAGATATAGCGGACTTAATTATTTCAATAAGTTTTAGCAAACCTTCATTGTAAAGTTTGATAAGTTTTGTAGTAGCAGTTTGCCTAGAAACCTTAACAATTTGGGATTATTGGCACAAGTAATATACGCTTGAAAAACATCAGATTCCACAAACTATAGAGGTAGATCCATTCTAGAAATCAAGTGGCATAATTCAGTTCTAGCAATAGAAGAAGAATTATCCCAATGCTTTAGAGAATCATTAGGATTATTCTTAAAAATTGACTAAACCACACTATATCTATTAGACTTATCTTAGCGGAGGAATTTTCTTGGTGTCGGAGCAAGTGCCCAATACCATAAGTAGATCTTGCAGATAAAGTATGCTTACAGTGATGGTAAACAAAATATATCCTTATACTTTTACCTCCCTTAATGTCAGCAAACGCATCAAAGTCAACCTAGACCCTAGACTTTAAGGGCCTCTTCCTCAAGCCGTTGCAGTCACTGACAACAACAATGCTTTCCATGGTCATCATGCTCATGGAGCCTATCCTATCATGACCCCACCAGTAGGCACATGGACATCGATGTCAACTGCACCAGCACTGGCACTAAACAGAGCTGCCTCAACCAGATCGACGTTATGTGACTCGACCTAGCGCTTCTCCTCCTCGACAGTTGGGTCAAGATCCATGTAAAGCCCTAAAATTTGTATAAGATAAAAAATGATGATAAAAAATACTTATATTTATATGAAGTGTATTGGGATCATGGAACCCTTAGTGGCTATTTTGATCCCTTAGTGGCTATTTAGTTTTCTTTTCTAGGTGTTTATTCAATTAATAGGAATATATTGATCAAATAACAAATAAATACTGAAATATGCATCTCATGCCGATGGTTTTGTTATGATGCATTTTTATTTGAATTAAGGAATTATAACTCAAATTGACCTCAACCTATAAATGAAAACATAATAACTGAGATTAGAATTTGAAGTTAACCCAAAGGTACAATTTTAGAATTTAAGAAAAGAGAAAGAAAATATTGTATAAATTAGAGAAAATAAATAAATAAAAATATTTTATTCCTACTGACATTTGAATGTGAGCAGTTAATTCAAGTATGAATCTCACACCTAAAACTTGAGTTCAAATTGGAAATAAAAAGAATTGGAAAAAGAAAAGGAAAAAGGGAAAAATAGAAAAGAATTAAAGAAGCCAAATACAGAATGGGCTGATTCCTCATTGCTGCGGCCCAACTATCCCTATCATTGCCCCCACCGCGCAGCCCAAGTAAACCACACTGCACGCGCCCAGGCTAGCTTTCTCGTCACTGACAGTGGGGCGCGCGTGGCCAGTCGTCCTCGCGCGACCCTAGCAAATTCCCCAGTGAGCTTGGAGGGTGGTTGCAACCGTCTCGCCCGTCAACCAGCATCGTGGGTCTCTTCAATGGGTTGTGAGGCCAACTTGGCGGATGCGCTGCTCTCTGAGTTCCTCTTCCCCCATGACCGGAAGTCGCCACCAGCTCCCGGGGATCCCGGGATGGTTGTTGCCACCCCCGAACCACATAAAATGGCGCCTTGACCGTTTGACCCGTTCGCCTTGCGCCTGGGTATAAAAATCTGTGGCCGCGTTCCCTGGATTCCAAACCAACGTCACCATGGTGCTCACTGTAGAATAAGGCATATGTCGCCACCACGGAATTCGCCTTGCCGCCGCATGGGAATTTATCATGGTGGGTCTAGGGGCTTCGCCTGGGGATGTAGAAGACGCGCCGGGTCTCTCTAGTTGGGATTGTCGATCGGGGACCCCGCGATTTCTTGCCGAAGCTCGGTCGCCGCCGTGGCACCGCCATACATCGTGGCCAGGGATTATAGCTGTGCGAGTCATGGTAAGCCATCCACTCTGATGTTCACACTGTTACTCGCTTCGCGTAGCATCTGTTAGCATTGTCGTTCGGAAACCAGAGGCCGGGGACCTGCGCACGCTGGTGACCCGCTGCCATGGTGCGCGTCCTGGCTTCCGCAGTCGGGTGGAAGAGAAAGGAGACACACGCCCGCCGTTGGATGCGTAGTGGGCGGTAGAGATTAGACCTGGGTAACGTTTCACCTACGACCGTAGATGCGGAATCGGGCCGTTCTGATTTGGTTAGGGTGTAGCGAGTCGTCGGCCGTAGATCCCGAATCCAATGGCCCTAGTTGCGTAACGATTCGTTATATGTGAGATCTAATCCTAGCCCTTGATTTTTAATCCAACGGCTCAGAACTACCGATACCTATTCGGGCTGGAGTTTTCACAAAAGAGCCCCTAGCCTTCCATTTAATCAACCCGCGGTCCAGCGCGGTGAATACTGAGTCTTGGGACATTTTGCAAGTTAATCCCTGCATTCCTCTGTTTTTGACGCCCAATCCAGAGAACAATAGAAAATAAATAAATAATTATAGAAAATGATTTTTAATATATAAATAATTCTAGAAACTTATTTTATTCATAGAAAATTCATACTAACTCCTTTTTAGTCCATTCCAGTTCCTATAATTTTATAATATTATGGTTTATCATCTAGTACCACTGTTTTCACATGAAAGTCACGTTAAAATTTATATCCTATTTAATCTTATACAAAACACATAGAATCTCTAGAAATTCATAACTTAAAATCTATAACTCTGATTTAATCCGTTCAAGTTGCGCTAGCTTCGTATAAATATCTACTACACAATAGCAACAATTATTGTATGATATCTCGTACTTTTATAATTGGTTTAATCTATGTCTATTGGATTAATTTCTTTAATATTAATATAGTATTCTAACTTTATGGTTATAATTAACTAGATAATCTTTAATCAAATAATGACTTAGATTAAAGTTCAGATAATTATTTATAGAATAATCTCTCATATGATCTATACTAACCAATTTATAATAGAGTTTAATATTTAAGTCACGTAGAGCTTGTATAAATCATAACTCCTTAACCACGACTCCGATCTTAGTAGTGCTCGATCCCGCGATCTCGTAGCAACGTGTAGATTATTATTATGCAGTTTGTTCTTATGTTTGGTGTGATGTTAATTTTGTTTATACCATGTTTGTTTGTATTGCTACGACTAGCTGTGAGGTTGCGAGGATCTGAAGAATCACCCTGGTAACTGGAATCTCAAGTGCCAGGCAAGTTGTGCCCTTGATCACATTTGTTACCCAATAATGTTCTTTATTATCACTATTCAATGCATAGGTTTAATTTTGATGGGACCCAATAGGTCACCCTAGTCTGTTTATCCTGTTTACCTTGTTTACCCCTGATTCACTTGGGTAGTTATGCTATTGCATTATGTGGTTTCGGATTAATATTTCATTATATCCATGTTCCTATTATTCTGTTATGTTATTTATGTTCATGATAAGATCATTATGTTAATGGGAACATGGAGTGACCACCCGGGAAAACAGTGCTACCACAAGGGTTTAATGGGACGCCCTTGGCTGATTAATTAGGAAAGCTAGTGGATGACTACCTTACCCGAAAGGGGCAAGGGCAGTAGGAGAGCGGTCAGTGTAGGGAGGTCCTTGGGTTGATTTTGCTGCGATGGCGGTCAGGCGAGGGATTCCTGCACTGGAGCTTCCTATAAACTGTAGCGGGTTTTCTGAAGCTAGTGGAACTTTGTAAAGGCCCCGTAGTGTTAACCTGCCTCGCTTCCTTGGTAGAGGTGTATGAGATTCATGACCCCTTGGCAGATGGGTAACACGGCTTGAGCGTAAAGATGCACAACCTCTGTAGAGTGTAAAACTGGTATACTAGCCGTGCTCACGGTCATGAGCAACTCGGACCCTCACATGATTAATTTATGGAACCTAAACTCAATTTGTCATTTCATTGCATTGGTATTATTTCGTTATTACTTTTACTTATTATTTATTATGGTTTGGTATTTACTTACACTTAGTAACTGCTAATAAAACTTTGACCAACTTATAAAAGCAATGCTCAGCTTCAACCTTTATTTTGTTGATTAGCCTTACACTTCACATGAACTCCCACCTTTGGTGAGTTCATGCACATTATTCCCCACAACTTGTTGAGCAATGAACATGTGTGAGCTCACCCTTGTTGTCTCACCCCCACAGGAGAAGAACAGGTGGTTCAAGAGGAGCCACACATCGAGGAGTTCGATTCGATCTAGGTGACGTCTCCCAGTTGACTTTCTGGCGCGAAGGATGGATTTTAGATCCTGTTATATTTATCTTTTATTTTGTTAAGTCTTCCGCTATGTAATAAGTACTCTGATTATTATGACATTTATCTCTATACACTCTGTTATTATATATGTTGTCTTCTTTGGCGCATGTATGAGATGCACCTAGCTTTGTCCCTTAAAGCCCGAGGTGTTACAATCCATGATCTCTATTAGCTCCTCCACTACGGCTCGAGCTCCATAAACAACACATGTCACACCAGCATGAATGAATTGTCTAGTGACTTGTCGAATGATAGTACCCAAGGATCTATTAGATCTTGGGCAATACCAACTATAATAACCTAATCTAGAGGAAGAACCAAAGAAGATGAAAAAAATGTTTGTTAGCACTTAGCAGTGATGTCACCTGTGCCGCCGAAGCATCGACATCATCGATGAGCGACCACTAGAGGAGATCAAGCTTAGGACATCGATGGATTAGTGTTAGGGTTAGGGTTAAGCTCAAATATTAAGGACAAAGAGAGTGTAAATGTCCAAACAGGCCAGGACATAGCGACCAAGGCGAGTTGTCGCTGGAAGGAGGGATTGGAGCTCGAGCAGGAGGTAGGGAGGGAGAGGGGTGGAGCGGGAAAGGCAGAGGGGGTTGAGATCTTGAGGAAGGTGAGGGGTCACATTAGTTAGGAGGCGAATAGATAATATTAGGGTTATTAGAAGCGAGGTTCGGCTGTAGGTGCCAGGGTTATATACCCTCGGGGCCAACGATCAATCGTATCATGGTTAGGCCGACCATTATGCTGGCACAGCACACCGTGTCGAACTAGCATGAGCACGAGCTGATACAAGCCATGTTTGTTCTAGACTTTGTCATCTAGATGCTGCATTGTCCAATTAGAGATGGCAATGGGTGAATACCCACCAGGTATTACTACCCCATACCCATACCCATGACACAAAAATAACCTCATCGGGTCACCCATATACAGTGGCGGGTATGGATTTACCCCCATACCCATACCCATGTGGGTATGGGTCACCCATCGGGTCACCCATACCCACAAAAGATAAACATCTATCAAACTATTATATGATACAAATGTCAAGTATATCTATCTAAATACTATCACAAAATTTCTAGCATCATTTAACCATCCATTCAACACACCAAATATAATTTGATAAAGTAGTAACACTAAGATAGTACTACATAGCACATTACATGTTCCATTACATGGTCATTAAATTATCGTTAAGCCTTCTATAACATTATGGCTTAAAAGGTTGTTAAATAGTAAAAAAGATGGATGACTAAAGTCAAAGTTCATGCTTGGGCTAAGTGTATATTGGGTATTTTATACCCACGGGTTAATGGGTATGGGTGAAGGCGGAACGTTCTAATACCCGTTTACCCATTGGGTGAAGATTTTTGCTCAATAACAGACCCACGAGTATAATATTTAGCCCACGTACATATCCTAATGGAGTAAATACCCATCGGGTATCGAGTCGCGGGTATCCATTGCCATCTGTATGTCCAATGGGTCGGCCTGTCCAATGGGTGTGGCATGGTAAGGAGCCACATGTTTGAATACTAGAATATAGGGATATTTCGATAAAAAATCATGTGGCTTGTGATGTTTTTCTGTTTGAAACTTCAAAAATGATTTTAATGGATGCCTCGTCACATTATCAATTGTCTCTTAGAATCGATTTCTAAGTATGGTTGCATATCTTGTTTGTGAAATGTTTAAGTATTAGGGACGTTTTGGATACAGTTGCATCGGTTACGAAAATAAAACCTAACCGCTCCTAAGAGATTCTCTCTCTAGCAGCAGTGACGATGGGCAGTAGGGGCGGATTGGGCTTGAGCCCCCCTACTACTGTCAAGCCCATAAAGTCACCCTAAAGCCTCTCATAAACTTGCATCATATATTTCTCATTATGTATTTTATAAATTCTGTTGTTCATTGATGTTTCAAAACAAGATTGCTTTAAACTATTACATTTATCTATTATGAGTGGTTTAGAGAGATTATATTGTTCTAGCAATTTAGTTCAGCATGTCTAGAACTTTTTTGTTGGCTTCGTCCAGACATGTAATACGGATAGTTAGAAAATGAATCTCAGTTAGAGACGGCTAGGTGTCATGTACAATCGTGTACGTGTGACTATGCATCTGTCTCTAGAAATACATGTATTTCCTTTCAGAGACGGGTATCACTACCGAAATCTGGCTTTTTGCCGAGTGTTCGACACTTTACCGAGTGCATTTTATCAGGCACTCGACAAAACATTTTTTGTCGAGTGCCACTCTCAGCGAAATAAAACTCTCGGTGCAGACCTTGTTTACCGAGGGCGAAACACGCGGCGTAAAAGGACACTCGACAAAGAAGGCTTTTCCGAGTTTCAAACCCCTTTATATTTGAACAGCAAGTCACTCAAAAAATAGAAAACTATGAATGCAAAAGTGATATTTATGATATTTAGCACAAGTTATGGCCTATTTCAGGAACATATCAGAATTTTCGAACACCATTCTCACAAAATATAACAACAAACTTGCGACCTAGTTGTTTTAAAAATTGTATAAAACACAACACTACTACAGTAAACCTCTATACAGGCAGTCCAGTTAGCCTCTACACAGGCGGTTCCAGGAACCGCTTGTGGTGCACCGCCTGTGATGTAAAACAACATTACAGGCGGTCAACCTAAAACCGCTTGTGATAGACACACATCACAGGCGGTTCTAGCTAAAGGAACCGCCTGCGATAGACACTCATCACAAGCGGTTTCTAATCCTAGCCGCTTGTGTTAGACACATACCACAGGCGGTTTTAAATATAGGTCCGACTGTATTTCAATATACAGATTCCAGATTCATATGCAGATTCTAGATTCATATATAGAATTAATATACAAATGATATTCATAACAAATCAATATACAGAATCCAGATTCATACACATCACAAATCACATTCACAGAACGATAACAGTACTAGTATTAGCACCAAACCACAATGATACACATCTCAAGTTCCATATACAACTCAACAACTCAACATCTCAAGTTCCATATACAACTGAACATCTCAAGTTCCAAACTAAAGATCTAAACACTGTGTGAAATCGTGTACAAACTTAGTTCTGGGAAGTGTTGCAAATTTCCATTTGTATTGTAGAATAGCCCTTGTTGATGAAGAACTTCACGGTGCATAAAGTAAAGCAAGTCTTTTACAACCATAGCCACGCCGACGGAAACCATATCTCTTTCTAACCATTCAGCATTGATCTTGGATTTAGAAACCTGCAATGAAAGCAAAAAGCAAGCAGTGCTAAGAGTAATGTGATGAGCAACAATATAACATAAAAATTGCAACATAGACAATGATAGCGAACTTACATCCTCACGATTGACCATGTAATGGAAGGTGACACGACACCATTCGCATACATAATAACCGCACAGGACAGTACCCGGAGGTTGTTTGTCACCAAATGGAAATAATGATATTGACAAATTAGGCTTGTCCTCTGGATGTTCGCCGCCAAGATCTTTCCAATAAAAACGGTATGCACTGCATATAAGAATAGCATTGTGAGATTAAGAATACATTTGTTAAGTTGTAATAAATACAAGTGTGCAATAATAATCATACTTCTCTAAAATCTTCAAGAAGTCATTATACGCATCCTTTTCCATTCTCAGTGAGTCGAAGACCACGACTTTACCATGCTTTGGAAAGCTCATGATACAAATGTAGTGGTCACTATATAGACATAGATGAAAACACATGTTAAGATCACGATTGCCATAATTTGTAGTTCAAAACCATGTCGAGAACTTACTTAAAGTGGTGCGGAGCTATTATTAAGTCCTTGCCATGTTGTACATGATTATACATGGCTCGTCCAATATATGTCGCCATTACCTTCATTTTCTTTCTCTGATTTTGTTTGCCGGCTTTCTCAAATTCATCATCATCCAAGTCTTGCATCCATGTCTCCAAACAACTTCTTTGTAGCGAGCTTGGGATATCATCAACGGGTCAAGAAACCCTGTCTTAAGTTGTTTCTTCTTATCATCCATGTATTGCATCCTACATGTAAAAAGTGTTAATTGTTAGACTCTCATTTATGTGTGCATGTACAAAACTAACAAATATGAAAGTTTAGAGGTACTTACAAGCAAAAGAGGGTTAAGTAGTTGGTTTCCATCCTTTGTTGGTGGTACAACGACCACAGATCGTCAAAGAATAAATGCCGCATAGGATCTATATTATCTTTGCTCCAAAATACATCTTTTGGCACAACAAATGTGAAGTCCTCGAGTTTGTATTTGTTGCTAGCCACCATGTACCACTCATGCATTCTAATCTCCGGAGTCGACAACTTAGAAAGTTGCACCTTCGTCAAGAACGACCTCCCATTCACAAATTTAGGAGGAACATCCTCCTTCTTGTATATCGGGACGTTGATTTTAAGACGTAATGATTCTCGAGTATGAATCATTCCATCTTCTTCCCATACTTCAAAATTGTCTACTTGGGACCATGTGCGTACTCCACGAGATGCTGATTCCGCTTTTGATTGATCTGTCATAACTCTCTTCAATTTTTGCAGGTAGCGTGTCACTGCTTCTGACGGTTTCTTGACATTGTCAGTGGCGATTCGCTGATGAATTTTCTTTGAATTAGTTGGCCCTTCAACATTGGTGTCAACCTTTGCTTCCTTTTTGATGTCCGCGTCGACATTATGAGGAACAATTTTGTCTACGTCCCCCTCGTCGAGTTTCTTCGCAAGAGGTGATATGATTGTTTTAACGGTTTTTGTGGAGGCCGGTGCTATATTTTCCTGCACCATGGGGTATGGAATGATCGAACTATCTTTCTGTTTCATTGGTGCTGAATTCGTCGTTGGTGACTTATGACGCGATAGACGGCTTAAGATCGGCTCATCACCCAACTTAATGTCGCGTCGATGCCAAAGGACCAACTCGTTCATTGCCTCCTACAAAGTTATGATCCCCTCAACTAGAAAGTCTATCTCCCAATCTTCACAACCACTGTCTGTGATCTCTAGAACTTGGACCACAACATAGTGTGGTGGGACAGGATTATCTTGGTAGTTAACAAGTCCTGGTTTTACCAAACCAGTACCAGCTTGTTTTGTTTTTGTCCCAGATCGATTGATTGGAATATGAAGAAAGCAAGGCTTGTCCTCAACAATATCGTCTACAGGGTACTTGGTGCCCGATACGAAGTCTTGCACAGATCCTACGCTGCTAGGGACTAGAGGTTGACTCATGTGGCGTGGCTTGAGTTCACATGATATGCATCCTGTTTTCTTCATTTTGTTCATCACGTCATTAATAGCCTTTTGTACCCTTTCATCAATAGTCTCTTCAAGGGTCCTTTTCGACTTCTCGTGTTTCCTATATGACGCCGCATACTCTGGAAATGCCTCTCTCCAGGAAATCTTAGAAGAGATTCCCCGAGCCCGTCCAGTGTGTTCAGGATTGCCTAGTGCTGCGGTTAGTATGTCATCCTTCGAAAGCAGCTGGTGTTGACATTGATGTGTTCCTGGAGCCTCTTATGGAAGATATGACAAAGCCGTGGAATGAAGGAGTTCGAATATGGGATGAGTATTGCCATGAGTATTTCAACTTAAGAGCAATTATATTTGTTACCATCCATGATTCTCCCGGTGGCGCCACACTATCAGGGCAAAAGACTAAAGGAAAGAATGGTTGTGTAGTGTGCGTCGATGGAACTGCTTCCTTGTACCTTAAATCATCCAAGAAGTTGGTGTTCATGGGACACAGACGGTTCTTGATGAAGCAGCATAAGTACCGAAAGATGAAAGAGGAATTTAACAATGAACTGGAAAGTAAAGGTGCACCAAAGCCTTATAGTGGGAAACTTGTTTTTGAAATTGTAAAGAACATTCATGTTGTATTCGGAAAGGGAAAAAACAAAGGATAAAAGAGAAAGAGAACTGACCCTTCAACTTACACAACTTTCAAGAAGCAATCAATTTTTTTCAAGTACCTCCCATACTGGAAGGATATGGAAATTTGCCACAGCATTGATTTGATGCATGTAACAAAGAATGTTTTTGACAGCATCATTGGAACCTTGCTGGGCATGCCGAGTAAGACAAAGGACGGACTTAAATCACACAATGACCTAGTAGATCTTCAAATCAGATCGGAACTTCATCCAGTGGATAGTGGCAAAGGTAAGCCTTACCTCCCCTCAGCTAGCTACAACTTGTCGGTTGAGGAGAGAACAAAGATTTTCAAATGTTTGCGTGGGGTCAAAGTGCCTACAGGTTTCTCATCCAATATCAGCAAACTAGTTAGGATGAAGGACTTGTCTCAATTTGGCTACAACTCTCATGACTGCCATGTGATGATGACGGTGTTCCTCCCAATTGCGGTAAGAGCCCTCGAAACAGAGCATGTGAAAGTTGTCATCACACGCTTGTGTTACTTTTTTTAATACGGTTTCATAAAAAGTAATAGCTTTAGAAGACTTGGACTATCTAAAGACATACATCATCGGCGGACTATCTAAAGACATACATCATCGAGACTATGTGCAAGCTTGAAATGTGTTTTCCTCCATTATTTTTTGATATGTAAGTACACCTAATCATACATCTCGTGTATCAGATAAAATATTAGGGCCACTATATTTATATCATATGTTTCAGTTGGAGCGATACCTAGGAGTATTAAAAGGTTATGTGCGAAATCGCGCTCACCCAGAGGGTTCAATCATGGAGGGATACACTACAGAAGAAGTGATTGAGAGCTGTATAGATTACATCAATGACGGAATAATGATAGGTGTGCCTGTACCTAAACATGAGGGTAAACTATGTGGGAGAGGGAGAATGGGCAGGAAAACTTTTCGCGTTGAGGATTACAAGCTAGTACATTATGCTCATGGTAGTGTACTACAACATCTCGCGATAGCCGAGCCTTACATAGAGGAACACCTGGATGAGCTTCGTAAAGAAAATCAGAACCGCATAGAGGACTGGATCATGAGGGAGCACAAACATCGTTTCAGCGAATGGTTAATGGACAAAAACATCCCATTCGGAGACTCTTTGGAAGAGAAAACAATGAAGAATTTGGCTTCTAGGCCATCGTGTTTTGTGACATCATGGCAAGCATATTACATCAATGGGTACACATTCTACACTAAATCAAAAGACATGAAAAGTGTTGCACAAATTAGCGGTGTTTGTATCGATGCTTTTGACCTACAGGGACAGAAACCACATATTTTGGATTCATAGAGGAAATATGGGAACTTGATTATGGCTCAAGCTTGAAAATACCCTTATTTAAGTGCCAATGGGTACAACATCTCGTGGGCGTGACAGTGGATAACTACGGACTCACTGGTAGACTTAAAGAAAGTAGGATATAAAGATGACCCGTGGGTTCTCGCCGAATGTGTTGCACAAGTGTTCTATGTACTGGATCCAGCAGATGAGAAGATGCATGTAGTTATTTCTGGAAAGCAAAAAATTGTTGGAGTTGAGAATGTGGGAGACGGAGATGAGGAATACAATAAGTATGAAGAGATGTTCGTCTTTAATAGTACAGAGAGAATCAAGCGTGTGGAAAAGAAAATTGATAAGAACTTAAAGCCATACATGCAGAAAAATGGTAGTTCATAAAAAATTGTATGAATCAAATTGTATTTATTAGCATGTATGATCGACTATGCATTGTGGTTGCCAATTAATTTAAAATCTCGCTAGTTATCTATGTGTGCTATTAAAATTCATTTAAATTGTATTTGCATATTTTTGTTAAAAGTTAAAATATTAATATGGTAAAGAAATCACAATCGGTTCTAATTGAGAACCGCCTGTGACATGAAGCGTGCATCACAGGCGGCTTTTTCATTACGGACCGTTTGTGAAACAAATCGTGCACCACAAGCGGTCCGAAACAAAAACCGCTTGTGATACTAATACATGACAGGCGGTCCGAATAGTCTGGGACATCCCAGGCGGTTTTCTATACGAACCGCATGTGATGTAAAAAACATACCGCTTGTATAGAGCCAAATTGTACTAGTACAAATAAAGTCAGAAAATCATGAAACTTGTCGATATGTCATGATATCATATGTAAATACTGATAAAAATTTGAGACTGTTTCGTAAAAGTTGTCACATACTATGTGTAGAAACATAACTAGTCGTCTACATTGAAGTCCTATAATTTCATTTGAAGGATACGGCAAAGGGACTGGAAAAGGGGCTCACGGGGGGCGTCTTCGCCGAGCGCTAGTCTAGCAGACACTCGACAAAGGCTCCGTCACTTGGCACTGTGACGACGACTTTTCCTTGCCGAGTATCGGATGGCACTCGGCAAAGCCTTTATCGAGTATCCGACAAAAAATACTCGGCAAAAAAGCCGTTGTCGATATACAGTTCACCGAGAGTCGCACACTACCGGAATCCGGTCCTTTGCCGAGTGCTGGTGGCTTTGCCGAGTGCTTTTTATCGGGCACTCGGCAAAGCAGACTTTGTCGAGCGCCGCACTCGGCAAAGTCCTGCGCTCGGTAAAGAGCTTGTTTACCGAGTGCAGGACACTCGGCACATCGAAGCACTCGGCAAAGACAGCTTTGCCGAGCGGCAAACACTCGGCAAAGAAGGCGCTTGACAAAGGGCCGTTAGTGGCCGTCTGCAGCTGACGTCCGTCAGACTTTGCCGAGTGCTGGAGTCCGGCACTGGGCAAAGCAGCTTCTTTGCCGAGTGTCAAATATCTGACACTCGGCAAAGAGTGTCTTTACCGAGTGTCTTCAGTGGACACTCGACAAAGCATATTTTAAATTTTTTATTTTGGCCACCAAACTTTTTGTGGTATGTTTCTACACTATGTAGACCTACATGTACTATTTTGGGACAATTATAACAGTGTTTTCAATAGCTAGTAAATTTAGTTTATTTATTTGTATTTCTTCGAAAAATTCAGATTTGAACTGCAGGTCACTCGAAACTTGGAAAACCGTGCATGTAAAAATGATATCCATGCTACTTAGCACAAGTTACGACCGATTTCAGGAGCGGACCGGAAACTTCGAGCACCACGCTCACTCAACATGGCCGTGAACTTGTCATCCAGTTGTTTAAAAATTGTATAAAACACAAACAAAGTCAGAAAATCATGAAACCTGTCCACGTGCCATGATATCATATATAGAGGCTATGATAAAAATTTGAAAAAGTTTCGAGAAAGCTGTGACGCACTATGTGTAGAAACCTAAGAGATCCACATTGAAACTCTATGATTTCATGTGTAGTTCTCTTAGGTTTCTACACATAATATCTCACAACTTTCTCCAAGCATTCTAAATTTTTTATCACAGCCTCTACATATGATATCATGACACGTGGACAAGTTTCATGATTTTCTGACTTTGTTTGTGTTTTATACAATTTTTAAACAACTAGATGGCCAGTTCACGGGCATGTTGAGTGAGCATGGTGCTCGAAGTTTCCGGTCCGCTTCTGAAATCGATCGTAACTTGTGCTAAGTAGCATGGATATCATTTTTGTATGCATGGTTTTCCAAGTTTCGAGTGACTTGCAGTTCAAATGTGATTTTTTCGAAGAAATTCAAATAAACGAACTAAATCTACTAGCTATAGAAAACACTTTTTCTAATTGTCTCAAAATGGTACATGTAGGTCTATATAGTGTAGGAACACACCATAAAAATTTTGGTTGGGAAAATAAAAAAATAAAAATATACTTTGCCGAGTGTCCAGAGATGACACTCGGCAAAGAATTGTAAAATAATATTTGCCGAGTGTCGCCCAGGTGACACTGGCAAAGACTACTTCGCCAAGTGTCCCTGATCTGGCACTCGACAAAGCGTATTTTAAAAATAAAAAATCTTTGTCGAGTGCCAGATCACGGGCACTCGGCAAAGCACGCGTACATAGCAACTGTCAGTCCTTTCTTTCTCACTCTCTTCTCACTCGCCGCCGCCACTGCTCTCCACGCCGCCGCGCCGTCGCCGCCGCACCCTCGCCCACCACGTCCCTGCCCACCGCCGCCGTGCCCTCGCCCGCCGCTGCTCTCCTCGCCCGCCGCGCCCTCGCCCACCGCCGTGACCTCGCCCACCGCCGTGACCTCGCCCACCGCCGTCGTGCCCTCGCTCCGCGCCGCGCCCGCCGTGCCCCTCACCCGCGCCCGCCGTGCCCACGCACGCCGCGCTCGCCGTGCCCGCGCCGGCGCCGCCGTGCCCCTCGCCCGCGCCCCTCGCCGTGCCCCCGTCGCGCCCCTCGCCATGCCCCCGCCGTGCCCCTCGTCGTGCCCCCGCCGCGCCCCCGCCGTTCCCCGTCGTTCCCCCGTCGTGCCCTTGCTCGCCCGGTGCCTCGCCCGCGACCCGTCGCCTCGCCCGCGACCTATCGTCTCGCCCGCGCCCTGTCGTCTCACCCGCGACCAAACCTCCAAGGTGATTGCCTGCTTTATGTTCTACGTGTATGATTTATATGAAATGATTAGGTTTAATATTGAGTTAATTATATACGTGTATGATTAGGTTATATGTAGTATTGTTGATTGTCAGCCATCGTGTCGTTGAATTATGTGTGGATGTCAGCCATCGTGCTGATAGTTTTATTTGCAGGATTTCGAAATCTCCCCGTGCAGGGGAGGTGCTGCCGAAATTTTCTGTTGCTAGGCTTCTGTTAGAGGATGGAGGACCGTGAGTGGATGTACATGGGCCATAGAGGAAGGAACGATGTCACCACTGAATGGATTAGAAAGACCGATGATTTCGTGGAACGGGCATATGGCGAAGCTGCTAAAGGAGAGAGTCTAGTCCCATGCCCTTGCAGCAGATGTGCCAACCGAAAAAGAAAACAAAAGAAGGCCATGGTAGAACATATTTGGAAGAATGGATTTACGCCGGGCTATACTCGGTGGATATTTCATGGTGAAGCGCATCGTACGAGAGAGGAGGTGCTGAGACAACGTGTCGAGGATTATGATGCGGATGCGAGGGTAGCGGATATGTTGAACGACTATCAGTAGGCACAGTACACGGGAGGATGTATGGATGACAAGCCAGAGCCGACTGCAAAGGCGTTCTACGACATGTTCGACGTGACACAGAAACCCCTTCATGGCCAGACAAAGGTTTCTCAACTAGATGCCATTGGGCGTGTAATGGCGTTCAAGTCGCAGTACAGCATGAGTAGAGACGCATTCGATGGCTTGTTGACGGTTATTGGGAGCCTGCTTCCAGATGATCATGTTCTGCCAAAGAGCATGTACGAGGCACAGAAACTCCTTCGTGCACTCAAGATGATGTATGAGCAGATTCATGCTTGTCCGAAGGGCTGCGTGCTATTTAGGAAAGAATACGTGGAGGCAAAGTACTGTCCCAAGTGTACATCGTCTAGGTTCATGGAGGTAGACTCTGGTGATGGACAGAAGAGGCAGCTCGACATCCCCTTAACAATCCTACGACACCTTCCGTTCATACCGAGGATCCAACATCTGTACATGACAGAGGAATCCGCGAAACAGATGACATGGCACAAAAATGGAAAACGATACAATCCTGACAAGATGGTGCACGCATCCGATGGTGAAGCATGGAAACACTTTGATGCCATTCACCGTGAGAAAGCCGAAGAGGCTCGTAATGTACATGCTGCATTGGCCACAGATGGGTTCAATCCCTATGGAATGAGCGCTGCCTCGTACACATGTTGGCCCGTGTTTGTTATCCCAATCAATCTCCCCCCTGGTGTGTGCTTTCAAAGGCAGAATATATTCGTGTCGTTGATAATTCCTGGACACCCGGGGAATAAAATGGGCGTGTACATGGAGCCTTTGATCGATGAATTGGTACGTGCCTGGGAGGAAGGGGTATGGACATATGACCGAGCTACGAAGACAAACTTCAGAATGCATGTTTGGTACCAGTACTCCATGCATGACTTACCGGTGTATGGGCTATTCTGCGCCTGGTGTGTTCATAGTAAGTTCCCATGCCCAGTTTGCAAGGAAGCTCTCAGGTTCATTTGGTTGAAAAAGGATGGCAAATATTCGTCCTTCGATACACATTGACAATTTCTCCCTCCTGACCATCCTTTCCGCCTAGACATCAAGAATTTTACGAAAGGTGTCGTAGTGACAGATCGCCCACCTGCAACAATGACTAGTGCTGAAATTCGTCAACAGATAGATGGGCTCGTGGCCAATACAGAAGGTGGTTTTGTGGGATATGGTGAGCAGCATATGTGGACACATAAGTCTGGCTTGACTCGGCTCCCCTATTATGACGACCTGCTCCTTCCACACAACATTGACGTGATGCACACTAAAAAGAATGTTGCCGAGGCACTGTGGGCAACAATTATGGACATTCCTGATAAGTCAAAGGATAATGTGAAGGCAAGAGTGGATCTGGCAGTGTTATGTGATAGACCAAACCTAGAGATGAAGCCGCCAAGTAGCGGAAAGACGTGGAGAAGGCCTAAGGCCGATTTCGTCCTAAGCAGGGCCCAGAGGAAGGAAGTACTTCAGTGGATCAAGATGTTGATGTTCCCTGATGGGTATGCAGCTAACCTGAGTAGGGGGTGAACTTATCTACTATGCGAGTCTTAGGGATGAAGAGTCATGACTTCCACATATGGATTGAACGGACTCTTCCTACGATGGTTCAAGGCTATGTCCCTGAGCATGTCTGGCAAGCGCTTTCAGAGTTGAGTTATTTCTTCCGTCAGCTTTGTGCAAAAGAGTTATCTCGGACCGTGGTTGCAAATTTGGAAAGATTGGCACCCGTGTTATTGTGTAAGCTTGAGAAGATATTTCCACCCGGCTTCTTCAATCCAATGCAGCATTTGATTCTTCATCTCCCCTATGAGGCACGAATGGGGGGCCCCTTGCAGGGACGTTGGTGCTATCCAATCGAGAGATGTCTAAAGACTATTCGAAAGAAATGTAGAAATAAATGCAAAATCGAGGCTTCCATTGCAGAGGCATACATTCTAGAGGAGGTCTCAAACTTCACGACAACTTATTATGGTGACAAACTGTCGAGCGTTCATAATCCACCCCCTCGTTACAATGATGGTGATAATGAAACGAACCTTAGCATATTTTGAGGCCAACTCAGAAGCGCAAGTGGCTCGACCACCAAGACCCTGACACATGAAGAGTGCCGGCATAACATGCTATATGTATTGACCAACCTTGAAGAGGTGACGCCATACATGGAACAATTCCTTCATGAATTCTGGCGTCGATCAAGGGACCCCACTCCACAGGAATATGACACTCTTCTTAGAAAGGGTGCGAGAAATGGGTTTCCCGATTTCATTTCCTGGTTCAAACGTAAGGTACGTGCTTAGTTTGTAAAAGAGATACGTCTTTGAACTCAATGTAGCGTCTTTTAACTTGCGAATACTTGCAGGGCCAAAGAGATCCGTCTATGAGTGCCGAGTTGAGACAAGTACCCAACGGCTTTGCTTATAGGGTCAAGAAATATTCTGGGTATGACGTCAATGGATACCGTTTTCGCACAACAAACTACAACAAAAGTCGGCCCAATCGGAAAACAACGTGTTCTGGAGTCTTTACGCCCGGCCTTGACAATGTCGATTATTTTGGACGAATCGAAGAAATATATGAGCTCATTTTTTATGGTTCCAAACCTCTTACTCTAGTGATATTCAAATGTCACTGGTTTGACCCTCAAGTGACGAGACGGAAACATTCTAATCTTGGGATAGTCGAAATTCGACAAGATTCCACCTTCCTAGGAGACGATGTCTATATCGTGGCCCAACAGGGCAACAGGCCACACAAGTGTATTATCTCCCATATGTGTGCCAAACGAAAGAACATCTTAAGGGTTGGGATGTTGTGTATAAGGTATCGCCGCACGGGAGGTTACCTGTTCCTAACGATGAAGATTACAACTTAGACCCGGACACATATGATGGAGAGTTCTTCGAAGAAGATGGGCTAGAAGAGCGATTTGAGATAGACTTAACCGAAGCTATCAGAATGGACGTAGATATTGAAATGGTTGTTGATGAGGAGGATGATGAGGTGCAAAATGATAATGACTTAGTAATCCTTGAAGGCAATGACATTAATGACGAACTTGCGTCTTCCGATGGTGTTGAGATTGAAATGGTTGATAGTGATGATGAGAGTTATGATCCGGCTAACCCCGACACATATGAAGATTATTTTTAATCGATGTAATGCTATATGACTTTTTATTTCGCACCTGTTTTTAAATACATATTTTTATATGTGCTTATTTGTTTACTCTTAATTGCAGGTTTTTGGACAAATATGGTCAGCGGTAATTGGCTGAGGAGGAGGGGGAGGATGAGAAGGACGGCGGACGAGGCAGAGCAGGCGGCGCCTCAGGACGACCTTGTCCAGCAGCAGGCGGCGCCTCAGGACGACTTAGACCAGCAGCAGGACGATGACGACCAGCACCAGGACGCCTCAGGTTCTAGCGGCTCAAGTTCGAGGAGCATCTACCTGCGAGGCCCCGCGAGTCTCCCTCAGCGTCCCATACTCCGGGACAGGCGACCGCTGATTCGGTCGGATGGGGAGAGGTATGTAACTTTATGTTCTTCATTCTTGTTCATATTATGTGTTCAAAATCATAATATAAACTAATACTTTTTATTTATCACTTGGATAGGTCTTGGACGGTTGTGGATTATGCTGGGGGTCATCGTCGCCCCCCCCCAATGGCATCCTCGGCCTGCTGTGCTGGGAACACTTCCTTGAACTGGTGGAGTACACCGGAGTGACGGGCCTAGCCTTCACCTTCGACCACTATGCCGTCGCCCCCGATGCAGTAGACTGGGATGGCCGGGAGTTCAATAACAAGGCGGAGCGGGTGAAGCAAGAGCTGTGGGTAAGTCTTAGTATAATGTAAAATATGTCGCATCTGTTGCAAATTCTTGAAATAATGTATGGATACATCGTTTTTGTATGCAGGATTTCTTTAGGTGTGAGGCTGAATACGAGGCTAGGGCGGATGTGGTGGCCACCACGAGCTGTAAGAAGCTCGTCGTGGACATTTATTGAACTAATCCCGTGCAAGATCATGCATTGCATTATTAGTTACTTGTTTTAGTGATGCATATTTGTATTCCACAAATTAGGTAGCTGCATGAGTGGTGTTCAGCCTGAACCGTGCTGCGTTCACGGTGAGGCGAGTGTGGTCACCACCACGTCGCGCATGAAGAGTGTCCCCGCGCGTCAGGCGGGCGCGTCGCAGCGCGAGCGCGTGTGGCGGGTGATCGTGGGTCTCAGTCCTATAAACACCAAGAATAAATAGCAAAGAGTACAACGAAAACGATGCAACGTTTTGGCAGCACAACTCTTCTGCGTTCTTTTGAGATCCGCTATTTTCGCATGAGAGAAATCGTGGGCGACGGCGTGCGTCCCTAAGTGTGTCGTCTACGTTGTCGATTGCCACCGAGCTGCACCACCAGCAACTGACGGCAACAATTGGAGAGTCGTTATTGAGCCAGCCGGAGAAGAAGATGGGCGACGACGACGCATCACCGAGCGTTGTGAAGACCGTCGTACCGGTTGGGTCGTTAATGTGGCTGATGCTCGATCGGTCTAATTATTTCGAGTGGGCTATGTTGATGCAGTGCAATCTGGAGGCAATGGACGTCTAGGACATCATCGAGCAGGGCGGCGTAGGAGTGAAGCGCACCCAGGATCGTGTGGCAATGAGCGCACTTCTGCGTTCAGTGCCGAAGGAGATGTGGACGACACTGCGGGCGAAGAAGACAGTGAAGGAGGCCTGGGATGCAGTCAAGAGTATGCGGCAGGGTGCAGATCGCATCAAAGAATCACATGCACAGAAGCTGCTGCAAGAATTCGAGAACATTCAGTTCAAGAATGGCGAGCTCATTGACGAGTTCGGCCTGCGAATCAATTCGCTGGCTGAGAATCTGCGTGGTCTCGGTGAAGTCGTGGACGAAACTCACGTCGTCAAGAAGATCCTTCGTGTTCTGCCGAAGCAGTACAATCAAATCACCGTGTCAATTGAGACGTTGCTGAACATCAACAATCTGATAGTGGAAGAATTGGTGGGGCGTCTGCGTGCCGCTGAAGATCGTCTCAACGCTGATACTGTCGCTGAGAAGACAGAGAAACTGTTCCTGTCTGAGAATCAGTGGTTCGCCAAGTACCGCCACCACCTCGCTCCGGAAGGATCCACCTCTGGGAATCGAGGAGATCGTCAAGGTGGGTTCACCCAGGCCAAGCCGAAGAACATGTCTCAAGGTGACAAGAAGGAGCCTGTTGTCAAATTGACATCTAAGGGCACACCGCGACGCAAAGGAATGTGTCGTAATTGTGGAATTTACGGGCACTGGAAGCAGGACTGCAAACGCCCAAGGAAGGAGCGTCGTGAGGAAGCCCATCATGTGAAGGCTGATGATGAACAGCCAGTGCTTATGCTCGCCACGGTCAATACGGTGCGTACTGTCGCGCCATGGCACGAGGCTGAACCAGTTGGGGTACATGTTCCACATCATGTGGTGCATCTCAATGAGGAGAAGACGTTTCTAGTGGACCGCGATGATGAAACATGGGTGCTCGACATAGGTGCAAGCAATCACATGACTGGGTGTCGTGTAGTGCTCAAGTCGCTGGACACTTCAGTGGGAGGCACAATTTGTTTTGGTGATGGTTCCTTGGTCGAGATCAAAGGCATGGGATCGGTGCTGCTCCAGACCAGGAATAAAGGTCACAAGGTACTCACATTAGTTTATTTCATACCCAAGTTAAAAAGTAACATAGTTAGCCTTGGTCAACTTGAGGAGGGAGGCTATAAAATTGTGATAGGGAGTGGTTTCTGCAATTTGTATGATGTTGATCGGTGTCTACTAGCTAGAGCACCTAGGGTCAAGAACCGTCTCTATCTGTTGAAGATGCAGCTGGCCATTCCTGTTTGTCTGGTGGCAATGAAAGAAGACAAGGCGTGGCTGTGGCATGGAAGGTATGGTCATCTGAATTTCAGAACCTTGCGTGATCTTGGTTCCAAGAATATGGTGGAGGGCATGCCAGTGATAGACCGAGTTGAGGAATTTTGTGATGGTTGTGCATTGGGAAAACAACATCATCATGCATTTCCAAAGATTGCAAACTATCGTGCTGATAAGCCACTTGACTTACTGCATATTGATTTGTGTGGTCAGATCAGACCAAGTACACTTGGAGGTAAGAATTATTTTCTGCTTGTTGTGGATGATTTCAGTCGGTACATGTGGTTGGAGCTCCTGATGACAAAAGCTGAGGCATTTGAGTGTTTCAAGCGAGTGAAGAAATTGGTAGAAGTAGAAAGTGGGTGCAGACTTTGAGCATTTCGCTCTGACAGAGGTGGTGAGTTCAACTCAATTTGGTTTACTGAATTCTGCAATGAGACAGGGCTGAAACATTTTAATACCGCCCCCTACTCACCACAACAGAATGGTGTTGTGGAACGACGTAACCAAACGATTGTTGAGATGGCCAGATGCATGCTAAAGAGCAAGAAAATGCTGAGTGAATTCTGGGGAGAGGCTGTTCACACAGCAGTATACATTCTGAATAGAGCTCCAACCAGAAGTCTGGAAGGTATGACACCGTATGAAGCTTGGCACAAGAAGAAACCAAGAGTAGGTCATTTGAGGACATTTGGTTGCGTGGCCCATGTCAAGAAAACAGGACCAGGAGTAACTAAGTTGTCTGACAGATCCACAAAAATGGTGTTTGTTGGTTATGAAGCAGGCACAAAGGGTTATCGGGTTTATGATCCGGTGACTAAGAAACTGCAAGTGTCACGTGATGTCGTGTTTGAAGAACATCGTGAATGGAGCTGGGGTGAGGAAAACCAAGATAGGAACACTGAAACAGGAGTAGAAGTGGAATTCTATTCTATTCCCGGAAGAATAACAGTATCAGATAATGACCATTATGTTTCAGAAAATTCAGCTAGACAATCAGCTGTAGCACCTGATTTTTCAGTGATGGATCCAGGGTCTCCTAATCAGAACAGTGAATCAGGCGGCTCATGGACAGTTAATGAGCAAATCACACAGTCACCAGAGCCATCAACACCTATTGTAACTCTGAATACACCGAATGTGCAGTTTGTAACACCTCCAACTGGAGGAACAGTGGATTCTGAGGGAAATGCATTGAGATATCGCACTCTGCAAGATATCAATGATTTAATAGAAGAGGTTCATGGGTTTGAATATAGTGGAGTGTATTTTGTAGCTGCAGAAGAGCCAGGGAGTTTTAGTGAGGCACTGACAGAGGAGTGTTGGAGAAAAGCCATGACTGCAGAAATGGAGTCAATACAGTCCAACCGAACTTGGGAACTTGCAGTTTTGCCAGCAGGTCACCGAGCTATTGGTCTCAAATGGGTTTTCAAGGTAAAGAAGGACCCTGAAGGCAACATTGTCAAGCACAAAGCAAGGCTGGTGGCCAAGGGATATGCCCAACGTGAGGGGTGGACTTTGAGGAAGTTTTTGCTCCAGTAGCTAGAATTGAGACAGTAAGGTTGACCATAGCTCTAGCAGCTAAAAGTGGATGGAAAGTGCATCACATGGATGTTAAATCAGCTTTCCTAAATGGAGATTTGATAGAAGAAGTATATGTACAACAAACTCCAGGCTTTGTAGTTGAGAATGGAAGTGGCAAGGTCCTAAAATTGAGAAAGGCTTTGTATGGGTTGCGACAAGCACCCAGGGCATGGAATGCACAGCTTGATAAAGAATTACTGAGGCTTGGTTTTGTGAAGAATCCTCATGAGCATGCTGTATACAGGAGAATTGATAGTAATGACAATTTTCTGATTGTGGGAGTTTATGTGGATGATCTTGTGATAACAGGACCAAGGCAAGAGAGTATTGGTGTATTCAAAAGGCAAATGGTGGAGAGCTTCAGTATGAGTGACCTTGGATTACTTACATATTATCTGGGTATTCAGGTGGTTCAGAAGGAAGGGTTCACAACTTTTTGCCAAAGTGCTTATGCACTCAAAATTCTCGAGCAAGCTGGAATGACAGGGTGTAACTCCTGTCAGGTTCCCATGGAAAATAAGCTAAAGTTGAGCAAAGAAGACAAGTCGCCACATGTTGATGCTACAAAGTACAGGAGCATTATTGGGAGTTTAAGGTACCTAGTAAATACAAGACCAGATCTTGCATATTCTGTGGGTATTGTGAGCAGGTACATGGAAATGCCAAGATCAACTCATTGGGCAGCAGTAAAGCAGATCTTGAGGTATGTTGCAGGGACACTAAATTATGGCTGTAAGTACACAAGGTCGGGCAATTCAAAACCATTGTTGATTGGCTTCAGTGATAGTGATCTAGCTAGTGATATTGATGATAGGAAGAGCACCAGTGGGTCAGCTTTCTTTGTTGGCATGAATTTAGTGACCTGGACTTCATAGAAGCAAAGAGTAGTGGCACTCTCCTCTTGTGAGGCCGAGTATATTGCTAGTGCAGGGGCTGCCTGTCAGGGTGTTTGGCTCAGCCGGTTAATTGGAGAGCTGCTAGGGATAAAAACTCCAAAGGTGAATCTCCTAGTTGATAACAAGTCTGCTATTGCCTTGAGTAAGAATCTGGTTCATCATGAACGGAGCAAACATATAGACACAAGGTATCATTTTGTTAGAGACTGTGTTGAAGAAGGGAAGATAGACATTAATCGTGTGAGCACGCAGAATCAACTTGCTGATATACTGACGAAGGCGCTTGGGAAGGTCAGGTTCATTCAGTTGAGACAGCAGCTTGGAGTGGTAGATTTGCAGCGGGATTAGGGGGTGAAATATTGAACTAATCCCGTGCAAGATCATGCATTGCATTATTAGTTACTTGTTTTAGTGATGCATATTTGTATTCCACAAATTAGATAGCTGCATGAGTGGTGTTCAGCCTGAACCGTGCTGCGTTCACGGTGAGGCGAGTGTGGTCACCGCCACGTCGCGCATGAAGAGCGTTCCCGCGCGTCAGGCGAGCGTGTCGCAGCGCGAGCGCGTGTGGCGGGTGATCGTGGGTCTCAGGCCTGTAAACACTAAGAATAAATAGCAAAGAGTACAACGAAAACGGTGCAAAGTTTTGGCACCACAACTCTCCTGCGTTCCGTTGAGATCCGCTATTTTCACGTGAGAGAAATCGTGGGCGACGGCGTGCGTCCCTTAGTGCATCGTCTGCGTTGTCGATCGCCACCGAGCTGCACCACCGGCAGCCGACGGCAACAACATGCACTATGAGGCCCGAATCCAGGCCATCGTCACCTACCACGGCTCCGTCCTTGGGGAGAGGGTGACCAAAACTCAAGCCCGAACCATGTCGTTGACCAGGGACCAGTACCTGCAGGTAAAGTCATGCATGTTTGGTACCAGTACTCCATGCATGAATTTTATTTTATCTTCTGATATGCACTTTACATGTTTACTTTGTAGATGATTCCACATTGGTGCGTCGCACATCCTCTGTGCTGGGAGCAGATGGTGGATAGGTAGTGTTCGACTGAGTGGGACCAGGCGCACAACGCTAGCCGGGAACGGCGTATGATGATGCAAGGTCCCTCCCACCACCAAGTCAGCCGGAGCCTAGGCCAATATGCCGAAGCATGGCTACGCCCTCTTTTTTATTTAGGTATATAGCACTGGATTAGATATTATTTCTAACTATCTCGTTGGTTTTCTTGCAGTCGGCGTCACATGGTGGCCGGCCTTGCTCCACCTTCTCGGCCTATGCTATGGCCCATAAGGGTAAGGCGACGTCCGACGTCACCTACAACCCGGATGACGGGCCCGAGGCCTACACCAACTCCGCCGTCTACAGCCACCTCCATGACTACACCGCCATGGCGCAGGAGGTCCATGACCCAAATTATGATCCGAGCACCGAGCCGATCGACCCCTATGTGCTCATGAGGGTCGGAGGAGGCAAGAGACATGGGCGGTACTGGATTGCCGACGGGGCAATCTACTCGTCCTCCACTCCCACTCTGTCTCAGGTGAGAGCAAGGAGCATGGGCTCGAGTCCAGCCATACGACCTCGGCACGACAGCTCACAGCTTCACATACAACAACTCGAGGTTAGTGCTTCTGTAACTCGTCCTTCCTTGAGTTATATACCTTCTCTGTGAGTTACTATAACGTTGGCTTGTAATATTACAGACTCAACTAGAAGAAGAGAGGAGGCAACGTCACGATATGGAGGCGAGGATTATGGTGGAGCGGGAGGCGGAGCGGGCGGAGCGGGAGGCGGCTCGCCTGGCAGATCATCAGAGGATGGCGGAGATGTTCTAGTACATGCAGAGTCTTGGCGCCGCATAGGGCATCACTCCGCCACCTCCATTGTTCCCTCTAGTTGACCCTGCTCTCTTTCATACTTCTGTGAGTATCAAAATTGTAGTTGGATGTTGGTAATGCATCTGGTATAACACATGCAATCTCTTCTCTGTGCAGGGCCAATCTGGGGCGGCATCCAACAACCCTCCGGAAGGGTTCAGCCCAACGCAGCACCAGTCGAACCGCCCACCTCCATGAGTGTTATGTTTTTAGTGTTTAGACTTCAGAACTTGTGTAGAATACTTATGTTTGTGTTTGATACTTATGTCAGAGCTTGAGACGTATGAGACTTATGTTTGTGTTGGATACTTGTGTTGAACACTTATGTTTGTGTTGGCTATTTATGTTTGTGATGGATATTTATGTTTGTGATAATATCTGTGATGTATATATGTGATATATATATATATATATATATATATGATATCTTTTGTTTGTGTGGATGGAATATAAAAAACAATTAAAAAAGATGCCTACTGGTCACTTTGCCGAGTGTTACACTCGGCAAAGAGGTTCTTTGCCGAGTGTCAGGGCCATAGCACTCGGCAAAGAACCAAGACCTGGGCACCGGTATAGGTACTTTGCCGAGTATAATGTCGCTGACACTCGGCAAAGAGGCACGCTTTGCCGAGTGCCGCACGTAGCACTCGGCAAAGAACCTGACATGGGGACCCTCCCTGGCGGGTTCTCTGTCGAGTGCTACCGGGCAGACACTCGGCAAAGGTAACTCCTTTGCCAAGTGTCACCCGGGACACTCGGCAAAGACGCTGTTTCCGTCACCCGTCGCCGTAACGGCTGCTTTTCTTTGTCGAGTGCTCCCTGGCACTCGGCAAAGAGTTTGCCGAGTGCCCGAGAAAAAGTACTCGGCAAAGAGGGCTTTGCCGATGCAGTGTGTGCCGAGCCTTCTTTGCCGAGTGCGACACTCGACAAAGTCTTTGCCGAGTGTTTTTAAGGCTTTGCCGAGTGCTTCAGGCACTCAGCAAAACGCTCGTTTTCGGTAATGGCACTCGGTAAAGACTTCGTCAAATATTTTTCAGCGGCAAAGCAGCTGTGTGTGATAATGTATCAAGAGTACTAGTTCCGTTCAAAATGTATGTAATGAAGTTTAAAGATCATGTGCTTTATTACTTGCTTGTGGGCAGCCAGACGGGTCACGTTATCTTGGCGGATCAACGCGTGAATCACGTGTGAGTGCGACATATATATACACATCATCTCGGAACAACTGTGCATTTGAATATTTATGACTCACTAATTTAATTTTAAACTAAACGGTGATAAATAAAAAAAGAACCAAGGAAACATATAGTGACTCAAGCGGCCGCGCGCGGCGGCACTGCATTCAGCATATATATCCGTCGCTGTAAATTCAGATCTTTACGCTAAAGTTTCAGATCTTTTTGTCCTCGTCTTTTACTTCAAACTAACTCTATTTTACGAACCCGTACGGTAATCAATAGAACAAGATAGTGTTAACTTTATATATCCCATCTATATGTAAGCATAGTCTTAGCACCGACGACAGCTTAGTTTGCGGTATATCTATACTATACTTAAAGCATCAGTTTCAACGGTCGTCATGCGTCATTTTTTTTACAAATAACCCCTCACAGTTATTTCAAATTAATCCGCTGCACATTTATAGATACCAAAAGACGTCCGACACGGGCTAGATGCACGCGGACCACAACTATGACATAGACACGTTATGCCGGCCTGCTAACTGTGTCGGGCCAGCCCGTTAGTCTATCGATCCATTTAATTAAATCAGCGTAACGACGCCCGACATGGGCTAGATGCACGCGGGCCACAACTATGGCACATGCACGTCATGTCGGCCTGCTAAATGTGTCGGGCCAGCCTGTTAGCCCGTCGATCCATTTAATTAAATCAGCTTAAAATGTTAAAAAATGGTGCAAGAGGTGAGGTTCGAACCCATTCATGCCCCAATGGAAGAAGGGCGGGAGACATTGGATGAAACTGTCTAGCCAGTAGAACATCACGTTAAGACGTTTTAAATATTGAATATAAATTGTATATAGGTATATACATTTTTTTGTAAAATAAAAAATAATCGTGTCGGGCCAGACCAGCACTACGGGTCGAGGCTACAGCCCAAGCACGGCACGACGTTCTTTGCTCTTGTAAGCATTAGGTCGTTTCTAAGACCACATTGGCGCAATAGACTACATGGTGTTTGAAGTTGCTGAATTGGTTAGAGCAGCAATGATTTGTCACACTAACAGCAAAATGAAAGGTTATTTGTTGGTTTTAAACGTTAGTAATTGCTACGAAGTAGCGTAATTTATATGGAGCACATCCAGTTTTTATTGATGCCTGACTTTAGCAACCACTCCATATTTTGATCTATCTTTTTTATAAGTTTGACTATATTGGACTTATTTTATAAACTTGATCTCATAAACTTTCTCTTATTTGGTCTCTGTATGATGGAATTATGTCATTTTATAATTTATGTTCATTCAGTCAATCGTTGTGAACTCTCTTCTAATCGCTTACTTCATTGACCGTGTTGTATCAAGACATATTTGCATGGAGTAAACAATAACATCAGTTAGCCAAATCAAAAAATATATTATACAGAGAGCGGAGATAATCAATAAAAAATCTTGAAATTTTTTTGATGGATAGTTTACGTAGGTATTGTTGTATGCCGTCGTAACGCACGGGCAACCGACTAGTATGTATGAACGGAAGTGTCCGTGTGACGACGCTCATCATCATCACCTGCTCGCCACGACAAGGCATGGATGGGATGCTCTTGTATAACGTGGCAACGAGCCTGCTGTTGCGTTCCGCGTTAATTAGTACGTAGCTATATATATACACATGCACGCGTAGCGCAGACCAATAGCTACCTTTGCAAACGCACCTACCAATTGAATCACACCACATGTGACTACATACCTAACGCTATTTCTTTAGCCACGCATTTTTACAATCTTATATCATACACTAGTTGAGTGCCCGTGCGTTGCAACGGTAATATATAATACCAGTATACTACGATAACTTATATATAAAATGTGTGTTATATTGTTATGAGCATAATCAATTTGTGATCCTAGCCATACATAAATTTTGTTATTTTAATCTAGTTGTTTCACCACTATATTGTAACCATCAGTATCATGCATACTTCGATATATGTCACGATTTGTATGGTCTCATCATTGGAGAGCACGTTCCACACATGCTAGAAGAAATTTCCTCGTACATCGTTAGTCATCAGACACGCACCACCATACGCTCTTGCTTAAACAAAAAGGTAAGTGTGTGTGTTTGCGAAGAGAATTAAAGGCAGGTCAGCACAAAAGCTACCCTGACGGTGGCGAGGATGACGAACTGGTCACTGTTGTCGATCCTCCTCTGCGTCACCTCCGACGCTAAGATGACGCCACAATCCTCGATATAGTAGTCGTCGAACGGGCGCGACATAACGAGTACCGATGACTCTTGGTTGGGCTGCCAAACGAAGTGCACCCCGGGCTCATCAGCGAGGTAGTACCCCTGGCCGTTACACTACCAGATACGCTACTCCACTACATACATCATGTTTGAGGACACTCACACAACGTCAGCAACGTCCATCGTCCCAGCGCACAAGAATTCATGTCCGGTCAGTAGCGACTTACGTGGTAGGTTGGGCTTCAGGTGGACGATGAGCTAGACGACGTGATGGCGTCGTCGTCGGATGCGGTGTCCAGAACAATCTGAGAGTCGTCGATGTTGGCGACAACCATGAGCCCCCCCTGCTTAACGATGGAAAGCGCGGTGCAGCTGCTCTGGACCGCGTCCAAGTGGTGGCTTCGCGGGAGCTTGTCGTACACAGCGGCGCATGCAACCACGTAGGACTGCTTTTAGAGGTCGAACTGACAGTCGCCTCGCTTCTTCTCGTCATCGATGAGCGACGCCAACGTGAGTGCCTCCTGCTCATGGTGTTTGTTCGGGGTTTTAAGTAAGAAACATGGATTCATGCTTGGCGTTGGTTTATGAAAATGACTCACAAGTCTGATCTATGGAAAAAAAATATTACGAAGAAAAATGTCACGCTTGCAAAAAAGGGAATTTAAGTATAATACATTATTCAAACAAAAGAAATTGCATGCAAAGCTCTTCTTTAAATAATATTACCTCCATCCAAAAATCTAATTCAAGAATCTCGGTGATACTTATCTACTACTACGCATTGTGCAAGGGTAGCAAGTGAGCTTGGTGAGAGATGTAGTAGATGTGTTTTCTGTCATAGATGTAGACATAAACATATATGTGGTGTAGTGGTAGCTACTCTTGGCCTTTGCTTGAGAGGTCATGGGCTCAAATCTCCTTGAGAACATATGTGTTTTTTTTAATTTTAGCTAAACGTGGGCTGTACGGGGGGAATAGGAATGAGCTTTGCGGGAGGAGGGAATGGGAATGACAGACATGTGAATGGCAGAACAGGAATAGTGACAGAACACGGGAATGACCGAGATTTAAGAGTCAAAACAATCTCAATTGAAAAGTTACTAACTGCGAAGTTGTAGATCCTCACCGAGTGTGCTACAAATTTCGTGTTCGCTTTGTCTTCATTTGACATTGTTGATCATGCCAACTTTGGTCCGAGAAATTATATTTGAGTGTTTGCACTTATAAACCATCTAAAATTTTTAAAAAAACTATGAAACAGAATTATTGATGTAAAGATTGTCTTAATCCAATGTCATATGAAAAAATATGAATTTTTTCCTACAAAACGGTTACCACTGCTGGTTGCCTGGTTCAAACCGTGAGCCAGCACCGGTAATATTGTAAAAAAAAGTGGACCCTATAATCTTAAGTTTAGTTTTAGACATGATCAACATAACAATTTGAACAAACATTGTTTGATAGCAGTATTTTTATGTAGTTCAATAGGACGTGAAGTGGATTTAGACTTGGACAAAGTGGCAATCCGAATGATCAACACCTCAAGCAAGATGTTAGAAACTAAGTTGAAGACCTAAAAGAAAAATAGAGGTCAAAAAGATCACAAAGAAACATGTCAAATAGGGTACCACACTGAGCGTCGAACCGGATCTGACATCAGACCATAGGCCGCCGAAGAGTAGAAAGGCGTCCAAAAAGCATCAGACCGCCGGAAGGACAGGCATCGAACTATACACTGTTGGTGTTCATAGAGGAGCATGCTTTGGACTGAGCCAGTAATGCAGCATCGGGCCATACTATCTCCATTCGATGGCATAAGAGAGGTTTTAGAGAGGGAAATTGGGCATCACGCTGGTCCAGCGGTAGGCATTACACAATGCGCCATAGAAGAGCCCAATGGTCAACGATGGTCATCTCAATGGCTAACTGGCGCTCATGCATTGGACTGCTTTGATGACCTCTATTGGATTATCTTATGGATGTATAGAAAGCCATACAGGTTGCAACGACTATATCTAGAGCAAGGGCTATATATACCCCCTTAACCAGCCAAATGAACGGTTAGGAGTGGAAGATTTATATGAGTTGAGGCTCGTCTCTAGTTGCTCTAGCCACCAAAGTGCTTAGTGATTTACTCGATATGCTTTGCAAAGTGGTTAGTTCAGTCAGACCACTACTTTAGTGCTTGTCTAGGTTTGGACCTAGTGTTTAGTGAGGTTACCATACCTCTTACCGCTCGGTGCTTGCGCACACCATTATTATACTAGGAAGGACTTGTAGACTTGTGAGACTACACCGACTATGTTTGTGGTGTGGCTACCCCATTTATTGTAGGGAACATGGCCTACTGAGGTTTGGACAAAAGCTTGATAATGAACACATTGGGGAGCAGTCTAAGAGAGGCCATATCAAAGACCCACTTACACATGGGGAAAGCCTAGGGGTTATCCATGGAGTTATATGACCGAGAGCTTGGCCCTTGCAAGGATATTCTTGCGAGAGGCTCTAATGAGGACTGTGTGGAAGCATGGAGCTTCTCGATACCTCGATAAAAATACTGGAGCTATTGATAATGGTTTTTATCTCTACCACATTTTACCTTTTTGCATTTGTAATGTATACCTTGGTTGTGTGCTTTACCTTCCTAGATTAGTTTGGTAGGATAGTGATAGGATTGGAACCTAGGTTACATAACTATTTTATGGTAAAACATAACTATTTTATGGTAGACATATCAACACACCTAACAAAACCTTATTTTCACACCTAGATATATTATTTAGGAAAAACTCCATTTTACTCCCTCCACCTATTAAGGTTGTCTGGATAAACCCCTAAACAATTTTTTTGTTTAACCCCTCCGAAACAATAAACCACATTAAATCTCACCTTTAAGCACTCTGTCGGCAACTTTAGCTGACGTGGAGTGGTTTTCAATAGTGTTTTTGATAGGTGGATGCTATGATGTGGCTGCAAAATAAATAGTGCAGATCCCCCTCGAATCTTCTCTCTATTACTTTCCATGCCTTACCTTTCTTTTCATCGAGCGAGGGTGCCTTGTAGTCTCCGTTCTTTTCCCTCATTGCTCCTTCATCCTAGGCAAGTGCAACAAATCAATCAATGTGGCGATCGTAGGACAGAGGGGTTGATCAAGGACTACAACATCAACCAGGTGTGTTCCCCCATCCATACATTGGTAGAAATCTAAAGTTTTTGTGGTATGTTTCTCACAGATAGGGTTTTTGAGGCACAAATAAGGGTGATACGCTTTTGGTAGAAATATGAAGTTTTTGCATCACAAATTAGGGTTTTCGCGGATACGATTTTCATGAACTCTATTCATTCTATTGACAGGGCTATGGATCTACTAGACTCTATTCCTGTTAGATTCTATTTTGGAGGCGAATTTGAGTTTGATGGGCATTCCTTGAACTATGTTGGTGGCTTTGTTGCAATGTCTCACATAGAGAGGGACAAGTTGAGCTTGCTAGAACTGAAGGGTTATTTGTTGGATAAAGTTGCTCTGATTGAACAAACTATTGTGGATTTTCACTCTTTATTTCTTGAAGTAGAGTTAAGTAGTGGATTGAGAAGGCTTGCTGATGATAATACTTGGCTATACATGTCTGAATGCATTACTAAGGGTGGTGTGGCAGAGGTATTTGTGGTGATAAACAATAGAAATATGGATTTAGTCAAACCATCTGGTAGTACCAAGGCAATTTCTGAGCAGATCACGAAGGAAATTGAGAAGGTCAAGGCATTTTATTGTTCACCTATCAAGAGTGGACAACAAGATGCAAACATTAGGAATGAAGAAGATGATGATCTTAAAATTGAAAGGGAAATGTGTCCTTGGGCCATTTCTATATTGTTTTGGTGATTAGATACACAACACATTATGTTTGAACTAACATAGTGTATAAGCAAAGGTATATGAAGCAAATTAAACTCCGAAAAGGACATAATGCAAATCTGGATGGACCAAGTGAAAAGGTAAGCTCTGGACACTTAGTAAAATGTGTTTATGTGCTAATCACTTTTGACTAAGTGCCAAGGACTTTATAAAGTCAGGTCCAAAAGAAGTAAAAGAAAACAAAGGAAGAAAAAGAGAAAGTGTGCTGGACTGGAGGCACCGGACAGTCCGGTGCACGGTCCAGCCAACTCGTTGCTCTCAGGTTTTCAGCCTACGTCGGCTATAATTCACCGAACGGTCTGCGTGAGGCATGGACTGTCCGGTGAGCCAGCAGCCAACGACTAGTGGTGTACCGGACAGTCTGGTGCCCCCCACACCGGACAGTCCGGTGTTCGATGCCCTCTAGAACAGGAAAGAAGCCAATCAGGGGATTCTCCGCCCGCGCCCAGCCACACACTGTTCACTATTCGATGTGCACCGGACAGTCCGGTGCACCCGTGGACAGAAGGCAATCAGGGCCTTCCAGATGGAGCTCCAATGGCCCCTAGGTCTCTTGGGGCTATAAAAGAGACCCCTAGGCGCATGGAACTCGACACCAAGCTATGCTTGAACATCCAACAACGCTAAGACATCTAATTCGCGCATTTGCTTTAGTAGATTGAGATTTGGGCACTTGTTTTAAACTGTAACTCTGTTGTGCTGTCTTTGTGCTCTTCTCTCTTGTTTTATGTGCATGAGTTGCTGCAAGTTTGCCTCGTGTGTGTGTTTCTATTCCCTCCCTTACTCTGGTGTTTTACTTGTGATCAATTTTGTAAAGGTGAGAGACTCCAACTTGTGGAGATTCCTCACAAAGGGAATACTTGAGAAAAGGAAGAAAACTATGGTACTCAAGTTTGATATTTGAATCACTTGAGAGAGGTTGAGTACAACCCTTGACCGAAGGAGGTCACCACAACGTGGAGTAGGCATTGGCTGAACCACGGGATAAAATCACTGTGTCACTAGAGGATGGAATACTCAATTTACCTCTTGCCTTAATCATGGTACTCCTCCTCTTTGGTATTGTTGATGCAATCTATTATGTTGACTATTCTTTCTAGTTATGGAGGCATGATCATGGTTATTGATGGTTGCACCCTACGATGGGCACCAAATATTGGGCACCTTTTGAAATTATGAAAGAACAACAATAGGGCAACATGATTAAATCCTAGCTCCCCTATTTTAGAGGGAAGGTCGTGTAAGGGTCTTTTACCCTTTCTACAAACCGATGGATGAAAAATAAGTAATTCTCAATTCTTCTCATTTCATTATTCTTATGTGAGACACCAACCTTAGAGGTCAGTAATGATTGAAGGAAAACCATTTGACATCAAACAAAGTATGAGCCTAATATAAATGAATGAATAGAGAAATGCATGTATGAAATAGTGGGAAGAGCTTGGGAAATAGAATTATACCTTTGAATGCTCTTTGTTAACTCGAGATCATGTCGATTACAAATTTCATGAATAACCATCGTTCTGGCAATCACACTATTCACCTATTTATAGGGTTAAGTTCCTATACAAACTCATATGCAATTACATTTTTTCCTTTTCTATTTTATATAGAAACACTTCACATTCAAGTGTGTACATTTCCGTCTTTTCACAAATTGACCTGTCATGCATGCCTTCTCTCGATCGAGGTTTGTTTTGGACGCCATTCTTAGACAAAAGCTTCCACACACCTATTGTCATTGAAGCTTCACTTGTTAGCACCTTCGGTGATATCAACTCTTTTTTCTTAGTCGATTAGACAAAGCAATCTAGCGAAGGAGTCTGAGAAAGATCGAGGGACAAAGGTCGTAGTTCTTCAAACCATACTAATTCTTTAGTCCTGAAACAACAATTAGAAATTGTTTTGATTATATGGGTCCAGCAGATGGAGAACTTCTCTCCAATATTTACCTACCATATCCAGACACATTTACTAAAAATTTAAGTTTTACTAAATGTGTACTTACATTTCATCTTATCTTATACTTTATAGAATGTGTATTTAATTAGTAATAACAATCAAGGTTCTAAGTGCAACGAGTGCACCTTGAAAAATCTAAACAGATAAGCTATGCTTATTTCATATATATCAAAACCTTTGCTGGCCCCCATGTATAATCCTGGTCCCACCACTGCTATTAGGGATCACCTTTGTTCCTAACATTTGTGCCTAGTGTTTTTTATCCTTGAAGGAATTTGAAATAGGTTGTTCATCCGATTCAATCCATCCATGGATTCTGCTAATGGATTCATTTGCAGAACAATATAGATTGGGATACTTGTGAGAGGAAACACCTCTAAAGAGCGTCCTCCTGAAAACTCATTGTATCCCCCTTTGGCAGATTGGGATACAAACAATGCATCCAAAAACAGCAGCCAGATTAGCATCCAACCATCTATGATGTTTATAGGAACTAAACATATTTTTAAAAATCAAGTTTAAAGCCTATTGACTAGGTGAAAATATGGAGAATCCCTTTGAGACAGAGAAGCTAGAAACCTATACCTTCTATATATTATCATCGGTGTCTCATCAACATATTGAATGATTGGAAACAGACAATCTTGATACTGAGGGAAAGGAGGAGACATGGCTTCTTGGCTGTATTCTTTGTTGATTATTATAGTTTAGAGGACATCAATAGAGAGAACAAATAAGGGGGTGTTTAGTTTCTATAGACTAAAATTTAGTCTCTCCATTTTATTACATTTTAGTCGCTAAATTGTCAAATACGAAAAATAAAATAGAGCTTTAGTTTTAATTTAGGAACTAAAATTAAAAAAGATGAATGGACTAAAAATTAGTACCTAAAAGCTAAACACCCCCTTAAAGAGATGACCGATATATCACATGTGATGATTTTGTCCATCTTAAAATCTGGTAGGTCAATTTTAAGAGATGCTTCTCCCAAAATTATAGGACAGAGGTCCAAACCAAAAGTATAGTGATTTGGACTTTATTGGACCTTGCTATGCTACACCTACCACGCCTACCTATCTTCTTCGTGTTTCAGAGAGTATTATATATTTTGAACTCCTTTGAAAGAAGTTTGGACAAAAATAACGATCGCAATCAAATGATAGCAAAACACCATTTTCGCGTGCTCGGTTCCCTCGAAAATCTGTTGGGAAAATTTTGCGTCGTCCCAAAAAATTCTAGAGCTTTATTGAGGCCCAGGTTTATCGAGGCTCTCATGTGGTTCAGATTTCCTCACAGGCCACTACTGTGGAAGACTGACTATACTGTCAGCGGTGGCTGTCGACGGCCAGTTTCCTCTCCTCTCCTCTCCTCTCCTCTCCTCGACGAACGAACGAACGACCAGGCTTTCCACGTGGTTCCTCCATGCTTGCGCGCGAGCTCGCTTAGCTCCAAACCGTTACTGTACACAACACACATCGCCAGAAACTTGGACATGAAAGAAGAGCCAAGACGTGTGCAGTGCAAGCTGACGAGAGGTCCGAAAAACCTTGCGTCGATCTCCCTCCGCCAGACGTTCTGTCCGGTCGGTCCGGCCCTAGCTAGCATAGCATGTCTTTCGCATGTTCCCATTTGCCGTGGCCACACATGAACGAAAGCCACTCGACCGAACTAGTTGATATGTGTATGTCAGTTACTCGGTGTGCAACTGTGCTGATATTTTAAACGCTGTTCACGTGGACATACCACAATATATATAATTTGTCATTTAAATTTTGTAAAACCTACCAAACCAAATCACCCTATATCCATAACTAACATCCGCTAAATTAACCAAACAAATTGCACCCAGACTTAACACACCATTAAAATCGACGGTTCAGATATATTAATAACTCTAGCTCTCTTCCTCACTAAAATACAATTAATGGACAATATTATTTGGATCATCCATCATCTCTCCCCCAACCCCTCTAGCCTCCCCCTCCTCCACGTCCCTGCCACCCCAACCCCTCACTCGTGTCGTCGATGTCACCATCAACCCTTCCACTTGCCCTGCCATCATCGTCGTTGACACCTTCCCTTCCTAGGATCGTAGCGTTAGTCCACGCTATATACTGGTATATGAGAGAGAGAGCCACACAGTTCAAATCTCTTGAATTTTTGGCGGCTAGATCATTTGGTTCCAGTGCGTGTATATCTACTCTTATAAAGCATCAGTTTCGTGCGTCATCGTAGGTCTGTTTCTCTATTTATTTTCTACCAGCGAGATGTTACCCCACACACTACCGGAATCAGCTCCTTTGCCGTGTGTCTTAGACACTCGGCAACGGCTATTTTACACTCGGCAAAGGCTTTGCCGAGTGTAACACTCGGCAAAGAACGCTCGGCGAACTGTACATCGGCAGCGGTCTCTTTGCCGAGTACTTTATGTCGGGCACTCGGCAAAGAATTTGCCGAGTGCCATTTGACACTCGGCAAAGAAAAGTCACCGTCACGGCGCCAAGTGACGGTGACAGATCCTTTGCCGAGTGTCTTTTTGGCACTCGGCAAAGAGGCCAATTTTGCCGAGTGCCTGCTATCGGGGCCCTCGGCAAAGACGGGTCCAGTGGGCCCCACCGCCAGTCCTTGTGCCGAGAGCTCTCGTAGGCACTCGGCAAAGGAGGACTCTTTGCCGAGTGTCTAGTGGACCGGCACTCGGCAAAGAGTCCTCCAGTGGGTCCCCTTGCCAGTCCCTTTGCCGAGTGCCTTGGCAACAGCACTCGGCAAAGATGGCTTTGCCGGTTCCCAGGTTTCCTTCTTTGCCGAGTGCCAAGGTCAGCACTCGGCAAAGATGGCTTTACCGGTTCCCAGGTTTTCTTCTTTGCCGAGTGCCATGGTCATAGCACTCGGCAAAGCAACCCTTTGCCGAGTGTTACACTCGGCAAAGTGACCAGGATGTCCCTTTTTTATTTGTTTTTGCTGTTCCATCCGAACAAACAAAAGATATATATCATTCACATCACATTATATATCAATCGCATCACAGAATGAACACATTTATCATCAACACCATATATATCACAAAGTCTCACTAATATAAGTCTCACAAATATAAGTCAGGATCATCACAAAACAGATATAAGTCTGGATCATCACTAACATCACCAAGTATCTCACAAGACCAAGTCTAGCCAAACATCACCAACACTCACAAGACCAAGTCTGGATCATCAACGAGGTGGGCATCTGGACTGGTTCGGCGAAGGGCTGGACGAAGCATGAGGGTTGTTCGACGCCGCCGATTGACCCTGCACAGAGAAGAGATTGTATGTGTGAGAACATATGAATATATATCATGCAGTACTAAAATTTTGATACTCACAGGAGTAGTAAACTCAGCAGGGTCAGTTGCAGGGAACAACGGAGGTGGTGGAGCATGACCCTGTGCGGCGCCAAGGCTCTGCATGTACGCGAACATCTCCGTCATCCTCTTCTCCAGCTCCTCACGTTGCCTCCTCTCATCATCTAACTGAGTCTGTAATATTTCGCCCTAATGTTACGATAATGCAAAGAGAAGATATATAATAATCAATGAACGATGAATAGATAAGGAATAACCTGGAGTTGCTGGATACGATGCTGTGAGCTGTCCTGCCGAGGTCGTATGGCTGGGCTCGCGCTCGTGCTCCTTGCTCGCACCTGAGAGAGTGGGAGTGGAGGACGAGTCGATTGCCCCGTCGGCAATCCAGTACCGCCCATGCCTCTTGCCTCCTCCGACCCTCATGAGGACATCTCCGTCGATGTCCTCGGTCCTCGGATCGTAATCTGGCCCATGGACCTCCTTGGCCATGGCGGTGTACTCACTGAGTCGGCTGTGGATGGCGGGGTTGGTGTACGCCTCGGGCCCGTCATCCGGGTTGTAGGTGACGTCGGACGTCGCCTTCCCCTTGTGGGCCATAGCATATGCCGAGAACGTGGAGCAAGGCGCGCCACCATGTGCCGCCGACTGCGAGAAAACCAACAAGATGGTTAGAAATCATGTCTAATCGAAAGTTATATACCTAAATAAAAAAAAGCGCGTACCCATGCTTCCGCGTATTTGCCCAGGCTGCGGCTGCCTTGATGGTGGGAGGGACCTTGCATCAGCAAACGCCGTTCCCGGCTAGCGTTGTGCGCCTCATCCCACTCAGCCGAGCACCACCTCTGCACCATCTGCTCCCAGCACTCAGGATGCGCGGCGCACCAATGAGGAATCATCTAAAAAATATAAGTACACCGCATATCAGAAGATAAAAATAAGCATATTTAGTACCAATAATAAAGTTTTGTATTTACCTGCAAGTACTGGTCCGGAGTCAACGACATGGTTCGGGCGTCCTTCTTGTTCACCTTCTCCCCAAGGACGGAGCCGTGGTAAGTGATGATGGCCTGGATGCGCACCTCGTAGTGCATGTCCACGACGAGCTTCTTATAGCACGTCGTAGACACCACATCCGCCCTGGCCTCGTATCCAGCATCGTACCTGAAGAAATCCTACATACAAAGACGATGTATCCATACATTATTTCAAGAATATGCAACAAATGCGACTTATTAAACAATATAGTGCAAGGAAGACTTACCCACAGCTCTTGCTTCACCCGCTCCGCCTTGTTGTTGAATTGTCTGCCGTCCCGATCTACTGCATCGGGGGCGACGGCGTAGTGGTCGAAGGTGTATGCTGGGCTCGTCACTCCGGCGTACTCGACAAGTCCAGGGAAGTGTTCCCGACATAGAAGGCCGAGGATGCCATTGGGGTTACGACCGTGACCCCCTGCAGTCTCCAAAACCATCCAAGACCTGTCCAAGTGATTAAGATGAAGTATTAGTTTCTATTATTAATTTGAACATATAATATGAAAAGGCAGCAACAACATCTAAAGTTACCTACCTCTCTCCATCGGGTCGTATCAGCGGACGTCTGTCACGAAGTATGGGTCGCTTAGGGAGACTCGCGGGACCTCGCAGGTAGATACTCCTCGAACCTGAGGAGCCAGAACCTAAGACGTCCTGCTGAGCGGCGTCGTCGTCGTCGTCCTGCTGCGCCGCATCGTCGTCGTCCTGCTGTGCCGCATCGACAGCGGCTTGCTGCTCCACCTGCTGCTGTATGGCGTCGTCCTGCTGCACCTCCTCCTCCGTCCTACGGGTGCTCCTCCTCCCCCTCCCCCTCCCCCTCCTCGTCCTCGTCCCACCGCCCACCATCTTTGTCCAACAACCTGCAATTAAGAGTAAACAATTAAGCACGGATAAAAAATATGTATTTAGAAACATATGCAAAATAAATGAAATATAGCATTACATCGATTAAAAATAATCTTCATATGTGTCCGGGTTAGCCGGATCATAAGTGTCATCATCACTATCAACCATTTCATAGTCAACACCATCTGAAGGCGCAATTTCGTCATTGGCATTGCCTTCAAGCATTTCTAAGTCATTCTCATTTTGCACCTCATCATCCTCCTCATCAACAACCATTTCAATATTTACTTCCATTCCGATCGCGTCGGTTAAGTCTATCTCAAATTGCCCTTCGAGCCCATCTTCTTGGAAGAACTCTCCGTCATATGTGTCCGGGTCTAAGTTATAATCTTCATCGTTTGGAACAGGTAATTTAGCGTGCAGTGATACCTTATACACAACATCCCAACCCTTAAGATGTTGTTTCGTTTGGCACGCATATGGAAGATAATACACTTGTGTGGCCTGTTGGGCCACAATATAGACATCGTCTCCTGGTAAGGTGGAATTCTGTCGAATTTCGACTAGCCCAAGATTAGAATGTGTCCGTCTCGTAACTTCAGGGTCAAACCAATGACATTTGAATATCACTGGAGTAAGAGGTTTGGAACCATAAAAATTGAGTTCATATATTTCTTCAATTCTTCCATAATACTCAACCTCGTCAAGCCCGGGCGTAAAGACTCTAGAACACGTGGTTTTTCGATTGGGCCGACTTTGGTCGTAGCTTGTTGTGCGAAAACGGTATCCATTGACGTCATACCCAGAAAATTTCCTGACCCTATAGGCAAAGCCATTGGCTACTTGTCTCAACTCGGCACTCATATACGGCTCTCTTTGGCCCTGCAAGTTCAAACACGCTAAATTGTTATATTATTCGCACGTAAGAGCAACTTGAAATGACAAACTAAGCTCGTACCTTATGTTTAAACCAGGAAATGAAATCGGGCAATCCATTTCCCGCACCCTTTCTAAGAAGGGTATCATATTCCTGTGGAGTTGGGTCCCTTGATCGACGCCAGAATTCATGAAGAAATTGCTCCATGTATGGTGTCACCTCTTCAAGGTTGGTCAATACATATAGCATGATATGGCGCCACTCTTCATGTCTCAGGGTCTTGGTGGTCGAACCACTCGCGCTTCCGAGTTGCCCTCGAAAAATGCTGAGGTTCGATTCATTGCCGCCATCATTGTAACGAGGGGGTGGATTATGCACGCTCGGCAGTTTGTCACCATAGTAAGTTGTTGTGAAGTTTGACACCTCCTCCAATATGTATGCCTCTAACAGCACGATGGCTGACATACACATATACAAACGACACGATGAATGCAAGTCACATCTAAGTCCAAAGGTAGGTTACCAAAAAAATATCAAAGACTAAGCACTTTGAAGGTAGTGACAGTATGTGAATCGCCGAAAGGTGTCCTATGCATGTGCATTGCTCATATATTTATAAGGACTATACTCTATACAACTCTATATTGTGAGTTGTCATAATTAGATTTGGATCTCAAAACTAGAAGTTAAAATTTGAAATCAATTAATAAACAAAAAGATTTTCAAATGTTGATATGAGTGAATTGTTTTGTTTCTCCTTTCCCTCATGAATTAAGCATTAGTATGTGAAAATTGAATTGAATTCGAATTTATAATTTGAAATAAAAAAGAAATAAAAACAGAAAATAAAATAGAACAAGAAACAAAGGGGAATATACCGGCTGGGAGGCCGGCGGCGCGACGACGGCAGCGGTGCTCGCCACGGCGCGCGACGACGGCGGTGGGCGCGGTGGGCGCGACAGCCGTGGGCGCGGTGGACGCGGCGGGCGCGAGCGGCTGGCGGTGCTCGCCGCGGGCGCGACAGCGGGTGGCGGCGCGACGGCGGCGAGCGAGCGTGAGAGAGAGATAGTGAGAGTGGGAGAGAGATAGTGAGTGAGGGCGCCGTAACAGCTATTAAAACGTTCTTTGCCGAGTGGCCGCGATCCGGCACTCGGCAAAGATTTTTTAAAATTAAAAAATAAACTTTGCTGAGTGCCGGATCTCGGGCACTCGGCAAAGGCGTCTTTGCCGAGTGCTAGCTGTAGAGCACTCGACAAAGATGTGTTCTTTATACTTTGCCGAGCGCCAACAGACAGGCACTCGGCAAAGCCGCCTTTGCCGAGTGCTAATTGGACAGCACTCGGCAAAGTATATTTTATTTTTTTATTTTTGGCAACCAAACTTTTTATGGTGTGTTCCTACACTATGTAGACCTACAAGTACCATTTTGGTACAATTATAAAAGTGTTTTTTATAACTATTAGATTTAGTTCGTTTATTTGAATTTCTTCGGAAAATTTAGATTTGAACTGCAGGTCACTCGAAACTTAGAAAACCGTGCATGCAAAAATGATATTCATGTTACTTAGCATAAGTTACGACCGATTCCAGGAGCGGACCGGAAACTTCGAGCAACATGCTCACTAAACATGGCCGTGAAATTGCCATCCACATGTTTAAAAATTGTATAAAACACAAACAAAGTCAGAAAATCCTGAAACTTGTCCACGTGTCATGATATCATATGTACAGGCTGCGATAAAAATTTTAGAATGTTTGGAGAAAGTTGTAGGACACTATGTGTAGAAACCTAAGAGAACTACACATGAAATCATAGAGTTTCAATGTAGCCCACCGCCCCGTCGTCGCGTCGTCGCGTCGCCGTTTACAACTAACTGTCGTCGCGTTGCCGGCCACCCACGCCCGCGCCCACCGCCGCCGCACCCTCGCCCAACACCGTCGCGCCGCCAACCGCCTGCGCCCGCGCCCACCGCCGTAGCCCACCGCCCCGTCTTCTACCCTGGTCCCGCTCGACGAATTTAGTGAGTATAATAAGTTTAATTAGTTTAGTATGTGTGTTTATTGAGTTTATAGTATATGTGTTTAGTGAAATTAGTGAGTTTAATTAGTTTAGTATGTGCGTTTAGTGAGTGTATACTATATGTTTTTAGTGAATTTAGTGATTTAGTGAGTTTAATTAGTTTAGTATGTGTGTTTAGTGAGTTTATACTATGTGTGTCAATTCGGCATAATGTGATGGTGGATATGGATGTCGTTGAAATATGTGTGTATGTCAGTCATCGTGCTGGTCATCATGATGCTAGTTTTATTTACATGTTTTGGAAACCTCCCTGTGTATGGGGAGGTGCTACCAAAATTTTTTGTTGATAGAATTGTTTATTTTTTTTGCAGAGGTCTTCTTAGCCGTTGCGGGTCTGCCTGCACCGCTTCGCGTCGCCACTGCACCGACCCACCACTGGCCCACTAGCCTGACTCCACTGCCACCCTAGGTATACATATTAGAAGGTAGGAACGTAGCATATATGCATTACATGTTTATATTAAACTATACTCAGTTATATATGTTAGAGGATGGAGGACCGTAAGTGGATGTATATGGGCCATGTAGGAAGGAACAATGTCACCTCTGAATGGATTAGAAAGACCGATGCTTTCGTGGAACGGGCATTTGGCGAAGCTGTTAAAGGAGCGAGTCTAGTCCCATGCCCATGCCAACAGGAAAAGAAAATCAAAGAAGACCATGGTAGAACATATTTGGAAGAATGGATTTACGCCGGACTATACCCGGTGGATCTTCCATGGTGAAGCGTATCGTACGAGAGATGAGGTGGTGTGACAACACGTCGAGGATTATGATGCTGATGTCGAGGTAGCGAATATGTTGAACGACTATCACGAGGCATGGTTCACCGGAGGATGTACGGAGGACAAGCCAGAGCCGATCGCAAAGGCGTTCTACGACATGTTTGACGCGGCACAGAAGCCCCTTCGCAGTACAGCATGAGTCAAGACGCATTCGATGGCTTGTTAATGGTTATTGGCAGCCTGCTTTCGGAGGATCATGTTCTTCCAAAGAGCATGTACTTGCAGGGCCAAAGAGATTCGTCTATGAGTGCTGAGTTGAGACAATTAGCCAACGACTTTGCTTATAGGATCAAGAAATATTCTAGGTATGACGTCAATGGATATCATTTTCACACAACAAGCTACGACCAAAGTCGACCCAATCGAAAAACAACATGTTCTGGAGTCTTTACGCCCGGCCTTGATGATGTCGATTATTTTGGACAAATCGAACAAATATATGAACTCAATTTTCATGATTCCAAACCTCTTACTCTAGTGATATTCAAATGTCATTGGTTTGACCCTCAAGTGATGAGACGTTCATATTCTAATCTTGGGATAGTCGAAATTCGACAAGATTCCACCTTACCAGGAGACGATGTCTATATCGTGGCCCAACAGGCCACACAAGTGTATTATCTCTCATATGTGTGCTAAATGAAAGAACATCTTAAGGGTTGGGATGTTGTATATAAGGTTTTGCCGCACGGTAAATTACATGTTCCACATGATGAAAATTATAACTTTGACCCGAACACATATGACAGAGAATTCTTCCAAGAAGATGGCCTATAAGGGCAATTTGAGATAGACTTAACCGAAGCTATTGGAATGGTGTCACACCCGGATTTTAGGGGTCCAAAACCCGGGCGCGAACATAATCACCAGGTGTGCTGGGACCAAGTCTCACACATATGATGAATCATGGCACAGGATCGAATGTCACATCTTTATATAACAGGAGTTCTATACAAAATAAATAATTACATTATAAGGAGACAACGGTCCAGCAACCCAAAGTTGACTGGGAGACGACGACCTAGACCTCTCACGAACTCATCGCAGCATCCTCCAAGCGCCTCATCCTGTGGTACCTGTTCTTGACCTGTGGTGTGTGTGAGACAGCAAGAGTGAGCTCACATACGTTCATCGCTCAACAAGTTGTGGGGAATAATGTGCATGAACTCGCCAAAGGTGGGAGCTCACGTGAAGTGTAAGGCTTACCAAAGGAGATGGTTAGAGCTGAGCATTGCTTTTAAAGTTGGTCAAAATTTTATTAGCAGTTACTAAGTATAAGTAAATACCAACCCAGTTTAAGTAATAGAACAAAAGTAACAACTTCTCCTGCGATGCAATGCATATGACAAATTGAGTTTAAGTTCCATAGTTTAATCATGTGAGGGTTCGAGCCGCTCATGACCGTGAGCACGGCTAGTATACCAGTTTTACACTCTGCAGAGGTTGCGCATCTTTACCCACAAGTCGTGTATCCCATGTCGCCAGGGTTTGCAAGGCCCTTAGACACTACCGAGGTGAATGGCTAGGGATCCACTACGAGGCCTTTACAAAGTTCCACTAGCTTCCGAAAACCCGCTACAGTTTATAGGAAGTTCCAATGCAGGAATCCCTTGCAGGACCGCCATCGCAGCAAAATCCTCCCGAGGGCCTCCCTACACTGACCACTCCCCTACTGCCCTTGCCCCTTTCGGGTAAGGTAGTCTTCCACTAGCTTTCCTAATTAATCAGCCAAGGGGTCCCATTCCTCCCTTGTGGTAGCACTGTTTTCCCGGGTGGTCGCTCCATGTTCCAATTAACATAATGATCTTATCATGAACAGTAATAATAAACACATAATAAAAGTGTGATCATGAATAATGTACCTTCATACCCAAAACCACATAAAGCACTAGCAAGTACTACCCAAAAGGTTCAGTGGTAAACAAGGTATAAAGATAGACAAACTAGGGTAACCTATTGGGTCCCATCAAAATTAACCTATGCAGATCATTATGATTAATTAGAACATGAGTGGGTAAAAAGAAGTGATCAAGGGCACAACTTGCCTGGGCCTTGAGAATCCAGGTACCAACTTGCTCTTCAGATGACACGTGACCTTGCTCTAGTCGTAGCAATACAAACAAACATTGTATAGACAAAATTAACATTACACCAAACATAAGTACAAACTGAATAATAATAATCTACGCGTAGCTACGAGATTGTAGGAACAAGAATCACTAAATTTGGAGTTATATATTTCAAGTTATGAATTTCTGTAGCTTTTATGTATTTAATACAAGATTAAGTATTAGATAAATTTAAATGAGCCTTTCATGCTAAAACAGAGGCACCAAAAGACAAAGAATATTATTACAAAATTTTAGAAACTGGAATGGTTCAATTTGGAGCTAAAATGAATTTTCTATGAATTATCAAAGTTCTAGCATATATTTTCCTATTAAAAATCCATTTTCTATTTCATTTATTTAATTTAAAAGATCTCTGGTCTGGGCCTCAATAACTGAGAACAACAGGGGTCTCGGGGTAAAATTCTTAAGACTCAGTGAATATTACCCTGGGACGGCGGGTTCTAATTCGTATAAACAGAGGGGCTCTTTAACAAAAGTGCCAGCGCGAAGGGGTATCGTAAGATCTCGGGCGTCCGATCGGAACGGACGCGCCGGATTAGATCTGGGCGCGCCACACACCCGCGCATGCCCCCAGCCGCCCGATCTGGAATCCACGGCCCCGATTTAATGACTCGAAGAGGTACGCTAAGATTTGATCTAAGCCGTCCATCTAATATCTACGGCTCCCACACACTCAACCATCCATCTAATCGTGACCGTTGAAGATGAGATCAACGATGTGTCGTCCATCTTCCTCAACAGAGCCGACCACGGCGGCGCTGTACCCCGGACGCGACGAAGACATCACCGGCGGGGCTAATCCCCGGCATGGTTGGTCCCTACCCCGATTCAATGGCCCTACATGTTGCTCTGACGGAAGTGAACACGGGTAAGGGCACTGTACCAGGGATTACCGGCGTCGGCGAGCTGTCCACGGGAAGGGGGAGCTCCGCCCCAGATTCGCACTCCGGTGAGGAATCAAGGCCTCATCGCCCGGCCGTTCCTCAAATTGGTGGTGGAGAAAGCTTCCCCAAGACTCGGCGATCAATCCTATACCCACACTGGACACCGAATGGCCCCCAGATAGCGTGATGATGGTGGCGGCGGCGCTCTTCCCTTTTCCTCCCTCTCTCTGCTCTCGCGTCGCTCCTCACAGTTATGACGACCGCCCAGCTAGGATGATGAGGGCGGGGGTCCCGACGGCCCGATTTATACCCGGTAGCGAAGTCCGAGCGAGGCACGAGGAGCGAGATTCCCGGCGGGGTAGTCGGGCGGACCGCGCGCGCGGTTGTTGCGGCGAGTTCGTTGGGAGGACGAAGATGACGATGCGGCCCCACAAGTCAGGGAGACACACCAAGCGCGAGCGTGGGCACACACGAGGTTGCCACTGGCTGATGGGGCCCATGCGACAGCGGCGGAGGGTGCACGCGGATGGCAAGTGGGCCCCAGGCGTCGGCACTTCCCTCTGCTGGTCGGGCCGCGCGCGAGAATAAAAAGTAGTGGGCTGAGGAGGTAGGAGATGGGATATGGGCCGATGCAGGGAAAAGCCGGCCCATGCGCAGGTTTTCTTTATCTTTTTCTTTTCTGTTTTAGTTTTGCAATCCCTTCCAAATTTCAAACTTTGGTTTTGAAATTCAAATCTGTTGATAAGTTTCACACACAAATTAAGTGCACAAATAAGAGTGTCCTCATGAAAAGTATGTATTTATTCATCTATTCTTGTTTCTTTATAGTATATTGTTTCCCTCTTCTTTTCCTTATCCATTTTCAAATTCTAGATTTCAAAGTAGTTTTAATTCCCAATTTCAAATCTTAATATATTTTTATTTCATTTAATTGCACAAACAACTAAACTCCCACATGATGCAATAGATATATGCTTATTTTAATTATTTTATTTATTGGATAGATGTGAGAAATATGAAATACACTCCTATTGTTTTCTTCCTTTTCTAAAATAATTCTTGGTTTTCAAAATTCAGTTCTCGATTTTCAACACCCCAGTATAATCTGAGATATATGAATTTACTATTTCATTTCTTAATATATTTATTTTATTGTTATTTTTTTTATACGCATTTTGGGCCTTACAAATCCTACCCCCCTTAAAAATAATCTCGTCCTCGAGATTAGTAATAAAAGGGATGTATGCTCATATTGTTCTCGGAACATATGCACAAACAAAGAAATCTCGGCATGATGCATAATCTTTTAACAAAACATAGGTTCAATAGACCTTATTGTTCCTTAAAATAATATCATATCATCTACTAACTAAAGTAACATCTAGATCTTACAAATCATCATAATTTATATCTATGTAGCTTGGTGGAGCTGGTGGTGGTGGTGGAGGTTGTTGTTGTTGTTGTCTCTCCAACCGTGCTTGCCTTATTTCTTGGCGGACCTGACGTATTTCCTCGCGTTCTTGTCTTATCTGATTTTGCATCTCGGTCACTAGGTCTGTTAATTGTTGTATTACCAGTCTTTGGGCAGCAACCACTTGATCGATTTCAACAGGTGGAGGATTTGAAGGATTCATTTCTGTTTGCGGTTACGTGATAATCTTTCCTTTCCTGGTATTGACCATGAAAGTTAGAAGCATATGGTAATAGTTTTGCGAAGGAAATTATTCAATAAGCGGAATGAATAAGCTAGTAGCTGGTTTAAATCTGAAGATTCTTTAGTAGGGCTTAATCTTTGTTTTATGTCCAGATTGGGGTAACCAGTCGGATAAGGTGAATATCCAAGGGTAAGATAGAATCTGTCAAGATGAGATATATATATGGGTGAAATAGACTACATGATGTAGGTTAAAAGTTTGTTTGTTGTTAGGTGGGAGTAGAAAGGTTATGCCATTCATCATAGCTCTAGGTTAGGTTAATACATGGCTAGTAGGGTCTAATTTCTTCTACTATTATCACTAATATGTTTAAGTAGACCACATTAGATTAGATCATATTAGATTAGATGGGATCTAGATTAGATTGGTATGACTAGTTTGACTAGATAAGATCTAATTAATTTGTATTAGATCATGGTTGTTTTAAACTAGGGTGGATAAGTATGCCTATTAGGATAAGATGGATCCATAAAGATAAGATAAAATCTTTTGAGGTCAGTTAGATCTATTAGGATGAGATAAAATCTTTTCAAGATAAGATGAGTATCTTTTAAGATGAGATGGATCTATTAAGATAAGGGAGAATCTTTTAAGATAAGATGAATTGATTAGAATGAGATCTTTTAGGATAAGATAAATCTCTTAAGCTAGATATGTTCCAATGGGGATAATCTAGGTTGTCTAGTTATTTTATAAATATATTTTTATACCTATGTGTATATGCAGATGCAATTGTGGACATTACTCCACAACCCATCACACTCAATCAAAGATCCAAATCAGACAGATATCATAAGAACAAGCATTCAAGAGCATAGATACTAAAAGAAATAGTTTTGATTTTGTCCCTAAGATGAGGTCTTCTGTTCCTAAAAGTCACTTTAAGCACAGGATTTCAAAGTGTGAAATCCAAGTTTGTCTTTAGAAGGAAAAGGTAAGAATAATCAGAGTAAAGCGGAAATAGATGAGAAAAGATTAAGATAAGCTTAGAAAAGAATCAGAGTAGCAGAGGTAAGTAGACAAGGGTTGTCCAGTTCTATCTAGGTTTCGTCCTGCAGTCAACATTCCTCTGATACCACTTCTGTCACACCCGGATTTTAGGGGTCCAAAACCCGGGCGCGAACATAATCACCAGGTGTGCTGGGACCAAGTCTCACACATATGATGAATCATGGCACAGGATCGAATGTCACATCTTTATATAACAGGAGTTCTATACAAAATAAATAATTACATTATAAGGAGACAATGGTCCAGCAACCCAAAGTTGACTGGGAGACGACGACCTAGACCTCTCACGAACTCATCGCAGCATCCTCCAAGCGCCTCATCCTGTGGTACCTGTTCTTGACCTGTGGTGTGTGTGAGACAGCAAGAGTGAGCTCACATACGTTCATCGCTCAACAAGTTGTGGGGAATAATGTGCATGAACTCGCCAAAGGTGGGAGCTCACGTGAAGTGTAAGGCTTACTAAAGGAGATGGTTAGAGCTGAGCATTGCTTTTAGAGTTGGTCAAAATTTTATTAGCAGTTACTAAGTATAAGTAAATACCAACCCAGTTTAAGTAATAGAACAAAAGTAACAACTTCTCCTGCGATGCAATGCATATGACAAATTGAGTTTAAGTTCCATAGTTTAATCATGTGAGGGTCCGAGCCACTCATGACCGTGAGCACGGCTAGTATACCAGTTTTACACTCTGCAGAGGTTGCGCATCTTTACCCACAAGTCGTGTATCCCATGTCGCCAGGGTTTGCAAGGCCCTTAGACACTACCGAGGTGAATGGCTAGGGATCCACTACGAGGCCTTTACAAAGTTCCACTAGCTTCCGAAAACCCGCTACAGTTTATAGGAAGTTCCAATGCAGGAATCCCTTGCAGGACCGCCATCGCAGCAAAATCCTCCCGAGGGCCTCCCTACACTGACCACTCCCCTACTGCCCTTGCCCCTTTCGGGTAAGGTAGTCTTCCACTAGCTTTCCTAATTAATCAGCCAAGGGGTCCCATTCCTCCCTTGTGGTAGCACTGTTTTCCCGGGTGGTCGCTCCATGTTCCAATTAACATAATGATCTTATCATGAACAGTAATAATAAACACATAATAAAAGTGTGATCATGAATAATGTACCTTCATACCCAAAACCACATAAAGCACTAGCAAGTACTACCCAAAAGGTTCAGTGGTAAACAAGGTATAAAGATAGACAAACTAGGGTAACCTATTGGGTCCCATCAAAATTAACCTATGCAGATCATTATGATTAATTAGAACATGAGTGGGTAAAAAGAAGTGATCAAGGGCACAACTTGCCTGGGCCTTGAGAATCCAGGTACCAACTTGCTCTTCAGATGACACGTGACCTTGCTCTAGTCGTAGCAATACAAACAAACATTGTATAGACAAAATTAACATTACACCAAACATAAGTACAAACTGAATAATAATAATCTACGCGTAGCTACGAGATTGTAGGAACAAGAATCACTAAATTTGGAGTTATATATTTCAAGTTATGAATTTCTGTAGCTTTTATGTATTTAATACAAGATTAAGTATTAGATAAATTTAAATGAGCCTTTCATGCTAAAACAGAGGCACCAAATGACAAAGAATATTATTACAAAATTTTAGAAACTGGAATGGTTCAATTTGGAGCTAAAATGAATTTTCTATGAATTATCAAAGTTCTAGCATATATTTTCCTATTAAAAATCCATTTTCTATTTCATTTATTTAATTTAAAAGATCTCTGGTCTGGGCCTCAATAACTGAGAACAACAGGGGTCTCGGGGTAAAATTCTTAAGACTCAGTGAATATTACCCTGGGACGGCGGGTTCTAATTCGTATAAACAGAGGGGCTCTTTAACAAAAGTGCCAGCGCGAAGGGGTATCGTAAGATCTCGGGCGTCCGATCGGAACGGACGCGCCGGATTAGATCTGGGCGCGCCACACACCCGCGCATGCCCCCAGCCGCCCGATCTGGAATCCACGGCCCCGATTTAATGACTCGAAGAGGTACGCTAAGATTTGATCTAAGCCGTCCATCTAATATCTACGGCTCCCACACACTCAACCATCCATCTAATCGTGACCGTTGAAGATGAGATCAACGATGTGTCGTCCATCTTCCTCAACAGAGCCGACCACGGCGGCGCTGTACCCCGGACGCGACGAAGACATCACCGGCGGGGCTAATCCCCGGCATGGTTGGTCCCTACCCCGATTCAATGGCCCTACATGTTGCTCTGACGGAAGTGAACACGGGTAAGGGCACTGTACCAGGGATTACCGGCGCCGGCGAGCTGTCCACGGGAAGGGGGAGCTCCGCCCCAGATTCGCACTCCGGTGAGGAATCAAGGCCTCATCGCCTGGCCGTTCCTCAAATTGGTGGTGGAGAAAGCTTCCCCAAGACTCGGCGATCAATCCTATACCCACACTGGACACCGAATGGCCCCCAGATAGCGTGACGATGGTGGCGGCGGCGCTCTTCCCTTTTCCTCCCTCTCTCTGCTCTCGCGTCGCTCCTCACAGTTATGACGACCGCCCAGCTAGGATGATGAGGGGGGGTCCCGACGGCCCGATTTATACCCGGTAGCGAAGTCCGAGCGAGGCACGAGGAGCGAGATTCCCGGCGGGGTAGTCGGGCGGACCGCGCGCGCGGTTGTTGCGGCGAGTTCGTTGGGAGGACGAAGATGACGATGCGGCCCCACAAGTCAGGGAGACACACCAAGCGCGAGCGTGGGCACACACGAGGTTGCCACTGGCTGATGGGGCCCATGCGACAGCGGCGGAGGGTGCACGCGGATGGCAAGTGGGCCCCAGGCGTCGGCACTTCCCTCTGCTGGTCGGGCCGCGCGCGAGAATAAAAAGTAGTGGGCTGAGGAGGTAGGAGATGGGATATGGGCCGATGCAGGGAAAAGCCGGCCCATGCGCAGGTTTTCTTTATCTTTTACTTTTCTGTTTTAGTTTTGCAATCCCTTCCAAATTTCAAACTTTGGTTTTGAAATTCAAATCTGTTGATAAGTTTCACACACAAATTAAGTGCACAAATAAGAGTGTCCTCATGAAAAGTATGTATTTATTCATCTATTCTTGTTTCTTTATAGTATATTGTTTCCCTCTTCTTTTCCTTATCCATTTTCAAATTCTAGATTTCAAAGTAGTTTTAATTCCCAATTTCAAATCTTAATATATTTTTATTTCATTTAATTGCACAAACAACTAAACTCCCACATGATGCAATAGATATATGCTTATTTTAATTATTTTATTTATTGGATAGATGTGAGAAATATGAAATACACTCCTATTGTTTTCTTCCTTTTCTAAAATAATTCTTGGTTTTCAAAATTCAGTTCTCGATTTTCAACACCCCAGTATAATCTGAGATATATGAATTTACTATTTCATTTCTTCATATATTTATTTTATTGTTATTTTTTTATACGCATTTTGGGCCTTACAAATGGAAGTAGATATTAAAATGGTTGTTGATGAGGAGGATGATAAGGTGCAAAATGAGAATGACTTAGTAATAATTGAAGGCAATGACATTAATGACAAACTTGCGCCTTCAGATGGTGTTGACTATGAAATGGTTGATAGTGATGATGAGACTTATGATCCGGCTAACCCCGACACATATGAATATTATTTTTAATCGATGTAATGCTATATTTTTTATTTCACATATGTTTCTAAATACATCTTTTATATGTGCTTATTTGTTTACTCTTAATTGCATGTTGTTGGACAAAGATGGTGGGCGGTGGGATGAGGACGAAGAGGGGGAGGAGGAGCACCTGCAGGACGGCGAAGGAGGCACAACAGGACGACGATGTCCAGCAGCACGTGGAGCAGCAGGCCGCTGTCGATGTGGCGTAGTAGGACGACGACGACGCTCAACAGGACGCCTTAGGTTCTGGCGCCTCAAGTTCGAGGAACGTCTACCTATAAGGTCCTATGAGTCTCCCTCAGCGTCCCATACTTCGAGACAGGCGGTCGCTGATTCAGCTGGATGGGGAGAGGCATGTAACTTTATGTTATCCCTGCTTGTTCATATTATGTGTTCAAATTCATAATATAAACTAATACTTTTTTATCACTTGGGTAGGTCTTAGAAAGTTGTGGAGAATGCAGGGGTCATGGCCGCAACCCCAATGGCATCCTTGGCCTTCTGTGCAGAGAACACTTCCCTAGACTGGTTGAGTACGCTGTAGTGACGGACCCAACCTACACCTTTGACCACTATGCCGTCGCCCCCGATGCAGTAGACTGGGACGACAGGTAATTCAACAACAAGGCAGAGCGGGTGAAGCAAGAGCTATGGGTAAGTCTTACTATATTGTAAAATATATCGCATTCGTTGCACATTCTTGAAATAAGTATTTGTATGCAGGATTTCTTCAAATGCGAGGCTGGATACGAGACCAGGGCAGATGTGGTGGCCACCACGAGCTATAAGAAGCTCATTGTGGACATGCACTACGAGGCCCAAATCTAGGCCATCGTCAACTACCACCGCTCCGTCCTTGGGAAGAAGGTGACCAAGCAGGACGCCCGAACCATGTCGTTGACTAGGGACCAATACTTGCACGTAAATACATCACTTTAATATTCGTGACAAAAATTTTCCTTAATTTTATCTTCTGATATGCAGTGTACCTATTTTACTTTGTAGATGATTCCTTATTGGTGCGTCGTGCATCCTCAGTGCTGGGAGCATATGGTGGATAGGTGATGCTCGCCTGAGTGGGACGAGGCGCACAACGCTTGCCAGAAACGGCGTCTGATGATGCAAGGTCCCTCCTACCACCAAGGCAGCCGCAGCCTCAGCAAATATGCAGAAGCATGGGTATGCCCTCTTTTTTATTTAGGTATATAACACTGGATTAGATATGATTTATAACTATCTTGTTGGTTTTCTTGTAGTCTGCGTCACATGGTGGCCAGCCTTGCTCCATCTTCTCGGCTTATGCTATGGCCCACAAGGGCAAGGCGACGTTTGACGTCACCTACAACTCGGATGACGGGCCCGAGGCGTATAGCAACCCTGTCGTCTACAGCCGCCTAAGTGAGTACACTACCATGGCTCAGGAGGTCCATGGGCCAGATTACGATCCGAGGACCGAGGACATCGACGGAGATGTCCTCATGAGGGTCGGAGGAGGCAAAATGCATGGGTAGTACTGGATTACCGATGGAGCAATCGACTCGTCATCCACTCCCACTATGTCTCAGGTGCGAGCAAGGAGCACGAGCTCAATCCCAGCCATACGACCTCGGCAGGACAGCTCACATCATCGCATACAGCAACTTGGGGTTAGTGCTTCTGTAACTCGTCATTGCTTGAGTTGTATACCTTCTCTTTGAGTTATTATAACATTGGCTTCGAATATTAAAGACCTAGCTAGAAAAAGAGAGGAGGGAACGTTAGGAGATGGAGGCGAGGATGATAGCGGAGCGGGGGGCGGAGTAGGAGGCCCGCTTGGTAGATCAGCAGAGGATGACGGAAATGTTCCAGTACATGTAGAGCCTTGCCGCCACACATGGTTTCGCTCCACCACCTCTGTTGTTCCCTCAGTTGACCCTGCTCAGTTCCATACTCCTGTGAGTAACAAAATTCTAGTTCTTCATGATATATATTCATCTGGTATAACAAATACAAACTCTTCTCTGTGCAGGGACAATTTGGGGCAGCATCCAACAACCCTCGTGGATCGCCCAGCCCATCGTCGCACCAGTCCAGTCGCCCACCTCGATGGAATATTATCTTTGTTTGTGTTGTTAATACTTTGTGAGATAACCTGGTCTGAACTTGTTTGATGTTGGTAATGCTTTATGAGATACTTGAGACTTATGTTCTTGAGTGTTGGATACTTATGTTTGTGTTTGAACATGTTGGTAATGCTATGAGAACTTGTTTGATTTATGGTATTTGTGAGATATGTGATGTATATATGATATCTGTGATGAATATGTGATATCTGTGATGATTATGTGATATCTTTTGTTTGGATGGATGGAATAGCAAAAAAATAAAAAGGGTATACTAGTCACTTTGCCGAGTGTAACACTCGGCAAAGAGGTACTTTGCCGAGTGCCCAAGTCACAGCACTCGGCAAAGAAGGCACACCTGGGCACCGATAAAGCCTCTTTTCCGAGTGTTATGGCCTTGGGGCTTGACAAAGAAACTGACAAAGGGGCCCGCTGGCCTCTTTGCCGAGTGCTGGTCCGGCGGACACTCGCAAAGAGATATTCTTTGCCGAATGTTATCGCCGATACCAGCCGCCGTGACGGCGACTTTTCTTTGTCGAGTACCTTGCGACACTTGGCAAACGTATTTGTTGAGTGTCCGATAAAAGGTACTCGGCAAAAAAGTCGTTGCCGATTTACAATTCGCCGAGCTTTCTTTGTCAAGTGCAACACTTGGCAAAGAAGCTGATTCCGGTAGTGCATCTATCCACACACTCTATAAATAGCTAAAGTACAAAATATTATTTTTCACATAACCATATACACGATGTGATTGAAATAGCAGCCAGCCCGCACTTGTCGCTGGTAGCCAATAGCCATGTCTCGCGAGGCGACATCTCGGGTCACGATAAATCACACGATAAACACGCGCCGGCCAAGAAACCGTGTTCCAACTTCCAATTTTATCGTAAAATGTTTGTATATGTGGGAATGGCGTCTAAAGTAACATGATGTCAGGAGTAACAAGTACAGTACTTCACGATAACTATTTTTTTAATTCAAAATTCAAATCGTTATTTGTGTGTGTATACCGGGTTTGATATTTAAAATCCACACGAATAAATTCAGGTGTACAATTAGTTGCACGCATCGATAGTGTAAAATCTATGCCGGATTTCTTCTATTAAATCCATTACTATATCGCCCCGTAAAATCTATGCACGTATCGTGTAAAATCGTTCCAAACAGACCCTTAAAATAACTTGAAACCAGTTTGTCATGGGTGGCTGCGGTACTGTATTATTTTGACTTACTTTCAGTGGGTGACGGAGATATTAGTTAAGGAGAGAGGTCACGGTTTGCCCGTATTTCACGCACATAGGAATCATCGTTCTGTTTGCTAGCTCTCGCTCTAGCTCCTTCGTAACCTCTGGAGAGCACACACCTGACACACATAAAACAAAAGATCAATGACGACCTGGCCCTAGGCCACAATCAAACAATTGTTTTTAGCTTAGCAGACAAGTTTGCAGCATGCACGAGATCGAGGGCAGACGCAAAAGAGAATCAAAAGTTGAAAGCTTCTAGTTTGCTCCGCAGATTCCAGTTTTGGACGTGATTTTTTTTTTAAAACAATAAGCACTCATGTGTAGTCATGTTCCTGTCCCTTTGTTCTTTGCGCTTGCTGACATCTCTAGAACCGTCTCACCAGTCGTCCACAGTCGCCTGGACTGGCATGCATGCATCAGCATATACTTCTGTCCCCGGCCCCCAAAACTCACACCGTCTCTCTCTAGATCTCACGTTCAATTATTGTCTTGGCCAAAGAAATGGAACTAATGTCTACACAATCGGGCGTATATATCCTAAGATTATTTTACCGAGCTATACAATCATGTTTTGTGATCATGCGACTAATCTTCAACTTCCTCTCTGTATAGTACAGATGTATACATGCCTGGTCATACAGCAACTCCTCCATTGCAATGGAGAATATAACCAAAAAAACAATCCATTTTAGACAATTTTAAGTAGTCCTTGTTTTTTATGTCTATATTCATGTAGATGATGAATCTAGACACATGCATAAAATATATACATCAAGTACATGTATGAATTCATTAATTATCTAAAATTTATAATTTTAATTTGGGACGGAGGGGAGTACGAGTTATCTCCATCCCAAAAGATACCGGTATAGATTTAGATTGCGCCAAAACTTCCTTAAATTTGACTAAATTATTATTATTATTATTATTATTATTATTATTATTATTATTATTATTATTATATATACACATATATATATATATATATATATATTGTTAACAATTATGACTCCAAATAGTACACTAGTAAAGTTTATTATATATCCATGATTATTATTCTGATGATATTTATTAGGTACTATAAAATATTACTGCTTTTATATAGATTTGATGAGCCTAAAACTATTTACATCCTAAAAAGGAATTACATTTTTTTTTGAAATGGATGGAGCAGTGGCTTCGTTCACTCGCATCCATGGATGCTTCTGACTAAAAGACCAGGAAGGTACAGATACCTTCTATTGGAGCAACCCATTTGTCACTCACTCCAATAGAGTTATATATTCAGTAGCTTTATAATATGAACAGTTGTGGCAATAATAATGTTGGGAACTGAAACAGACGTCTGTGAAAGAAACAAATTTTGGAAAATGAATGCAGTCACGTAGGACCTAACAACAACTTAATTAAACATTGATCTCTCATGGATCGTTGTATCCATCAGCTTGAATTTTTTTTTCATTCATGGATCCAAGGCATCATTTGCCGTTTGTGTAGTAGGTGCTCTCATGCTTGTTTATGCTCGTTCCAATCCGGGTCAGTAACTGCCCGTGATGTGGCCCAACCGGTTAGTTGGTCACTCAGACTGTCGACCAGTAAGTTAGATAGGTATCGGCCATACTGAGTCGTGAGTCGTGCTCTGCTTGATACTTACTGATCTGTTGGATGGTCGAGTCGATATAGACCAGCCTGAAATCATATATGCCTTTGGTTGGTTTTAGTGATTATTAATAACGTAAAATTATTTGTGACTAACGTGTGTTTTATAGAGCAATTGGTAAGTTAGGTCACAATACAGGGAGTTGCATTACAACAGTGAAAACAATCCCTTAGATAAAAACTTAGAGTGGCGACTGAAAAAGGTAAATCAAAAGATGAAGGATTTTATATCCTAAGTGTCGAAGGAGTTGTGTGACACTTGGTATAGAGTTAGGACTTCATATCTAGGCCTCTGATGTTTGTTTATGCTCGTTCCAATCCGTGTCAATAATGGTCGGTGACGTGGCCTGATGGTTGGTTTTAACATCGGCTGGCCGGTCAGCGAGACTGTCGACCAGTCAGTTAGATAGGTTTTGACCAAACCGAGTCGTGTTCTGGTTGATACTAACTCATCTGTCGGATCGTCGAGTCGATATAGACCAGCCAATTACACGTAGATGGCTCTAGTTAGTCGGTTTGGTCGGAAGTGATCTGAACCGATCAACACTGATCGGCTTTAGCCATGTGTTTTCACCAAAATTTATCCATTAGTTGCCTCAAATTTTTATTCTAATGCATTAACTAAAAGAATGGATTCTAGCCCTATTTGGCACAGCTTATTTTCAGCTTCTTCACAAATTTAAGCAGAAGTTCTGTCAAACAGTCAGTTTCTGCAGCAGCTTATCAGTTCAGCTACTTCTCATAATACACTAAAAGCAGCCAATAAGCAGAAGCTGTTTTTCACCAGCTTCTCAGATAAGCTGTTTTTTCAACAAGCAGCAGCTGTGCCAAACAGGGCCTAGTTCCTGTTGCATTCTTAGCTATACAAATGGCATAAAGATGAGTTTTTGCCCTTTGGGTGTTGAATTATCACTCTTGAATAATGTTGGGTATGGAAATTAAGGGTACCTAACTTACACCCCTAAAATGCGCTTAAACCCTAAGTACACCATCAAAGTACGTTCCCCGAGGTCAAAGGATCAAGAACCACGCCTCACCCGATACTCCCCTCAAGGGTCTTTCTAAACTCCGCCTCGCCGAGCCGATCTTGGACGGGGCGTGTGCTCCAGAGAATCTCCGTCCCGACCAAGGTCCCCTCACCCTAGGACAGTGATGTCCGCCTTGACCGAGCCCGCCTCGGGCAAGAAGGACAAGCACAGGACAAGACCCATCCAAAGTCCTCCTGGGGATAGCCGCGTTCAATGCGCATACCTACCCTGCTCAGGCCTGGGGATAGCCGCGTTCAATGCGCATACCTACCCTGCTCAGGCCTGTGGATGTACAGGGACAACAAGACCGCAGTCTTGTCAAAGATTCACCAACTATGATTATGCATGCGACCACTATACATGCACGCCGTCTGCCAACTCCTGATGGGACGCGTAATACAATAGGGGCACAGACCAGCCCTCGGGCGCAAACTTCGTCTCGTCCGAAGCGGAACTCACCCTTAGGACAAAACTTCACCTCGCCCGAGCCCGTCCTCTAGTCAGCCCTCCTAGGCCCATAAATAGGATAGCCTACGACTTCAGGAGGGGTAGGTGAACACTTCACGAGTTTTCTCCTCCACACGGTACTGGCACTTGCCTCAATCAACCAAGGGACTTCGGATCCTTCCCTCTCCCGCTCTACTTGTAATCCCTACTGCAAACACTTAGGCGCGAGTAATATAAGTCTCATCCCCCTCTGCTAGAAGTAGGGTCTCTCCTTGCCCGATCTAGGATAAAAGACTTTTGTCAACTTGCATCACCATCTGGGTCTGAGACGCAGCATTATTTCACTAGTTGGTTAGGTCCTCGGATCCAAACACCGACAAATAATTATGTGTGTAATTTAGATAGATGCAAAATTGCATATTTAGGTGTTATTTTATGTTGTTTTTTACAATGGGTGGTATGGCTATTTTTTGAAACCAAAATAAAATAATTTTGTCATTAATATGATGATTAGGGTTCGTTGTTAGATTTTACAAATTTATATTATGAGAATTTTTAGTACCTTTTTAGTTTTCCTTAGTAGGAATCGGGATTAGCATGAAGGCCCCTATTCTCTACTAACTATTAAGAGAGGAGTGTAGATTGCCCCCGCCTCTCTACCCTGCCCGCCTGCCCGCCCGCCCGCGAACGCCAGGATTTTCGCACCGCGCTTCCGCCTCCCAGGATTGTCACGCCGCGCCTCCACCATTTTCGACGCCGCGCCCTTGACACCACCTCCAAGGATCCTCGCCCCCGCCCCTATACTCCTCGTGTCCGCGTCTCCTGCTCCATTTCCGCTGCCCGCGATGCACTCGCACACGTTGCCGCCCCCGGCCCGCGATTGCCCCCCTCCCCGTCACCACCTCGCCGTGGTGTACCCCCGTCCTTGGCACCGCCACCCCGCACCCTGTCCCAGATTGGCTCTTCCACCGCTCCCCTTGGAGATGAGCGCTCGCCTAGGGTTAGGCGTCCGACAGTTGTACCCTCCACCACAAGCGAGAGGAGATCACTGGAAGAGGGGGCTGGGAGACGAGCAGGAACACGGTCCACATCTAGGTGCCCCCGCCTCCCACTCTGTCACACCCGGTTTTAAGGAACAAAGCCGGGTGCATCTCATACATGCGCCAAAGAAGACAACATATATAATAACAGAGTGTATAGAGATCAATGTCACAAAACATCAGAGTATTTATTACATAGTGGAAGTCTTATTACAAAATAAAAGAATAAATATAGAACGAACTAAGGATCGTCGGCGCCAATGTCAACTGAGAAACGCCACCTAGATCAGATCAAATTCCTCGCCTTGTGGCTCCTCCTGAACCACCTGTTCTTCTCCTATGGGGGGGTGTGAGACAGCAAGAGTGAGCTCACATACGTTCATAGCTCAACAAGTCGTGGGGAAAAATGTGGCATGAACTCACCAAAGGTGGGAGTTCATGAAGTGTAAGGCTGATCAATGAAATAGAGGCTGAAGTTGAGCGTTGCTTTTATAAGTTGGTCAAAATTTTATTAGCAATTACTAAGTGTAAGTGAATACCAAACCTTAATAATAATAAAGAAAAGTAGTAATAAAATAATCCCAAATGCGATGCAAATGTCAAATTAAAGTTAAGTTCCATAAATTAATCATGTGAGGGTCCGAGCCGCTCATGACCATGAGCACGGCTAGTATACTAGTTTTACACTCTGCAGAGGTTGCACATCTTTACCCACAAGTCATGTTACCCATCTGCTAAGAGACGGCCAATCACATACACCTCTACCGAGGAGGCGAGGCAGGGTAACACTACGAGGCCTTTACAAAGTTCCACTAGCTTCAGAAATCCCGCTACAGTTTATAGGAAGCTCCAGTGCAGGAATCCCTTGCCTGACCGCCATCGCAGCAAAATCAATCCAAGGACCTCCCTACACTGACCACTCCCCTACTGCCCTTGCCCCTTTCGGGTAAGGAAGACCTCCACTAGCTTTCCTAGTTAATCAGCCAAGGGCGTCCCATTAAACCCTTGTGGTAGCACTGTTTTCCCGGGTGGTCGCTCCATGTTCCCATTAATTTAATGATCTTAAAATGAACAGTAATAATAAAAAGATAATAAAAGAGTAATCATGAATGTTGTATCTCCATACCTAATCCACATAAAGCAATAGCTTGTACTACCCAAAAATATTTCAGGGGTGAACAAGGTATAAAGATAACCAAAACTGGGGTAACCTAAAGGATCCCATCAAAATTAACCTATGCAGATCATTATAATTAATAAGAACATGGCTGGGAAAAAGTAAGTGATTAAGGGCACAACTTGCCTTCAATGAGCTCCTGCTCAGCTATCTCTACTTGCTGAACCTCAGAATCCACAGTGGCTTGCTCGTCTACTCGCATCGACACAATACATACATAGTATAGCAAAAATTAGCATTGCACCAAACATGTAAATAAAATACACAATAATAAACTAGACATTAAAATAAGATCACAGGAACTGGAATCATTAAATTTGGAGTTATAGATTTCAAGTTATGAATTTCTTAAGGTTTAATGTGCTTGAAAATGGGATTAAATGAGAAATTGATTTTCTAACTGTTTTCATGACAAAACAGAGACTCTAGGTGATGGAGAATAAAATTACAAAATTTTAGGAACTGGAATGGGGTAATTTGGACAAAATATGAATTTTCTAGGGATTAACTAAGATTTGGCAATTATTTGTGTGCTAACAAATCATTTTCTAATGGAATTTCTGAATTTCCTATGATTCTGGACTGCGCGCATAAAAACAGAGAAATTCAGGGGTCCTGGTGTAAGTTTTCCTAAGACTCAGTTTACCCGTGCAGTGGACCGCGGGTTTAATCCGCAGAAACGGAGGGGCTCTTATGTAAAACTGCGGTCGCGAAGGGGTATAGATCAATTCTGGCCGTCCGATCCCACATCAAGGGCCACGATTAGATTCCGGTGCAATGACGAACCCGCACACACCAGGTCCCTCCATCTTTAGATCTACGGTCACCGAGTGAAGCCATTGGATCCGAGATCCATGGCCCAGATTCGTCCACGCCAAATCACACCCGAGCCCACGGATTTGATCTCAACGGTCGCGATGTAATGTTCTGGATCGGTATCCTGCTTCTGATCTAAGTCGTCTACAAGTTATCCAATGGCCAGACTAAAGGGATGAAAGAGGTATCAGCCTGGTCAGATCAGGACCGTTCATTCACGGATGAAGGGCCCGCGCTATCTCTTCTCCCACGGCACGGCGCGCCGCCGAGGAACAAACGCTGACGGCGAGGTCAATCAGGCCCGCGACTACGCCATTCCTCAATTACCAGGTTCTACGCGCACAAGGGAACACGCCAAATCTAACAGGAATACTCATACCGCCGCAGACGGTGTAGGCAGTTCTGCCCACGGCGAACGGCGGACCCGCGGCGGAGGCGCTTCACCGACGAGCAATCACAGAGGCACAGAGGGATCTCCCGTCCAATCAATGCTACGAACTCCTTCACGGGAACCAGGCGGAGCTCTGGAATGCCCCACGGATGCCTGAGCGACCGCGATTCACGTGCCCGTCGGCGGCGGATCCTCACTTCTCCTCTCTGGTCGACGATGGCGGCTTGGGTCTAGGGCTATGGTGATAATACGTCAACGAGGCAATGGCTGCGGGCTATAGGGTAGAGCCGGTCCGTCCTTGTAGCCAACGTGGGGCGGAATTGCCGTTGGCGAGCAACAACAGCCTCCGCGACTCGCGCGGAGCACATCAGGCCGTTGACGAAGGAGGGGGAAAGGAGCTGACCGGTGGGTCCAAGGTGAACGTGACCACGCGCCCGCGCAACAACCGGGGAACGCTGGAATACGGGGTCCGCACGGCAGTGGGAGTGGTTTTGGCCACGCGGCTCTAGAGGATGACGGCATGGGCCCACAGGTCGGCGCGCGTAGGTCTTTCAACTGGGCTGTGCGGGTGGATGCTCAGGTGGTCCGAAATTAGGTAAACCGGCCCAAGTAAGGTTTTAACCTTTTCCGTTTTCCTTTCTTATTATTATTATTATTATTATTATTATTATTATTATTATTATTATTATTATTATTATTCCCAAATTCAATTTGAATTCAAATGTAGATTCAAACCTTGTGGCTCAGTAATTACAAATTATATTTGTGCAATTAAAATACCAAGTCCAAAGATATTTATTTATATATATTATATTTTTTTATATCCCTTCTCTATTTCTTATTCCAAATCCTAATTTCAATTTAGGGTTTACTCCAACTTCAAGTAATTATTATCTTATTATTATTATCCTTGTTATTTTATTTAATGCACAAACATATAAAACTCCAACAAAATGCACTTTATTTTATTTTGGTATCATTTGTTTTAATTAATTCCTCTTAATTATATGTATGCTCTTTTTATGATGCAAATATGGCACATAAAATAAGAATATCAACTATATACACATTGTATTCATTTTTGGGTATTACAAATCCTACCCCCTTAACAAGAATCTCGTCCTCGAGATTTAGAAAGAACGAGGGAAAAGATGAGGAAAATCTATGCGAAGCTCTTCTTCTCTCTCCCATGTTGCTTCATCTTCTCCATGGTGACTCCATTGCACTTTGCTCATCTTTATCACCTTATTTCTTGTAACTCGAGTCAAAGTGTCGAGAATCTTAATAGGATACTCCATGTAAGTCAAATCACCCTAAACACTGAGGTCTTCCATCGGTAACCGTTCCTCAGGGACACGGAGACACTTCTTAAGTTGAGACAGATGGAATACATTATGCACATCAGTTAGATCATCATGTAGCTCGAGTTGATAGGCCATCTCTCCAACTCGCCTAAAAAACTCTGAATGGTCCAATAAAGCGAGGGGACAATTTTCCCTTAACTTTAAATCTCCTCATTCCACGAACTGGTGACACCTTGAGGTACACATGATTTCTTTCCTCAAATTCCAGTGGTTTTCTTCTATTATCAGCGTAGCTCTTTTGCCTGTTCTGAGCTACCCTCAAGTTCCCCCTGATTATACAGACTTGTTCTTCTGCCTCTTGAATAAGTTCAGGTCCAAAGATCTGTCTTCCTCTAGTCTGATCCAATATAGAGGAGTCCTGCATTTCCTATCATACAGAGTCTCGAACAGTGACATCTTTTAGACTGGCCTAGTAACTATTATTATATGAGAACTCAGCACAAGGTATACTCTTGTCCCAACTACTACCATGCTGAAGGGCACAAGCTCTCAACATATCTTCCAATACTTGGTTAGTCCTTTCGGTCAGTCCATCAGTCTGAGGATGGTAGGTCAAACTAAAATTCAACTTCGTATCCATATTCTCATGAAAACTTTTCCAAAGTCTAGAGGTAAACTGTGATCCTCTATCCAAAATGATCTTCTTCGGTACACCGTGTAGAGACACAATCCAATCCATATATAACTCAGCCAATTGTGATCACTTATAAGTAGTCTTGATAGGAACGAAGTGAGCTACTTTAGTCAATCTATCCACCATCACCCATATAGAATCATAACCTTTCTGGGTGCGAGGCAATCCAGTAATGAAATCCATACCAATCTCTTCCCACTTCGACTCGGGTATCATAAGTAGGTGCAGTGGTCCAGCTGGCCTCTGGTGTTTAGCCTTAACTCTTTGGCACACATCGCGCAGCCACATCTCTCTTCAATCCATACCACCAGTATTTTTGCTTCAAATCCTGATACATCTCAGTACTACCAGGATGAATAGAATAATCCGAGTCATGGGCCTCCTTTAAAATAGTCTCACAAAGGCTTTCAATATCAGGAACACATATCCTGTCCTTGAACCATATGGTGCCTTGCTCATCCTCCGTGAATTCTGGACCTCGACCTTCAGTAATTAGATCCTTAATCTCTTGTATTTTTAGCATCACCAATTTGTCCTTTGCGGATTTCTTGCTCCAAGGTAGGTTCCACATCAATAATAACTCCTTAAGTGTGAGCAACTATCCCTAGGTTAAGTCTCCTGAAATACTCAACAATATCATCGGGTAGCTGGGTAACAACAGCTGAATGAACATGCTCCTTTTTGACTCAAGGCATCTGCACCAAATTTGCCTTGCCGAGGTGATAGTGAATCTCCAAATCATAATTCTTAATAAGCTCCAACCAACGACGTTGCCTAAGGTTGAGATCCTTCTGAGTGAATATATACTTCAAACTCTTATGATCCGTGTATACTTGACACTTGGTTCCCATGACATAATGTCTCCAAATCTTAAGCGCATGCACAATGGCTGCCAGTTCTAAGTCATGAGTGGGGTAGTTCAATTCATGTTTCTGCAACTAACGCGACGCATAGGCAATCACATGTCCTTCTTGCATGAGCACACATCCCAAGCCTTGGCCACATGCATCACAATAGATATCAAATCCCTTCTGTAGATCTGGCATAACCAACACTGGTGGTGACATCAATCTCTTCTTTAGTTGGTCAAAGCTATCTTGACATTTCTCATCCCACTTAAACTCTTTTTCCTTCTACAGAAGTGAGGTCATAGGCTTGGTAATCTTAGAGAATCCTTCAATAAATCTCCGATAATATCCCGCAAGTCCCAAGAAACTAAGGATCTCAGTAACTGTAGTGGGTATGCTCCACGCCACTATCTCCTTGACTTTAGCAGGATCCACTAATATTCCTCCATTAGAAATGATATGTCCAAGGAATGGCACCTCACCAATCCAAAACTCGCATTTGCTATACTTGGAGTAGAGTTGATTGTCTCGTAGCTTCTGTAGCACCAATCTCAGATATTTCTCATGATCACTATCACTCTTGGAATAAATAAGAATATCATCAATGAAAACCACGACGAATCTGTCCAGATACTCCATAAACACCTTATTCATCAAATTCATGAAATAAGCTGGTGCATTAGTTAATCCGAAAGACATAACAGTGAACTCATATAATCCATATCGGGTTGAGAAAGCCGTCTTTGGAATATCTGATGGTCTAATCTTCATCTGATGGTATCCCAATCGGAGATCAATCTTCGAGAATACCCTGGCACCTCTCATCTGATCAAACAAATCCTCAATACGGGGTAATGGATACTTGTTCTTCACAGTAACATCATTAAGTGATCTATAGTCCACACACATCCGTTGTGATCCATCCTTCTTCTGTACAAATAACACTGGTGCTCCCCAAGGTGAGGAACTCGGTCGAATGTACCCTGCTTCCTGTAATTCAGTTAACTGCTTCTTAAGCTCCTTCAGTTCTTCTACAGCCATCCTGTATGGTCGTTTAGAAATAGGGGTAGTTCTAGGTAAAAGATCAATGACAAACTCAACTTCCCTATCCGGTGGCATCCCTGGTAACTCCTCTGGAAAGACATCCGGAAAATCTCTAACCACCCAGATGTTGTCACCAACAAACTTCTCATCTACTAAGAATGCCGCTAGTCTGATGGTGGTAGTTACTGCAATTTCAACTTCAAATCTTCCCTTTGGAACTGGTGAGTTCTACGGTTCCTTTAGCACTGTGTATAAACTGCCTTTGCCTTTCTTAACCATGACATACCAAGGATCAAGTCTATACTGCTCTCTTCTAACAGTATAGGGGTAGCCCATCTGGGTTAGAAACACAGGGCAAGAAAGCAAGAATTGTAGACAAGGCGAGTAATTACAAGGAATGTTACTACGGGGGATTTATTAGCTAAGTAGATTAGTGTGTTATCCACTAAAGCTAATAAATTACCTTATGGTGGTACATGCTAAGATGCCCAACTATAATGTTTCAATCAATCAAAGAAGCAAATCAAGCATTTATCATCAGAAAAATCAACCAACATTTTGTAATAGAAAAAATAGTTTTAATTTTTGTCTTAGGTCTCCTATCTCTTAAGAAGTTTATAAATGTAGGATTCCAAGGTGTGAAATCCATCTTGTCTCAAAGTAGAAAAGGTAAGAATAATCAGAGTATGACAGCAAAAGGTGAGACAGGATCAAGGTAAGATAAGTATAGAATGAGTTAGAGTAAGGTAAGCAGGTAAGAGTTGTCCATTTCTATCTAGGTTTCGTCCTACAGTCAACATTTCCTCTGATACCACTTCTGTCACACCCGGTTTTAAGGAACAAAGCCGGGTGCATCTCATACATGCGCCAAAGAAGACAACATATATAATAATAGAGTGTACAGAGATCAATGTCACAAAACATCAGAGTATTTATTACATAGCGGAAGTCTTATTACAAAATAAAAGAATAAATATAGAACAAACTAAGGATCGTCGGCGCCAATGTCAACTGAGAAACGCCACCTAGATCAGATCAAATTCCTCGCCTTGTGGCTCCTCCTGAACCACCTGTTCTTCTCCTATGGGGGGTGTGAGACAGCAAGAGTGAGCTCACATACGTTCATAGCTCAACAAGTCGTGGGGAAAAATGTGGCATGAACTCACCAAAGGTGGGAGTTCATGAAGTGTAAGGCTGATCAATGAAAAGGCTGAAGCTGAGCGTTGCTTTTATAAGTTGGTCAAAATTTTATTAGCAATTACTAAGTGTAAGTGAATACCAAACCTTAATAATAATAAATAAAAGTAGTAATAAAATAATCCCAAATGCGATGCAAATGTCAAATTAAAGTTAAGTTCCATAAATTAATCATGTGAGGGTCCGAGCCGCTCATGACCGTGAGCACGGCTAGTATACTAGTTTTACACTCTGCAGAGGTTGCGCATCTTTACCCACAAGTCATGTTACCCATCTGCTAAGAGACGGCCAATCACATACACCTCTACCGAGGAGGCGAGGCAGGGTAACACTACGAGGCCTTTACAAAGTTCCACTAGCTTCAGAAATCCCGCTACAGTTTATAGGAAGCTCCAGTGCAGGAATCCCTCGCCTGACCGCCATCGCAGCAAAATCAACCCAAGGACCTCCCTACACTGACCACTCCCCTACTGCCCTTGCCCCTTTCGGGTAAGGAAGACCTCCACTAGCTTTCCTAGTTAATCAGCCAAGGGCGTCCCATTAAACCCTTGTGGTAGCACTGTTTTCCCGGGTGGTCGCTCCATGTTCCCATTAATTTAATGATCTTAACATGAACAGTAATAATAAAAAGATAATAAAAGAGTAATCATGAATGTTGTATCTCCATACCTAATCCACATAAAGCAATAGCTGGTACTACCCAAAAATATTTCAGGGGTGAACAAGGTATAAAGATAACCAAAACTGGGGTAACCTAAAGGATCCCATCAAAATTAACCTATGCAGATCATTATAATTAATAAGAACATGGCTGGGAAAAATTAAGTGATCAAGGGCACAACTTGCCTTCAATGAGCTCCTGCTCAGCTATCTCTACTTGTTGAACCTCAAAATCCACAGTGGCTTACTCGTCTACTCGCATCGACACAATACATACATAGTATAGCAAAAATTAACATTGCACCAAACATGTAAATAAAATACACAGTAATAAACTAGACATTAAAATAAGATCACAGGGACTGGAATCATTAAATTTGGAGTTATAGATTTCAAGTTATGATTTTCTTAAGGTTTAATGTGCTTGAAAATGGGATTAAATGAGAAATTGATTTTCTAACTGTTTTCATGATAAAACAGAGACTCTAGGTGATGGAGAATAAAATTACAAAATTTTAGGAACTAGAATGGGGTAATTTGGACAAAATATGAATTTTCTAGGGATTAACTAAGATTCTGCAATTATTTGTGTGCTAACAAATCATTTTCTAATGGAATTTCTGAATTTCCTATGATTCTGGACTGCGCGCATAAAAACAGAGAAATTCAGGGGTCCTGGTGTAAGTTTTCCTAAGACTCAGTTTACCCGTGCAGTGGACCGCGGGTTTAATCCGCAGAAACGGAGGGGCTCTTATGTAAAACTGTGGTCGCGAAGGGGTATAGATCAATTCTGGCCATCCGATCCCGCATCAAGGGCCACGATTAGATTCTGGTGCGATGACGAACCCGCACACACCCAGGTCCCTCCATCTTTAGATCTACGGTCACCGAGTGAAGCCATTGGATCCGAGATCCATGGCCCAGATTCGTCCACGCCAAATCACACCCGAGCCCACGGATTTGATCTCAACAGTCGCGATGTAATGTTCTGGATCGGTATCCTGCTTCTGATCTAAGCCGTCTACAAGTAATCCAATGGCCAGACTAAAGGGATGAAAGAGGTAGCAGCCTGGTCAGATCAGGACCGTTCATTCACGGATGAAGGGCCCGCGCTATCTCTTCTCCTCCCACGGCACGGCGCGCCGCCGAGGAACAAACGCCGACGGCGAGGTCAATCAGGCCCGCGACTACGCCATTCCTCAATTACCAGGTTCTACGCGCACAAGGGAACACACCAAATCTAATAGGAATACTCATACCGTCGCAGACGGTGTAGGCAGTTCTGCCCACGGCGAACGGCGGACCCGCGGCGGAGGCGCTTCACCGACGAGCAATCACAGAGGCATAGAGGGAGCTCCCATCGAATCAATGCTACGAACTCCTTCATGGGAACCAGGCAGAGCTCTGGAATGCCCCACGGATGCCTGAGCGACCGCGATTCACGTGCCCGTCGGCGGCGGATCCTCACTTCTCCTCTCTGGTCGACGATGGCGGCTTGGGTCTAAAGCAATGGTGCTAATACGTCAACGAGGCAATGGCTGCGGGCTATAGGGTAGAGCCGGTCCGTCCTTGTAGCCAACGTGGGGCGGAATTGCCGTTGGCGAGCAGCAACAGCCTCCGCGACTCGCACGGAGCACATCAGGCCGTTGACGAAGGAGGGGGAAAGGAGCTGACCGGTGGGTCCCAGGTGAACGTGACCACGCGCCAGCGCAACAACCGGGGAACGCTGGAATACGGGGTCCGCACGGCAGTGGGAGTGGTTTAGGCCGCGTGGCTCTAGAGGATGACGGCATTGGGCCCACAGGTCGGCGCGCGTAGGTCTTTCAGCTGGGCTGTGCGGGTGGATGCTCAGGTGGTCCGAAATGAGGTAAACCGGCCCAAGTAAGGTTTTAACCTTTTCCGTTTTCCTTTCTTATTATTATTATTATTATTATTATTATTATTATTATTATTCCCAAATTCAATTTGAATTCAAATGTAGATTCAAACCTTGTGGCTCAGTAATTACAAATTATATTTGTGCAATTAAAATACCAAGTCCAAAGATATTTATTTATATATATTATATTTTTTATATCCTTCTCTTTTTCTTATTCCAAATCCTAATTTCAATTTAGGGTTTACTCCAACTTCAAGTAATTATTATCTTATTATTATTATCCTTGTTATTTTATTTAATGCACAAACATATAAAACTCCAACAAAATGCACTTTATTTTATTTTGGTATCATTTGTTTTAATTAATTCCTCTTAATTATATGTATGCTCTTTTTATGATGCAAATATGGCACATAAAATAAGAATATCAACTATATACACATTGTATTCATTTTTGGGTATTACACACTCTCTCGACTCCCGACGCCCACACAGCGCCTCCGCCCTGGTGACACCGCGACGCAGATCCCGCCCACACAGCGCCCCCACCTCCCATTTATCGCCGCAGATCTCGCCCCTCCCCCTCCCTTGCCCCCCATCGCCACCATGCGCGCACCTCCGGGCGTCGCCCCCTCACCTCCCTCTCCCACGTGTCGTGATCACCAGATCCTAGTACGTGTTTCCTCCTCCCGACCTCTCCTAGGTTTCTCCATGTCCCCACCCTAGATCTCAGTTCTCCCCCACCATGCCATCAGCTCAGGTCTCCCACGAAAACGTCTGCACAACCCCAAGCTGCGGGTGGTAGGCACTCCCCATAGGGTTGCAAAGTATTAAGCATGGGTAATTTGAGTTATGCCTAGATAGTTGTATTTCTCTTCGATTACACTGTCAGTTTTTTTTGTCAAGACACATGTGTGATTTTAGGGTTGGATTACTTATATTTTACCCAATGTCAACTGTCAATTTGTCCAATTATGAAGTTGGATTTCAATGGAAGACCTTGTTTTCCGTCTTTACAGGAGTACCCTCACGCTCCAATCTCCTCTAGCTCTAGGCGAAATTGACAAGAGTCATTGCCTAAAGCTTCATATCGATGGAACTCACATTTTTCAATGCCTCTATAATGAGTACTACGGTGTTAGTGTCGGCCGTCGGCCTTAAGATATCTATTTTATATATGATTGAGGTCTTATATCTAACAAGTAGGATCTATACTTTGCCTCTTCACTTAGAAATTTTAGACATCTATGCGCATGCTTCCAAGCACTATAATCCACTATTTTCGTTGTGCTAGACACTTGGTGTTCCTATGGACAGACTTGTGCGAGCCGTAGATTCAATTTCGGTATGTTCCAATTTTCAGTAGACTACCCCCGCCTCCCTACCCCGCCCGCCCGCCCGCCCACGAACGCCAGGATTTTCACACAGCGCCTTCGCCTCCCAAGATTGTCGCGCCGCGCCTCCACCATTTTCGCCGCCGCGCCCACGACACCACCTCCAAGGATCCTCGCCCCCGCCCCTGTACTCCTCACGTCCGTGTCTCCTGCTCCATTTCTGCTGCCCGCGATGCGCTCGCACGCGTCGCCGCCCCCGACCCGCGATTGCCCCCCTCCCCGTCACCACCTCGCCATGGTGTACCCCTGTCCTTGGCGCTGCCACCCCGCACCCCATCCGAGATTGGCTCTTCCACCGCTCCCCTTGGAGATGAGCACTCGCCTAGGGTTAGGCGTCCGACGGATGTACCCTCCACCACAAGCGAGAGGAGATCGCTGGAAGAGGGGGGCTGGGAGACGAGCAGGAACACGATCCACATCTGGGTGCCCCCGCCTCCCACTCTCTCGAATCCCGACGCCCACACAGCGCCTCCGCCCTCGTGACACCGCGACACAGATCCCACCCACACAGCGCCCCCACCTCCCCTTTACCACCGCAGATCTCGCCCCCTCCCCCTCCCTTGTCCCCATCGCCACCATGCGCGCACCTCCGGGCGTCGCCCCCTCACCTCCCTCTCCCATGTGTCATGATCACCAGATCCCAGTACGTGTTTCCTCCTCCCGACCTCTCCTAGGTTTCTTCTCCATGTCCCCACCCCAGATCTCAGTTCTCCCCCACCATGCCATCAGCTCAGGTCTCCCACGAAAACGTCTGCACAACCCCGAGCTGCGGGTGGTAGGCACTCCCCATGGGGTTGCAAAGTATTAAGCATGGGTAATTTGAGTTATGCCTAGATAGTTGTATTTCTTTTCGATTACACTGTTAGTTTTTTTGTCAAGGCACATGTGTGTTTTTTAGGGTTGGGTTACTTATATTTTACCCAATGTCAACTGTCAATTTGTCCAATTATGAAGTTGGATTTCAATGGAAGACCTTGTTTTCCGTCTTTACAGGAGTACCCTCACGCTCCAATCTCCTCTAGCTCTAGGCAAAATTGACAAGAGTCATTGCCTAAAGCTTCATATCGATGGAACTCACATTTTTCAATGCCTCTATAATGAGTACTACGGTGTTAGTGTCGGCCGTCGGGTCTTAAGATATCTATTTTATATATGATTGAGGTCTTATATCTACCAAGTAGGATCTATACTTTGCCTCTTCACTTAGAAATTTTAGACATCTATGTGCATGCTTCCAAGCTCTATAATCCACTATTTTCGTTGTACCAGACACTTGGTGTTCCTATGGACAGACTTATGCGAGCCGTAGATTCAGTTTTGGTATGTTCCAATTTTCAGTGCACTACATGCTCAGCTACACTTGCATGTGAATAGGCTACACTGCTTGGGGTTCCACTACTTTCGTACATTTCGCGAGGGAGGGACACATTTGGATTTTGCAGTTATTCATGTTGGGACGAGGGAATGGCTGTGTGTGTGTGCGACGAGTCAGAGGAGGCTAAAATATGTAGGAGTGTCATGCAAAAAATAATATTGTACTAAACTACTGGTGTAGTATTTGGAGATACATTTCAACATTTATAGAAGGAATGTCATGCTATTTAAACTAGATTGATGGCCTAGATTTTATTGTTAATTAATTTGCAGGTTTATTAAACCTAAAAGATATACACTTCTTGCTACCTAACTAATGATTGACTGTCGCCACACATTAGACCGAACATCAACGTAAAATGAGACACCTAATGGTAGCATAAATATTTAACTGGACTAATGTGTAGAAATAATCAAACTAATATCTTGCTCAGGGACTGCTCCTTCCTGTGCTCGAGTCTACTCTGCTGGTACAAGCAAAAACATGTTCTGTTAAGGAAGGTATGCACACATTACAACAATTTGGTGCATCTCTGTTGGTGTTTCTGGAGCTTTATTTGACATGCTTGGCTTCTTGATTTTTGAACTACTCATGAACTGGACTACATACTCCAACAAGGCCAGTACAAGCAATAGATAAATAACTTTTCATTTTATCCAGCTGCATAATCATTTGGCTATCTACTCATGAACTGGATCTGTTGGTGCAGATGAGGAGTCACAAGTTGTAATGGGTAATTTGCATCTGAGGCATCTCTGTGATGTCACACCCTTTTTCACCTTGGAGATCTGATGCACCCAATGCTCCGCCTCATGTCCATCTCTGTAGCGCCCTACAGTTGTTTTGATTTATTTTTGCCCCGTCGTTGCCTTTTCCCCATTTCAGTATGTCTGCCTTTTCTCTTTTTTTGTCTGGATTCGTGTTCTTCGATCTAGATTCATCTTTGAACAAGGGTGTGGTTCAGTCACACCATTGGTGCTGCTGTGTTGTTGGTGTGGAGATGAAATGACGAGGAAATTGTTTCCCTATTGGTTTGAATGGCCGCCATGATGGCTCAAACTGTATTAGCTCTATCTGATCATCTCTGTCGTCTTGTGTCATGTTTAATATGTCGCATTTCTTTTCTCAAGAACGTTTTTATATTTGTGCACAAACGATTCAAATGCGTATTTGGCAAATCTTAACCGAGAGCAGTCGACCTATCGGGAGAACGCTCCTGGTTCAGTCTCCCCTATGTTCAGTTGAGGATATGATGACCCTTTCCCTAGATGATCGACAGTGAACATACTGAGCACAATAAGTTCTCTATTAGAGAACCAAGCTAGAATTCTGATCCTCCACTTACGCAAAAAACGTGTCTCCGAACGTAATGCAGTTGTTGTTTTTGTTGCCCCTTTTCCAAAATCGATGCTTCTTTTTACACTTCTCACAACTGCGTTGCGCAGCTCGGAGAATATGATGACCCTTTCCCCAGATGATCGACGCTGAACATACTGAGCGCTACATTTTCTCGTTTGAGAAAGCTAAGCCAGAACTCTGATTCTCTGAAGTGCTTCGTCGATCTACCTCTTTCTTTATTCATCCGATTACTGTCGTTGCTTGCTATTTTGAAGAAGAAACTAAACTAAACTATGCATCTGAAGTGGCCACTTGTAAACTTGGCTATCATTTGGGCCCTGTGTTGAAAAACTGATTACCAATGGATGGATTTAGGTGCCCGCTGCGTATGAGTTCTTTATTTCGTGCATGTACTATACCTTTGCATGATATCAGTGGTCGAGCGCGAGTTGAGATATTTTCTACTTTTTTTGTTTGCAGATCATATGATGTCCTATCCCAGTCTTTTAAGCGGTGTAACCTCTGTTTAGCTACAACTGTTGCTTGAACAAAACCCTACATATGCATGCATACAAATTATTTGGATAATTAAATCTAACTTGAGTGTCTTCTACTCTTCTTTCGCTATATAGAGATGAAATATGTGATAGAATTATCCATAAAAACACGGCTTGATCTGTCCGCTGTTGTTGTATATTGATCAAGAGAAGCAAGCTAGCTTCGATGACATATTTCAAGGAAAATGTCTTAAAGCAAAGTTAGTTGGATTCTCTGGGGCATTTGATGCCTCTCATGTGTCAATTCTTCTTAGTACTGAAGGTACATGTGAACACTTTTGCATATACTCTATTGAAATTTAACCTAAGTATTTTTCAACTTTAATATGATTTTTACACCCCAGAAAGGCCTTTTGTTACTGATACAACTGCATGCTAGGGGAAGTTCACATGCATAGTTTCTATCCTGTGTTAGAGACAATATGTAGTTTTATATGGCTCCTGATGTCCATTAACCAGACCTTGATTAGAGGTTGGTGACTAGATAGCATGTCGCACCATAAAAAAATTCCTTGCTTGCTTGCTTTAGTTGAGAAGGACATGCCTGGTGCAGGTTGAGTATTCGAAGCAGCCTCTCCGCATGTGTGGGAGGATGGCTTGCCTTGGTTTTTTTACTTCCCTAGACCTCATTCGTGTAGGATCCTCTAGCACCAGGTCTACCTTTTTTGCTTGCTTTGGCTGCTAAAGTTGTGCCTAGCTTTAAGGGGCAAATAAAACTCATTTCAACAAATAAAGCTGCTCTCAAATATCCATTTGCATTTTGTTGCATTATTTTTTTCCAATTATTTGTTTAAGACTCTGTTGCATCATCACCAGGCTCTTGTGTTGTCCCTAATAGCATTTGTGATTCTGGTTCATTCGTGTACCATGACAACAAATTAACTTGCAATAATGTCGTGTTCACCTTAAGGTTGTCAACATACATGCTTCTTGTGAAATATTTAGAACTTACTATGATGAATACCTTACTGCATAATCCATTAATATGTTGAAGCAACATTCCTCTTTAACATGGAGTACATAAATATACTATTCTGGAGCTTAATGGCGTTGACACAATATCTGATAGACTTACTAGCTATACTGATAATTGACAGGTGCATGCTTCACATTTAATTTTTTCTATTTTCATAGAACTCACACTATCTGAGTAAATTGTTGCTAAATTCGAGATATTAAGGCATCAGGACGGATCCAATCAACTTTTATTAAGACATCTTCCTTAAGTATCACTTGTGCTGCTGCTGCACTGCTCCTACCCACTCCATCCGAGAATGAGAATATACTCTATCTAAATCGAATTGTTTATATGGACACTACTCATTATTATGCCTTTATTTATTGTAATTGTTTGATGTGGCTGAGAGGAGTAACTATTGAAGGGGTCTTTCATTCTTTGAACTTCTAGCCACCTAGTATAGGATCCTAAGGACAACAGAGACTCCATCCATCCTTAGCAATGACCATGATCAATGTTAGCAAAACCAGATATATCCTGCTCTCAATCAGTAATTCAGTATCAAGCAGTGGTTGCTGTCGTAGCTTCCTTCGAGTCTGGTGGTTATCTGAAGCAGCAATTCCTACACCTTCAAAGCCTATGTAGTCTCCACAGGAGCAGTGCAACCTCAATCCACTGTTGCAACAACAAATATGATAGCTTCTGCTGGTCATTCTATGTTTCTGTCATGTAAGTTTTAGGAAATAAATTTATTCAGTGTGGCAACTGGAAGAAAGCTCATACTATTTTAATGACTTGTGTGGAATGAGTTAAGTTTGTACCCGTGAATTGTGTTCAATGTTTTATTGGTTCTTCCATCCTTATTCCATCTCCTAGGTATATGTCGGTGCGTTATTACGAAATCAATATGATAAAATACATCGATATACAAAACACTAATTGGTTTTTATTGATTCTTAAATCCTTATTCCATCTATTATTCCATCTACTAGGTATATGTATATGCCGGTGCATTATTATGAAATCAATACGATAAAAAATATTTATATACAAAACACTAATTGTTATTGTGCACTTCTGTTGGCATCACTAATAGTGGATGTTTACATACCTAACTATATCTTTTAATGTATGTAAACATCCACTCTTAGTGTGTATGTAAACATCCACTCTTAGTGATGCCAACAAAAATGTAGAATAACAATTAGTGTTTTTGTATATCAATGTATTTTATCATAGTGCTTCTGCATCTCAATGTATCTTACTATTATATGTTGACTCCGTAGCAACGCACGAGCATGCACCTAGTAGTAATAATAAGATTAGTAAAATATTACATACATCTTGTTAGGATTAACTTGGAGCCTATGTAACGGTTAAGTTAGGAAAACAGTTTTAATAAACACATTAATTGAATGAAATGTAATAAAATAATCATTGGTTTGGTTCTAGGCATGGCAGTTCAGAGTGTTAAAAGAGATAGCTCATAGGATATTCACTACCGGAATCCGCGCCTTTGCCGAGTGCCGGTGGCTTTGTCGAGTGCATTTTATCGGGCACTCGGCAAAGCAGACTTTGCCGAGCACCGCACTCGGCAAAGTTCTGCGCTCGGTAAAGAGCTGGTTTACCGAGTGTAGGACACTCGGCACATCCAAGCACTCGGCAAAGACTGCTTTGCCGAGCGTCAAGCACTCGGCAAATATGGCTCTCGGCAAAGGGCCGTTAGCGGCCGTCTACAACTGACGGCCGTCAGTCTTTGCCGAGTGTCAAATATCTGGCACTCGGCAAACATAGTCTTTGCCGAGTGTCCTATGTAGACACTCGGCAAAGCATATTTTTATTTTTTTTATTTTGGTCACCAAACTTTTTGTGGTATGTTCCTACACTATGTAGACCTACATGTACCATTTTGGGACAATTATAACAGTGTTTTCTATAGCTAGTACATTTAGTTTGTTTATTTGAATTTCTTCGGAAAATTCAGATTTGAACTGCAGGTCACTCGAAACTTGGAAAACCGTGAATGCAAAAATGATATCCATGCTACATAGCACAAGTTACGACCGATTTCAGGAGCGGACCGGAAACTTCGAGCACCATGCTTACTCAGCATGACCGTAAACTTGCCATCCAGGTGTTTAAAAATTGTATAAAACAAAAACAAAGTCAGAAAATCATGAAACCTGTCCACGTGTCATGATATCATATGTAGAGGCTGTGATAAAAATTTGAAAAAGTTTCAAGAAAGCTGTAACGCACTATGTGTACAAACTTAAGAGATCCACATTGAAACTCTATGATTTCATGTGTGGTTCTCTTAGGTTTCTACACATAATGTCTCACAACTTTCTCCAAACATTCTAAATTTTTTATCACAGACTCTACATATGATATCATGACATGTGGACAAGTTTCATGATTTTCTAAGTTTGTTTGTGTTTTATAAATTTTTTAAACAGTTGTATGGCAAGTTCACGGCCATGTTGAGTGAGCATAGTGCTCGAAGTTTCCGATCCGCTCCTGAAATCGGTCGTAACTTGTGCTATGTAGCATGGATATCATTTTTGCATGCACGGTTTTCCAAGTTTCAAGTGACCTGCAGTTCAAATCTGAATTTTCCGAAGAAATTCAAATAAACAAACTAAATGTACTAGCTATAGAAAACACTGTTATAATTGACCCAAAATGGTATATGTAGGTCTATATAGTGTAGGAACATACCACAAAAATTTTTGGTTGGCAAAATAAAAAAATAAAAATGTACTTTGCCGAGTGTCCGAAGGAGACACTTGGCAAAGACTCTCTTTGCCGAGTGCCAGCCTGGCAGCACTCGGCAAAAACAATAAGTTAAGGTTTTGCCGAGTGCCTGTCAGTCGGCACTCGGCAAAATGTATTTTAAAATTTTTAATAAATGCTTTGCCGAGTGCCTCAGACCTGGCACTCGGCAAAGCCGTCTTTGCCGAGTGTCAGATCGCGGGCACTCGGCAAAATGTACTTTAAAATATTTAAAAAATTCTTTGCCGAGTGCCCGCGATCTGGCACTCGGCAAAGCCGTTGAATAATACAACCGTCGTCTTCCTCTCTTCTTCTCTGCGCTCACTTCGTTTCTTCTTTTCTAACCCGCGCCCACGCCGCCACCACGCCGTCCGGCCGCTTCCCGCCGCCCCCACGCCGCCACCACGCCGCCGGGCGCCGCGCCCTGCCCCCACGCCGCCGGGCCGCGCCCCGCCGCCCCCACGCCGCCAAGCGCCGCCGCCCCCACTGCCACCAAGCGCCGCCCCCCTGCCACCAAGCGTCGCCGCCCCTGCAGTGCCATCTCCGCCACTCCTCGCTCCGGCCATCGACATCCTCCCTGCGCAGACCGAGGTTAGAATAATGTGTATTAGATAATCCTAATACACACCCTTAAATTAGGATTTAATTCTTGTTAAGTTTGAATCATGCAAGTAGAAATAGATCTTTGAATCATGCAAGTAGAAATAGATCGACATTCTCTAGGGTGCGCTAGATCTTGTGAGCCATATTGAGACTAGGGACAAGCCTCGGGAGCAAGCCTCGGCACATCCCATACGAGGCACTCGGCAAGGAATAAGACCGAGGCGCGCCATCGTTGCCAAGCCTCGGCACATCCCATACGAGGCAGAAGGTGACATCCCTCCGAAGACCTTGCAGAGCAGCGTAGATCGCTAGCACCAAGGAGAAAGCTGAATGGGTCAGCCATGCCAAAGTCACCCACCAAGCCGCCGTGCGTTGTCACCTTCTGCCGTCCAACAACGCACCAATCCAGAAGCCCCAAACCTTAGAGCCCCAAAGCCGGTCGAGCACTAGCGAAAGACCCCAAGAAGGCCGAGGCGAGGGTTCCCGCATGGGGGTGAGAGGTCTAAAGATGGCACCCTCAATAGGGTAGGGCTGGCGCCCGCGGGCGTCACTACTGTCCGCCCGAAAGCGAGCATGGCTTTCGCCGGAGGACCTCCCACCACACGTGCCAATGCACGGAGCCAGCCAGCCCTCCCCACACCATAGGCCGAAACGAGAGGCGGGGAGATGAATCTAGCTGGAGAGGCTCATGGTTCGGCCCTAGCCCCACGACCCACCACCTGCAGAAGGCGCCGTTGACAGTCGTAGATCCGCCGACGACCAACGCCCCTGACCCAGGCAAACCACGCCGCCGCCGTAGCGAGCCAGCCCCGCTGGCCAGCCACAGCCACGCGAGCGCGGGCATCGCCGCCACGAGTCAGTCGTGCGAGCCACCACGCCACCCGCCCATGCTAGCAGGGAGGAGCAGTAGACAATGACCAGCCTCCTAGATTAGGCTAACCAGCTCGCTGATCCGGCCTTCCCAACGGTGGTCCAGGTCGTCGTCCACCTCCAGGTCCGATCCTGCCCCTTCTGCAGCCACCCGGGCAGCGTCCAGTGCGACATCTTTCTCAAGGAACGCCGGCCGTTCGCCGTGGCTACGGTTGGCACGACCGGCACGACAACGACTGTGGCTGGCGTGGTGACGACGACGGCCGTGGCTGGGCGCCATCGACTCTGGCTATTCTAGGTTGTGGCGGCCTGGAGAGGTTGGAGCGTGTGAGTGACAGTTGCGAAGATGATGCTCTCATTTCAGTGGCAACGAGTGTGGCGCACAGGCAAGGTGTTACTGGTTCCGTGTGCCCAGCTGCTGGGTAGTGATGGTGGTGCGCGTGCGCCGCCCACGACGCGTAGGGGACGACGGCGGAGGGGAGAGGGAGGCGATGGTGGTACTGGTGGTGCACGACGGGCGGGTCGGGTCGGCGCCGCCAGTCGATGAAAAGCCTGCCGCGCGCCGCCTCGCCGACGCCGCGGCCGAAGGAGACTGTGTCCCCGGCGTCGAGGCGCTTCTCCTTGACGAAGCGGCTCCAGCCCTTGGTCATCACGTAGCTCTGGCTGCTGTTCCAGTAGGAGTAGCGGAAGCGCCAGGGCTTCCCCGTGCGGTCCTCGAAGCTGAGCAGGAGGCCCTTCTCGTTCGCCGCCGCGTCCAGCGGGAAGTACTTCTCCGCGTGCTGCTTCGGGATCACCAGCCGGTTTAGCTTCCCGACGTCGCTCGGCGTCACCACCTTGTCGAACATGTGCTCCTTCTCCACCGTCGCATGCTGCTGCTGCTGGTGCTGGTTGTGCTCAGCAGCCGCCCTCTCCTCTCCGCCGCCCGACCGGGTCGCGGGCGGGGGAGCGGTGAACTCCATCGATCTCCGATCGACGACCGGCGATCGGTCGAGATCGAGCCGGCCGTCCGTCGAGGCAGCAGGTCGAACGTAGGCCGTAGACGCCGGCCGATCGATCGACGCTGCTGCCGCTACCGCCTCCGCGTTGAGACTTTACTTTGACCACTGGCGCCTGGTATACTTTTTGTTTATGGCACGCTACTGGATGGCGAAGACTGGAGGTGCAGCTGTTACCATAGTTAGTTATACGACTTTGGGGATTGTTTTTTTGTATTAGCGGATATATGGCTTCGGATCGGGAGAATTTAGAATTGGGGAATTTGCAGGGTTTGGTTCAGCTTGGTTTAATTTCTTGGATTGTTATTGCGGATCTGTGGTTGCTACGCGGCCGCGCGCGGGATGGATTGATGAGGACGGAAGGGAGGAGGTGTGCTAACGATGGCATCCTGGACGTCTCTCCCTTTTTGAAGGCGCACTCATCTCGACCTCGACGTTGCCTTCGGTTGATGCTTTCGCTTCCCAGTGTCTAGATTGCGAGTGGAGGTGGGGTTTGCAACATGAAGTCAAAGCTGTCACGTTAGGGGATGTGCTCGACAACGATAACATGAGGCAAACCCTTTCCTTGTGGTCTGGATTGTTTTGGAGGTCGGGTAAAAACCAGAGGTGGGTGTTGGATCAAGATCGCTGGCGAAAAATTGGAGCTGCCTCGAGTCTGGGTGTGTTGAGGCCCGGGAACGATAGCGCGTCTCGGTCTTCCTCCTTTTGTGCCAGGTGTAAGGTATAGGCGTCATCGTGCTCTTTTGGTCGTGTGCGGCCCGTCTAGCAAATTCGGAGCTGCTTTTACCTTGTGTTGAGCTCGGCAACGATGACTCTAAATGTGCTTTAGATAATCCTAAATGCTCTCAAAACCCTGTGCAGACCGAGGTTAGAATCATGTGTATTAGATAATCCTAATACACACCCTTAAATTAGGATTTAATTCTTGTTAAGTTTGAATCATGCAAGTAGAAATAGATCTTTGAAAACCTTGTGCTCACTTGTTCTCAGCACTAATTAGATTGCTCTATTACCTTTGCAGTGTATACTTTAGGTGAATTTTTTGTTACTGTGTGCATGTCAGCCATCGTGCTGTTAGTGTTATTTGCAGGTTTTAAAAACCTCAACGTACAGGGGAGGTGCTGTCGATTTTTTTTTTGTATTAATAGACTTGTGTTTCTTTTTTACAGAGAAGATACTTGTCTTCCTAGCCGCTGCGGGTCTGCCTGCACCGCGTCGCGTCGCCACTGCACCGACCCGCCACAGCCCCACTAGCCTGACTCCACCGCCACCCTAGGTATAACCTCTATTTCCGCATCATGGTCGTAGATCACGTAACCCAGTTAGGCGTCTCCCGTTCGAAAGAGATACGGTGTAGATATGCAGATCTTTGCATATCTACAAATGTATCAGTTTCGAATTGTCCACGTTTTTTGGACAGCCCGCGGTTGCGTAGATGGTGTTAGTTTCCATGCTCTACTCCGGTCCGAGAAAGAGTTTCGGCGTCACCTCCCTGTTGTTCTCCGGACAGTACACTCTCCCTGCCAGGACGTGTATCCGGAGAACAGCGGGGAGGTGCTGCCGAAATTCTATCTCGGATCGGAGTAGAGCATGGAAACTAACTCCATCTACGCAACCGCGGGTGGGATTAGGACCTATCCTCACCTATTAGAAGGTAGGAACGTAGTGTACATGCATTACATGTCTATATTAAACTATACTCGGTTACATATGTTAGAGGATGGAGGACCGTGAGTGGATGTACACGGGCCGCGTTCGACGTAATGATGTCACCCCAGAATGGATTAGGAAGACCGATGCTTTCGTGGAACGGGCATATGGCGAAGCTGCTAAAGGAGCTAGCCTAGTCCCTTGTCCGTGCAGCAAATGTGACAACCGGAAAAGAAAACCAAAGAAGGCTATGGTAGAACATATTTGGAAGAATGGATTTACGCCGGACTATACTCGGTGGATCTTCCATGGTAAAGCGCATCGCACGAGAGAGGAGGTGGTGAGACAACGCGTCGAGGATTACGATGTTGATGCCAGGGTAGCAGACATGTTGAACGACTATCACGAGGCACAGTTCGCCGAAGGACGTACGGAGGACGAGCCAGAGGCGACCGCAAAGGCATTCTACGACATGTTTGACGCGGCACAGAAACCCCTTCACGGCAAGACAAAGGTTTCTCAACTGGATGCCATTGGGCGTATAATGGCGTTCAAGTCGCAGTATAGCATGAGTCGAGACGCCTTCGATGGTTTGTTGACAGTTATTGGCAGCCTGCTTCCGGAGGATCACGTTCTGCCAAAGAGCATGTACGAGGCACAGAAACTCCTTCGTGCACTCAAGATGACGTATGAGCAGATACATGTTTGTCCGAAGGACTGCATCCTATTTAGGAAAGAACACACTAAGGCAAAGTACTGTCCGAAGTGTAAATCGTCTAGGTTTATGGAGGTAGACTCTGGTGATGGACAGAAGAGGCAGCTCGACATCCCCGTGACAATCCTACGCCACCTTCCGTTCATACCGAGGATCCAGCATCTATACATGACAGAGGAATCCGCGAAACAGATGACATGGCACAAAAAAGGCAAACGATACAATCCTGACAAGATGGTTCACGCATCTGATGGTGAAGCATGGACCCACTTTGATGCCATTCACCATGAGAAAGCCAAAGAGGCTCGACATGTTCGTGTTGCGCTGGCCACAGATGGGTTCAATCCCTATGGAATGACCGCTGCCCCATACACATGTTGGCCCGTGTTCGTTATCCCCATCAATCTCCCCCCCCCGGCGTATGCTTTCAAAGACAGAACATATTCGTGTCGTTGATAATTCCTGGACACCCGGGGAATAAAATGGGCGTGTACATGGAGCCTTTGATTGATGAATTGGTCCGTGCTTGGGAGGAAGGGGTATGGACGTACGACCGAGCTACGAAGACAAACTTCAAAATGCATGTTTGGTACCAGTACTCCATGCATGACTTTCCGGCGTATGGGCTATTTTGCGCCTGGTGTGTTCACGGTAAGTTCCCATGCCCAGTTTGCAAGGAAGCTCTTAGGTTCATTTGGTTGAAGAAGGGTGGCAAATATTCGTCATTCGATAAACATCGACAATTTCTCCCTCCTGACCATGCATTCCGACTAGACATCAAGAACTTTACGAAAGGTGTCATGGTGACAGACCGCCCACCTGCAATGATGACTGGTGCCGAAGTTCGCGAACAGATAGATGGTCTCGTGGTCAACCCAGAAGGTGGTTTTGTGGGATATGGTGAGCAACATATGTGGACACATAAGTCGGGCTTGACTCGGCTCCCCTATTATGATGACCTGCTCCTTCCACACAACATTGACGTGATGCACACTGAAAAGAATGTCGCCGAGGCACTTTGGGCAACAATTATGGAGATTCCTGATAAGTCAAAGGATAACGTAAAGGCAAGAGTGGATCTGGCAGAGTTATGTGATAGACCAAACCAAGAGATGAAGCCGCCTAGTGGTGGTAAGACATGGAGAAGGCCTAAGGCCGATTTCGTCCTGAGCAGGGCCCAGAGGAAGGAAGTACTACAGTGGATCAAGATGTTAATGTTCCCTGATGGGTATGCAGCTAACCTTAGTAGGGGGGTGAACTTATCTACTCTGCGAGTCTTAGGGATGAAGAGTCATGACTTCCACATATGGATTGAACGAATTCTTCCGGCGATGGTTCGAGGCTATGTCCCTGAGCATGTCTGGCTAGCGCTTGCAGAGTTGAGCTATTTCTTCCGCCAGCTTTGTGCAAAAGAGTTAGCTCGGACCATGATTGCAGACTTGGAAAGGATGGCACCCGTGTTACTGTGTAAGCTGGAGAAGATCTTTCCACCCGGCTTCTTCAATCCGATGCAGCATTTGATTATTCATCTCCCGTATGAAGCACGAATGGGGGGCCCGTGCAGGGACGTTGGTGCTATCCAATCGAGAGATGTCTAAAGAGTATCCGAAAGAAATGTAGAAATAAATGCAAAATCGAGGCTTCCATTGCAGAGGCATACATACTGGAGGAGGTGTCAAACTTCACAACAACTTACTATGGTGACAAACTGCCGAGCGTGCATAATCCACCCCCTCGTTACAATGATGGCGGCAATGAATCGAACCTCAGCATTTTTCGAGGGCAACTCGGAAGCGCGAGTGGTTCGACCACCAAGACCCTGAGACATGAAGAGTGGCGCCATATCATGCTATATGTATTGACCAACCTTGAAGAGGTGACGCCATACATGGAGCAATTTCTTCATGAATTCTGGCGTCGATCAAGGGACCCAACTCCACAGGAATATGATACCCTTCTTAGAAAGGGTGCGGGAAATGGATTGCCCGATTTCATTTCCTGGTTTAAACATAAGTTACGTGCTTAGTTTGTTATTCCAAGTTGCTCTTACGTGCGAATAATATAACAATCTAGCGTGTTTGAACTTGCAGGGCCAAAGAGAGCCGTCTATGAGTGCCGAGTTGAGACAAGTAGCCAATGGCTTTGCCTATAGGGTCAGGAAATTTTCTGGGTATGACGTCAATGGATACCGTTTTTGCACAACAAGCTACGACCAAAGTCGGCCCAATCGAAAAACCACGTGTTCTGGAGTCTTTACGCCCGGGCTTGACGAGGTCGAGTATTATGGAAGAATTGAAGAAATATATGAACTCAATTTTTATGGTTCCAAAACTCTTACTCCAGTGATATTCAAATGTCATTGGTTTGACCCTGAAGTTACGAGACGGACACATTCTAATCTTGGGATAGTCGAAATTCGACAGGATTCCACCTTAACAGGAGACGATGTCTATATTGTGGCCCAACAGGCCACACAAGTGTATTATCTTCCATATGCGTGCCAAACGAAACAACATCTTAAGGGTTGGGATGTTGTGTATAAGGTATCACCGCACGCTAAATTACCTGTTCCAAACGATGAAGATTATAACTTAGACCCGGACACATATGACGGAGAGTTCTTCCAAGAAGATGGGCTCGAAGGGCAATTTGAGATAGACTTAACCGAAGCGATCGGAATGGAAGTAGATATTGAAATGGTTGTTGATGACGAGGATGATGAGGTGCAAAATGAGAATGACTTAGAAATACTTGAAGGCAATGCCAATGACGAAATTGCGCCTTCAGATGATGTTGACTATGAAATGGTTGATAGTGATGATGACACTTATGATCCGGCTAACCCGGACACATATGAAGATTATTTTTAATCGATGTAATGCTATATTTCATTTATTTTGCATATGTTTCTAAATACATATTTTTTATCTGTGCTTAATTGTTTACTCTTAATTGCAGGTTGTTGGACAAAGATGGTGGGCGGTGGGACGAGGACGAGGAGGGGGAGGGGGAGGGGGAGGAGGAGCACCCGTAGGACGGAGGAGGAGGCGCAGCAGGACGACGCCGTACAACAGCAGGTGGAGCAGCAAGCCGCTGTCGATGCGGCACAGCAGGACGACGACGATGCGGCGCAGCAGGACGACGACGACGACGACACCGCTCAGCAGGACATCTCAGGTTCTGGCTCCTCAGGTTCGAGGAGTATCTACCTGCGAGGTCCCGCGAGCCTACCTAAGCGACCCATACTTCATGACAGACGTCCGCTGATACGACCCGATGGAGAGAGGTAGGTAACTTTAGATGTTGTTGCTGCTTTTTCATATTATATGTTCAAATTAATAATAGAAACTAATACTTCATCTTAATAACTTCGACAGGTCTTGGATGGTTTTGGAGACTGCAGGGGGTCACGGCCGCAACCCCAATGGCATCCTCGGCCTTCTATGCCGGGAACACTTCCCTGGACTTGTCGAGTACGCCGGAGTGATGAGCCCAGCATACACCTTCGACCACTACGCCGTCGCCCCCGATGCAGTAGATCGGGACGGCAGACAATTCAACAACAAGGCGGAGCGGGTCAAGCAAGAGCTGTGGGTAAGTCTTCCTCGCACTATATTGTTTAATAAGTCGCATTTGTTGCATATTCTTGAAATAATGTATGGATACATCGTCTTTGTATGTAGGATTTCTTCAGGTGCGATGCTGGATACGAGGCCAGGGCGGATGTGGTGTCTACGACGTGTTGTAAGAAGCTCGTTGTGGACATGCACTACGAGGCGCGCATCCAGGCCATCGTCACTTACCACGGCTCCGTCCTTGGGGAGAAGGTGAACAAGAAGGACGCCCGAACCATGTCATTGACTGCGGACCAGTACTTGCAGGTAAATACAAAACTTTATTATTGGTACTAAATATGCTTATTCTTATCTTCTGATATGCGGTGTACTTATATTTTTTTAGATGATTCCTCATTGGTGCGCCGCGCATCCTGAGTGCTGGGAGAAGATGGTGCAGAGGTGGTGCTCGGCTGAGTGGGACGAGGCGCACAACGCTAGCCGGGAACGGCGTTTGCTGATGCAAGGTCCCTCCCACCATCAAGGCAGCCGCAGCCTGGGCAAATACACGGAAGCATGGGTACGCGCTCTTTTTTATTTAGGTATATAACTTTCGATTAGACATGATTTCTAACCATATCGTTGGTTTTCTCGCAGTCGGCGGCACATGGTGGCGTGCCTTGCTCCACGTTCTCGGCATATGCCATGGCCCACAAGGGGAAGGCGACGTCCGACGTCACCTACAACCCGGATGACGGGCCCGAGGCGTACACCAACCCCACCATCCACAACCGACTCAGTGAGTACACCGCCATGGCCAAGGAGGTCCATGGGCCAGATTACGATCCGAGGACCGAGGACATCGACGGAGATATCCTCATGAGGGTCGGAGGAGGCAAGAGGCATGGGCGGTACTGGATTGCCGACGGGGCAATCGACTCGTCCTCCACTCCCACTCTCTCTCAGGTGCGAGCAAGGAGCACGAGCGCGAGCCCAGCCATACGACCTCGGCAGGACACCTCACACCATCGTATCCAGCAACTCCAGGTTATTCCTTATCTATTCATCGTTCATTGATTTTTATATATCTTCTCTTTGCATTATCGTAACATTAGGGCGAAATATTACAGACTCAGCTAGATGATGAGAGGAGGCAACGTGAGGAGCTGGAGAAGAGGATGGCGGAGATGTTCGCGTACATGCAGAGCCTTGGCGCCGCACAGGGTCATGCTCCACCACCTCCGTTGTTCCCTGCAGCTGACCCTACAGAGTTCACTACTCCTGTGAGTATCAAAATTTTAGTACTGCATGATATATATTCATATGTTCTCACACATACAATCTCTTCTCTGTGCAGGGTCAATCGGCGGCGTCGAACAACCCTCATGCTTCGTCCAGCCCTTCGCCGAACCAGTCCAGATGCCCACCTCGTTGATGATTTGTTTTGTGATGATCCAGACTTACCTTTATGAGTGTTGGTGATGTTATTTACACTTTATCTTGTGAGATACTTGGTGATGTTAGTGATGATGCAGACTTGTATCTGTTTTGTGATGATCCTGACTTTAGTGAGACTTGTGATGTGTTTTGTGAGACTTTAGTGAGACTTTGTGATATATATGGTGTTGATGATAAATGTGTTCATTCTGTGATGTGCTTGATATATAATGTGATGTGAATGATATATATCTTTTGTTTGTTTGGATGGAACAACAAAAGCAAATAAAAAAGGGACATCCTGGTCACTTTGCCGAGTGTAACACTCGGCAAAGGGTTGCTTTGCCGAGTGCTATGACCATGGCACTCGGCAAAGAAGGAAACCTAGGAACCGGTAAAGCCATCTTTGCCGAGTGCTGACAGTGGCACTCGGCAAAGAAGGAAACCTGGGAACCCGCAAAGACATCTTTGCCGAGTGCTGACAATGGCACTCGGCAAAGATACTGGCAAAGGGGCACACTGGAGAGTTCTTTGCCGAGTGCCAGTCCACCAGACACTCGGCAAAGAAACCTCCTTTGTCGAGTGCCTACTAGAGCTCTCGGCACAGGGACTGGCTGTGGGGTCCACTGGACCAGTCTTTGCCGAGTGTCGCCATAGGCACTCGGCAAAGGATCCGTCACCGTCACTTGGCGCCGTGACGGTGACTTTTCTTTGCCGAGTGCCCGACAAAAAGTACTCGGCAAAGATGCTGTTGCCGATGTACAATTCGCCGAGCTTTCTTTGCCGAGTGTTACACTCGGCAAAGCCTTTGCCGAGTGTAAAATAGCCTTTGCCGTGTGTTTAGAACACACGGCAAAGGAGCTGATTCCGGTAGTGATTTTATTGGGTAAGAAGAGATAATAATTAAGTTAGGCAGTTAGCTCTCCGGAGTCGTTCCAAAAAAGAAGTTTATTATTCTTGTTGGGGCAGCGCTGCTCTTTGTTGGGCTATTTGACGAGGTGGAAATTATTTAATTTTTGACAGTGTCACTCATACATCTTTTATACAAGCGGTTTTTAGGGAAACATATTGGCTGCGGTTCTGGGTATTGCTGCAGCATGAGGACGCGGCAAAGGAGAACATCCAGGCTGTAAGCTGTACTTTGGAGATTATTGCCATGGAGGTTTTTTTTGGCTAGTTATGGGTGGAAATTTAATAATAGAATTTGTCCCTTATGATTTATTTTGCTCTAAGATAGCAGCCAATACAATATATGAAACGATGTAATAAAAGGATGTATGCAGTTCCGCAGAGGCAGGAATCAGTTTCCGTTATCTAAAAAAAAAGTTAGCTCTCCACGAAGGGCTGAGCTCGTACCTTTTTTTCTATTATTCATATGTTTGTGGCTCTACGCTCACGTGTTTTCTATACTAACATGTTAGATTATTTTCATTTTTATCTATTTTTTTAGTTCATATATACGAGCTAATAACAAGCTGACTATTAATTGTTGAAGATGTGTGCCGCCCATGCGTGCATTTGGGTCATTGAGTGCATGCTTCAGCTGGCAAATATCGATCTACTATGTGATTAATAATGTCAAACAACATGTGGTTGAACAGGAATCGGTCGATCTCTGAATGTGGCAGGGATTAATAATGCAAGGATATATAATAGACTACATGCGATGTCTAACCGGACCAGCTAGCAGGGCATATATATATATATATATAGTTATAGTATTAGGAGCCCTGGGCTTCCATCAATGCAGGGAGCCCCTGCCAGTCTAGACGTGCCGGGCGCGGGTCAACGTGACAGGCGTTCCGAGTACCGCGCACATGCACCGAGTGAAGGTGGTCGTACGTGCGCACCCTCTATTACCATTTATGCATCCGCTTCACTCAACTTACGTATGCATAAACACGTAACTACACGGTGAGTGCGTATCTTCCGCGCGGGTTTTCCGGAGTCGTGGTCACGACCCGCGTTGAGTTGACCGTGTTTATACTTGCATATTATGACTCCAACGGTTTCATAAATTGACACCTCATGCGGCTTTGTCGGTGTGGTGTAGTATTTGGTATTTATGATTGTATAATTCGATGTTAACAACTACATATCATTTAGGATTTATTATATTACGTACTTTGGCGTTGGTCTTGATTAATTATTTTTTTGTAAACTGTTTACGATACTTTGCACAGCTATTTATGCTTATTTACGCAGCCAATAACGGCAAAATACGCAAGCATAACGCGCGTCCCACGTCTACACACCCGTCCCCCGGCCCCTCGTTACAATTTATGCATCCTTTTCATTCAAATTCCGTATGCATAAACGCCCACCTTGAATCGATGCATGCGTGGGTAGTCCCACCACCTGCCACGTCGACCCGCGCCGCATTTACGCAGCCAATAACGGCAAAATACGCAAGCATAACGCGCGACTCTGCGCTGACTAGTGGACCCACAGTAAACAAACCTTCACACTGACTCTGCGCTGACTAGTGGACCCACAGTCCCTCGCCGCTCCCCCGCGGGCCGACCGAGCTAAATTAATTCAGCTCGGGTCCACCCAAACCCTAAAATAATCAGTTCCTCCCCGTCGCCGTCATTCGCTCCTGCGATCGCCATCGACGACCGCCCCCACCTCTTCCACCGCCGTAATCTCCGCGGTTCATCGATTCACCGCCGTCGTTCTCCTTCCCTGGTTCGTTTCCCTCTCATTCTTTCGAGTTCCCCCCATTCTTTTACATAGTTCAGTCGCTAATGTCCCTTAGGTTCGCCCCGCCCCTTCTACATCCCTTCAATTGATTCGAAATTAATTGAATCGCCTCATTATATGTAGTATCCGATAATGCCTTCCATTTTTTTCAATTGCATATTTGTTACATTCTGTTCATTTGTATATAGGTACTGAGTGTTGTTTATAAACATAATATTTTTTTTTACAATAGCAATCAATAGATTAGTGGTGTTATTGTACTGTGTTATTATTGTTGTTTCTGATAGTTATACTACATATACTTTTATGAATTACATTGCATAATTTATTTATGCACATTACGTACTGTTTTATTTAAATGTCAGTTTTCACATATCTGTTGTTATGCATTCCTTCTTCTCATGTACGTTGTCTACATCTGTTGTTATGCACAATACACACACTATACATACCCGAACAGTTTCATAATGTTATATTTATTCAATTATTATGTATGGTATAGTATTATTTCCTGATGTTCTTTTTCATTTACTTAGTTTGTTCTACCGCAAAAAATGAAGTCAGTTGATCGTCCTCCGGCTAATCCCAAACGCATAACCATTGAGTCAAGCCAAGAATTCTTTAGTGTTGAGATACCACGGCCGGCCTCTATTGGAGTTCGTCCAAACACAATGCATTCTGATCAGGGTACTGCACCTGTCGAGAAACCATCTGTTATTTATGAAGCCAATGAACAAACTGGATCTGGCAATGATGACGATGACTTCATGACACCTACAAAGAAGCGTAATGCTGCTGGAAGTCATATGAAAATCTTACGGAAGACATGCACAAAGAGGCCGAAAGTAGTAGAAACTCCACGGCAGGTTATATGTTATACTTATGTTTTCATATATATTAAATACTAATTAGTATTCAATAATCATGACCTGATACAACATATTAGATATTATTTAGCAGTATACAGTAAGGATGAATCTAGTCGAATTTTTCACGTTAGGTTCCAAGTTCTGAAATGCATTTACAATATCATATTTATTTTACAACCCTTGGACACTTTTTTATTGTATACAGATAATGCAGTTTAGTTTATTTAAATAGGTATTATGTTATTTTAGTTGCATCCCTTACATTATGAGTGCTAATTTTATGGCTCATGCCACATTTATTTCATTGTTTTCATAACATTTAACATACATTATTTCAGAAACTCAATGTTAGATGCAACCCTCAGGATGTGATTATAACTATTAAGATATTGAATGAGAGGCAACGACAAGCCGTTGCTAGAAAAGGATTTTCCAATATTCTTGACATGACACTTGATGCACTGGGTAGCCGTTCTCATCTTCGTTGGTTGATGGATAAGTTGGACCACAAGGATATGACTATTCGCCCTGGAGTTGGGAAGGAACTAAAGATTACGAAAGAAACTGTCCACCTTATACTAGGCCTTCCGAATTCTGGCGGTGGTAAGCCACTTGGAATCGATGAAGCAGTGGCGGGCAATAATTTGAGGGCTGAACTTGGATTGTCCAAGGATGAGTTCGTTGTTGCATCTCTTCAGGACCGATTGAGAAAAGGAAATGATGATGACCTCTCTATCAGATGCTTCTTTTTGATATTGTTCAATAGATTGTTGTTCCCCACTTCCAGCTGGGGCATATCTAACCATGAAGTGTTATTGACGGAAGAAATGGACCGTTTCCATGAAATAGACTGGTGCCACTTAATTTTTAACGACCTATGTGAAGCTGCGCAAAAGTGGCATACAAGAAGCACTTCTAATGTGTCCACGACGATATATGGATGCTCAGTTGTCCTACTAGTAAGTAAATAACATTGGACTGTTCTTTTTTTCATATCGAATGGAATCTATTGTCCATGATAGTATAAATTAGTTATTGTTTTTTTGTAGTTGTACTATTTGGACCACCTGCATGATGCTGCAGCCCCCCCTAATAAACGTGGCACACCCCGCATAAAATTCTTTGATAAAAACATTATCCAAGCTCTGACAAAAGCTGATAAGAGGAAGCCACGCCAAAGCGGTGAACCTTTTGGCCATTGTGAGGTATGTCATCTGTACATAAAACAATAGGAATGCATTACCCTGCATAAATATGCATTTGCTGTTATTAGGTGAATGTTTATGCATGTAGTATCTCTATTAGTTTTTGTACCATTCTGAATAAACTCGTAATAGACACCATATACTTCATTTCTTAGTGGGTAACACAATTTATTTATGGTTATCTTTCATGTATTTAATTATATTACAAATGTTTTTTTCAGTTCCGAAGCTTTTCCGAAACTTGCTATTCTGCTGTGCCTAGTGTGCAGTTTCAATCAGAGGTCAGTCTATGGCAAAACATACATCCCATATGTGTCCATAAATACCATATGTACATTACAGATGTTTTATGTAATATTATATCCTTATGTTTCTAAGAATTAATTATGATGCATTATCATTCATTACATCACAGCATAGGGACAGGACAAACATTTTTGATGTCCCTCGTCCCGATCCTTGTGGTCATCATACTATTCATATCCAGCTCCCATTGATCAAGGACATGCTTTCAAGTAAGATAAAGCAGCTCCAACCACGTGACCGACCAAAATTCATTGAAAAGTTTGTTGAGTATGATTCTGAAGTTGGCAAAGCGTGTTCCACCATAAAAAGTACTCTTACCAAGATGGTTGTGAAGCAGTATGAACTAGCGGACACATTTGCTGAGTTAATTGATAATGTCCTTCGCGCGGAGTCTGACGACCCAGACAATGTTGCGGAAGCGCCTCAAACAGATAAACCTCCAGATATATCTCAGCATATGTCGTCAGGTTAGCTTCCCTCATTGTCATTTATTCAATTCATGTACTTAACTTTATGCATTTATCAGTTCTTGCTGTTTGAGTACTACAACTTTTTAATTACAGAGGAACAGATCCATCAGGGTACTCAGAATACCCAGGACCTGTCTATGCCATATTCACAACCGAATACGGAGTTGACAGGTACCCAGTTTGAAGAAATACACGAAAAGCAACAACAAATGCGTACGCCTCGTCCACATTACTAAATGTCATACCCACCTTCGGTACCAATCGTTGATCTATACTATCATCCTATTCAATTAATGGAGTTGTCATGCAGTGCACATATATAAAAAATAAGCTTCTAGCATGGCGAATTTCTAGTACTTCATAAATTGCACGGACTGTATAATTAATACATGTGTCTAGCATGGCGAATTTATATGACTTCATAAATTGCACGGACTGTATAACTAATACATGTGTCTAGCATGGCGAATTTCTATGACTTCATAAATTGCACGGACTGTATAACTAATACATGTGTATTCGGCGAAATCATAACTTGCACGGAAATTGTATAACAAAATACATGGGTATTCCTTTGAACTTACATGGCTTTGGAGAATGTGTGGTGTGTCCTGCTCATGTTCACCAATTGTCCGCATGGGTATCCGCTGACTTGTTCCCACCAAACTTGAATGAACTGTGTTGCCTTCTTCAACAATTCCTGGCGCCAGTAACGCAGCCGGTGGAGTTACAGCATTCCGGCCATCGGTCGTACAGGGTGTCGTCATCGCCGTATCTTCTCCACACTGTTCGTATCCCCTGGCCGTCTCCTTTGTGTATGCCCTAACCCTTCGAGAGCTATGAACAAAAGCTGCGGCGGCTGTGTGTAGGCCGTTTTTTTTTTCACCTCCTATACTCGCCTAAACCGTCCTGGCCTATATTCATGGCATGATCCAATCTCCTGCGCGATTTGCTGCGCAGTTTGCATGTCGCGAGATTTACGTGAGCTATCCGTTACCATCACACGACCATTGTGTTACATTTCCATAAACATGAATCACCCCATCGTGCGACCGCCCCACGTTCCCGAACCACGCGCGCGTCACCCCACTACCCGATCTGACCACTCTCGTCCCGTCAGACGCGAATTTACGCAGCCAATAACGGCAAAATACGCAAGCATAACGCGCGTCCCACGTCTACACACTCGTCCCCCGGCCCCTCGTTACCATTTATGCATCCTTTTCATTCAAATTCCGTATGCATAAACGCCCACCTTGAATCGATGCATGCGTGGGTAGTCCCACCACCTGCCACGTCGACCCGCGCCGCATTTACGCAGCCAATAACGGCAAAATACGCAAGCATAACGCGCGACTCACGTCTCCCCACCCGAGCCCCGGCCCCACGTTTCCATTTATGCAGCTTTTTCATTCAAAATCCGTATGCATAAACGCCCCACCTTGAATCGGTACCTGCGCGCGGTAGTCCCACCACCTGCCACGTCGACCCGCGGCCCGCACACCTAGCCAGGCCGGGGGCCGGGGCTCTCTCTAGTAATGGAAGCCCTGGGCTTCCATTACCTCGTCCCTATATATATATATATATATATATATATATATATATATATATATATAGTTTATATATTAGGAGCCCTGGGCTTCCAATAACTAGAGGAAGCCCAGGTCGGATGGTGCAATCCGATCGAATCGGACCACATCCAGACGTCTATAAAACAGGACCCGGAGTGCTAGGGTTCAGTTTTTTACGCTCCACCCCGATTCATTAGCGACGTCACGTGCGACGACGGCGGTTGCCCCAGAGCGTGCGCGACGGTGGACCCCCAGCCGGTGGCCGCAACTCCATGACCTCGACGCGCGGTGGCGGAGGTTCCTCGATCCGGAGTAGTGGCGGCGGTTTCCAGGTCGGTGGTGGTGGCTCCCCGATCCAGAGGGGGAGCGACAGCGGGGCCCTTGTGCGGGCAAGCGGCGGCGTCCCCGAGGTCCCGAGGAGGCGGCACTTCCAAGGCCGGCGAGCAAGCGACGCCCGTCGACGTGCGAGTAGCGACGGCGACGCATGAGGCGCGATCTTCGAGCGAGCGGCGTCACGGAAGGCCCAAGATGCGCGCAGCGATGATCGCGCGTGACATCCTTCGATCCGGCGCAGTTTTCTTTTCGATTATTGTGTTTTATGCCTACCACATGTATTATTTACGCCAAAAACTGTATGATTTTATGCTTAAACACGGAGTTCGTATATCAGTTTACTGCTTGCACATTGGAAAGGCAATTCCTTGATTTATGCTGTTCGTAATTTGCGCGCATGCAATGGAAACTCCCACGATTTTTGCCATAATTTTTGGATCTGTATAAAAATAGAAACCGCATGCATGCGGCTGCCATATTTTCGGATCTATCATAAAAATAGGATAGTAATAACAACCTACTAGAGCTATCAACCTCTCATATTGATTCGGTATTTACGCTTATAATTGAGTGATTTTATGCTCAAAACTTAAGGTTTTTACGCTCCACCCGGGGAAGCGTCCACCAGTGAACAACATGCCAGATTTTTTACGCAGTGTGACGAATTGCATAAATACCTACACAGTGTGGCATATTTAGTATGAGTACATGTCATAAAATGGTCATTACGAGTCTAGCTGCATGGCTGTTGGAGCGATCCTAAATTTATGGAGGAAATAAATCATTTAAAATAGAAACTGCCACACATATCTTTCCTAAATTTACGCGCATGCAAGGGAACGTGTTTGACTCATGCATGCATTTTGCCATAATTTTGGATCTGTATAACCGCATGCATGCGGCTGTCATGATTTTGGGATCTGCCATAAAAATAGGATCGTAATAACAACCTACTAGAGCTATCAACCTCTCACATTGGCTCGGTATTTACGCTTATAATTGAAGGATTTTATGCTCAAAACTTAAGGTTATTACGCTCCAACCCGGAGATGCGTCCACCAGTGAACAACATGCCAGATTTTTACGCAGTGTAACGAATTGCATAAATAGCTACACCATGTAGTATAATTTGTATCAATATATATCATAAACTAGATCTAATGTGTTTAGCTGCATAGCTGTTGGAGGGATCCTATATTTATGAAGGAAATAAAACATTAAATATGATTTTTTGTTTCTATGCGTGCAATTTATTTCCTTTCATTGCGCATTATTTTCATCATAAATTCGTGTGCATGCAGCTGGTAACAGATTTTTACGCAGTATACTGAATTGCATAATTATCTACAGAGGATAGCATATTTAGTAGCAGTATATATCATAAAATGGTCCTTACGAGTCTAGTTGCATGGCTGTTGCAGAGATCCTAAATTTATGGAGAAAATAAAGCATTTAAAATAGAAACCGTCACATATATCTTTCCTAAATTTATGCGCATGGAAGGGGACGTGTTTGATTCATGCATGCATTCCATTTTTGCGCGCAGAGACGTGGGCGCGGGTGGTGCAACCGACAGCCCGGTCCAGTCGGTGCGCTGGGTTCAACCAGGTTGCAGGAATGAGCGACCTGGGCTTCCTTTAACTATTGGAAGCCCAGGGCTCCCGTTATACCTGCCCTATATATATATATATATATATATATATATATATATATATATATATATATATATAGTTATAGTATTAGGAGCCCTGGGCTTCCATCAATGCAGGGAGCCCCTGCCAGTCTAGACGTGCCGGGCGCGGGTCAACGTGACAGGCGTTCCGAGTACCGCGCACATGCACCGAGTGAAGGTGGTCGTACGTGCGCACCCTCTATTACCATTTATGCATCCGCTTCACTCAACTTACGTATGCATAAACACGTAACTGCACGGTGAGTGCGTATCTTCCGCGCGGGTTTTCCGGAGTCGTGGTCACGACCCGCGTTGAGTTGACCGTGTTTATACTTGCATATTATGACTCTATCGGTTTCATAAATTGACACCTCATGCGGCTTTGTCGGTGTGGTGTAGTATTTGGTATTTATGATTGTATAATTCGATGTTAACAACTACATATCATTTAGGATTTATTATATTACGTACTTTGGCGTTGGTCTTGATTAATTATTTTTTTGTAAACTGTTTACGATACCTTGCACAGCTATTTATGCTTATTTACGCAGCCAATAACGGCAAAATACGCAAGCATAACGCGCGTCCCACGTCTACACACCCGTCCCCCGGCCCCTCCTTACCATTTATGCATCCTTTTCATTCAAATTCCGTATGCATAAACGCCCACCTTGAATCGATGCTTGCGTGGGTAGTCCCACCACCTGCCACATCGACCCGCGCCGCATTTACGCAGCCAATAACGGCAAAATACGCAAGCATAACGCGCGACTCTGCGCTGACTAGTGGACCCACAGTAAACAAACCTTCACACTGACTCTGCGCTGACTAGTGGACCCACAGTCCCTCGCCGCTCCCCCGCGGGCCGACCGAGCTAAATTAATTCAGCTCGGGTCCACCCAAACCCTAAAATAATCAGTTCCTCCCCGTCGCCGTCATTCGCTCCTGCGATCGCCATCGACGACCGCCCCCACCTCTTCCACCGCCGTAATCTCCGCGGTTCATCGATTCACCGCCGTCGTTCTCCTTCCCTGGTTCGTTTCCCTCTCATTCTTTCGAGTTCCCCCCATTCTTTTACATAGTTCAGTCGCTAATGTCCCTTAGGTTCGTCCCGCGCCTTCTACATCCCTTCAATTGATTCGAAATTAATTGAATCGCCTCATTATATGTAGTATCCGATAATGCCTTCCATTTTTTTCAATTGCATATTTGTTACATTCTGTTCATTTGTATATAGGTACTGAGTGTGGTTTATAAACATAATATTTTTTTATAATAGCAATCAATAGATTAGTGGTGTTATTGTACTGTGTTATTATTGTTGTTTCTGATAGTTATACTACATATACTTTTATGAATTACATTGCATAATTTATTTATGCACATTACGTACTGTTTTATTTAAATGTCAGTTTTCACATATCTGTTGTTATGCATTCCTTCTTCTCATGTGCGTTGTCTACATCTGTTGTTATGCACAATACACACACTATACATACCCGAACAGTTTCATAATGTTATATTTATTCAATTATTATGTATGGTATAGTATTATTTCCTGATGTTCTTTTTCATTTACTTAGTTTGTTCTACCGCAAAAAATGAAGTCAGTTGATCGTCCTCCGGCTAATCCCAAACGCATAACCATTGAGTCAAGCCAAGAATTCTTTAGTGTTGAGATACCACGGCCGGCCTCTATTGGAGTTCGTCCAAACACACAGCATTCTGATCAGGGTACTGCACCTGTCGAGAAACCATCTGTTATTTATGAAGCCAATGAACAAACTGGATCTGGCAATGATGACGATGACTTCATGACACCTACAAAGAAGCGTAATGCTGCTGGAAGTCATATGAAAATCTTACGGAAGACATGCACAAAGAGGCCGAAAGTAGTAGAAACTCCACGGCAGGTTATATGTTATACTTATGTTTTCATATATATTAAATACTAATTAGTATTCAATAATCATGACCTGATACAACATATTAGATATTATTTAGCAGTATACAGTAAGGATGAATCTAGTCGAATTTTTCACGTTAGGTTCCAAGTTCTGAAATGCATTTACAATATCATATTTATTTTACAACCCTTGGACACTTTTTTATTGTCTACAGATAATGCAGTTTAGTTTATTTAAATAGGTATTATGTTATTTTAGTTGCATCCCTTACATTATGAGTGCTAATTTTATGGCTCATGCCACATTTATTTCATTGTTTTCATAACATTTAACATACATTATTTCAGAAACTCAATGTTAGATGCAACCCTCAGGATGTGATTATAACTATTAAGATATTGAATGAGAGGCAACGACAAGCCGTTGCTAGAAAAGGATTTTCCAATATTCTTGACATGACACTTGATGCACTGGGTAGCCGTTCTCATCTTCGTTGGTTGATGGATAAGTTGGACCACAAGGATATGACTATTCGCCCTGGAGTTGGGAAGGAACTAAAGATTACGAAAGAAACTGTCCACCTTATACTAGGCCTTCCGAATTCTGGCGGTGGTAAGCCACTTGGAATCGATGAAGCAGTGGCGGGCAATAATTTGAGGGCTGAACTTGGATTGTCCAAGGATGAGTTCGTTGTTGCATCTCTTCAGGACCGATTGAGAAAAGGAAATGATGATGACCTCTCTATCAGATGCTTCTTTTTGATATTGTTCAATAGATTGTTGTTCCCCACTTCCAGCTGGGGCATATCTAACCATGAAGTGTTATTGACGGAAGAAATGGACCGTTTCCATGAAATAGACTGGTGCCACTTAATTTTTAACGACCTATGTGAAGCTGCGCAAAAGTGGCATACAAGAAGCACTTCTAATGTGTCCACGACGATATATGGATGCTCAGTTGTCCTACTAGTAAGTAAATAACATTGGACTGTTCTTTTTTTCATATCGAATGGATTCTATTGTCTATGATAGTATAAATTAGTTATTGTTTTTTTGTAGTTGTACTATTTGGACCACCTGCATGATGCTGCAGCCCCCCCTAATAAACGTGGCACACCCCGCATAAAATTCTTTGATAAAAACATTATCCAAGCTCTGACAAAAGCTGATAAGAGGAAGCCACGCCAAAGCGGTGAACCTTTTGGCCATTGTGAGGTATGTCATCTGTACATAAAACAATAGGAATGCATTACCCTGCATAAATATGCATTTGCTGTTATTAGGTGAATGTTTATGCATGTAGTATCTCTATTAGTTTTCGTACCATTCTGAATAAACTCGTAATAGACACCATATACTTCATTTCTTAGTGGGTAACACAATTTATTTATGGTTATCTTTCATGTATTTAATTATATTACAAATGTTTTTTTCAGTTCCGAAGCTTTTCCGAAACTTGCTATTCTGCTGTGCCTAGTGTGCAGTTTCAATCAGAGGTCAGTCTATGGCAAAACATACATCCCATAAGTGTCCATAAATACCATATGTACATTACAGATGTTTTATGTAATATTATATCCTTATGTTTCTAAGAATTAATTATGATGCATTATCATTCATTACATCACAGCATAGGGACAGGACAAACATTTTTGATGTCCCTCGTCCCGATCCTTGTGGTCATCATACTATTCATATCCAGCTCCCATTGATCAAGGACATGCTTTCAAGTAAGATAAAGCAGCTCCAACCACGTGACCGACCAAAATTCATTGAAAAGTTTGTTGAGTATGATTCTGAAGTTGGCAAAGCGTGTTCCACCATAAAAAGTACTCTTACCAATATGGTTGTGAAGCAGTATGAACTAGCGGACACATTTGCTGAGTTAATTGATAATGTCCTTCGCGCGGAGTCTGACGACCCAGACAATGTTGCGGAAGCGCCTCAAACAGATAAACCTCCAGATATATCTCAGCATATGTCGTCAGGTTAGCTTCCCTCATTGTCATTTATTCAATTCATGTACTTAACTTTATGCATTTATCAGTTCTTGCTGTTTGAGTACTACAACTTTTTAATTACAGAGGAACAGATCCATGAGGGTACTCAGAATACCCAGGACCTGTCTATGCCATATTCACAACCGAATACGGAGTTGACAGGTACCCAGTTTGAAGAAATACACGAAAAGCAACAACAAATGCGTCGTGCATTTGAGGGCTGCCCTGACGATTTGGAGACGAACATTACCCCAAATGCGGAAAACCAGGTATTTTATGCAGTCTGATTATGGTTACATTACATGTTAATTTCCAATTTTCATCCAAAATATTAGACAAAACCATAATAATGTATACAGGATTTCTGTTTTAATGTTGGCAATAATATGCCGAGCGACATAAATATGTCTCATCGACATGTACCAGACTGCAATCCTATGAGCTCATATCCGTCTTCCCACTTGCCGATGTTTGACGCCACACCGCAAAAAGATGTATATGTTTCAGCTTTGTTTTCTCCATTGTAATCTCAATTATGGATTAAATTTAATTGACACATGATCGAGGTTTCAAACATAGTATCATTGTTTCTTTGGGTCAGGGAGGAGACATTGGTGCATCTCATGACACTCCAACTTACACGGGCCCCCTTTTTGATCAGACACCTAGTGCTCATGTAAGTAATCCAGTTATACTTTCATTGCATGCTTGCATCTCAGGTATAATGTGATATTCAGTTCAAACTTCGTCTGTTTACTCACATTTCTATCAGTGATTTACTCACTAGTTATTGTTATTCTCTGATTTCTTCACAAATCTATTATTTACCAGTATGTGTCACGAATTCTTATGTCTAATACGAATTACGCTGTTTTGTTAGTTCACTTACGCAAATTTGTACCCAGTTTACAATAATTTTAATTACAGACGAAATACGCTGTTTTGTTAGCTCAATTACGCAAATCTGTACAGCTTTATTCTTTTGTCAATAACTACTGGTATCAGATATGTCTTCTCATAACTCATTCATAATTTACTATACTCTCTACCTGCATTGTGTTTCAGGTTGCAGATGGTGAGGAAACACATAGCTTGCACACTACACATGACCACTCTGTGCCACGTTTAACAGAATTGGACTGTGCTCGGTCGCTTCGTGCCTTTTTGTGCTCCTCAAAAACTGACCCAAACAGGTTTTTCTTTAACTATTAAGTCAAAATAACATGTAGGTTGTTGCTTTCATATATAATGAATAACATATCCTTTTTCATTATTATATAGGAACATCATAGAATTCGATGAATGTATTGGAAATTGTCTCGATATACAACAATCATTTGCAGATGGGATGTGTCTGGAAAATGTTTTCATGCAGTGTTTCATCATGGGTTTTCGCCATGACAAAAACAATAATTGTTCGTCCATCAACAAAGACAGACTTGTACTGGATGTCAATGTTGGTGTATGTACAATTCACTAATACCTATTTATTTTTGCAATTGTTTACATACAGTTTTATATGACTCAGTAATTATGATTATGCAGATTCTCCTCAACTTTGAGGAGCATGAACGGTACAGTAAGACTCCTCAGATTTTTGATCAAACTGTCCTTGATGCTTATCTGGACAAGACCCTGCCCCAACTGGACAATTTTGGTGACTACAAAACGGTATACTTATTTATCTTTGTATCAACGCTCTCCTGTTATGCAATTATATTCATAGCTCAGCTACTCACTAATGTTATCATTCTGTTTATATAACTCCTGATATTTGACAGATTATGGTCCCTATTCTTCATATGGGACATTGGACATTGTATGTCATAAATATCCAGTTACGATGTATTCACATTTTAGATTCAAATCCATATGGTCCGGAGTTGGGTGGTACTTCATGGAAGATGTATCATTACTCCCAAAAGGACTTAGGGACCAGGAAACTACCATGGGCTAGGGTTATAATGAACAGATTGAACAAATCTTTGCAACAAGTCCGTCCCAATTCACGCATCCCAAAATTTGGAAATTTCCCAATTGACATGCCACCTATGTGTCCCACCATGATAGCTGGATCTAATGACTGTGGCTTTTTTGTCATGAGATATATCCAGTACTATGACCATACGGATGGTTCTATCAAGCAATTTATAAACCGAGTGAGTCATTTTATGATTATGCTGTTTGTAGTTATACATTCAACATTTCAGATATAACTTATTCACCTCGGGATAATGTGTATTTATGCAGGAA